>CM072511.1:115364812-115514812 GCA_036898135.1 Oncomelania hupensis | reverse complement strand
TGCACACACAGACTCACATTACACGCACCTAAAAACATATCCATTTAGTTAGAAGAATCATCCACTTTGTGAAAGAGACTGTTAGCTCTCTGAGCTACTTAACAAGAACATTGAGACATTACTTCTGTGCCACAGCTTTGTCTAGCTAATAGTTCATGATTCAACGCCATCGCTTATTATTTGAAGACTTGCATTTTGAATTGATTTGTTGATTTTGATTTTCTGTATACACTTTGTAAAGAAACTGTTGTTATTTAGTTCTATTTGGGGTTTGTTGCAAGGGGAGGTAATTGTTAGTTAGTATTGGGACGGGGGTCTGTTTAGGGGTTGAGGGAAGGTTAGTTCCCATTTGTCCTGTGTTTGCTTGATGATTGTTGAATAAAAGAGTGAGTGTTTGTACTCTGGCATTTTGTGTTAGTTTATTTTGTTTGAGTTTATTCTTTTCACTCGCTTTATGAGCTGACGTCACTGAACCCGCTCGGGGGACGTGACATTTTTGGTGTCAGAAGTGGGATAAACTCATTTATTTTGTTAGGGTATTGCCAGAGGTGTATGTTGAGTGTTTGAGTTGTTGTGTGAAAGGGTACGCAGCGGGCGGTTGGCGGGAGTGTGGGTGTATTGCACTAGGGAACACACTCGGAGTGCAGCATTAACGGGGAATTGGGTTGCAGGGTTCACTTGCTCGCCTTCAGGGGTACGACGGTGAACGATTCCTCGGCTCCTGTGACTGTTGTGTTGCGTATTCATTCTGTTAGGTGTTTGTATCAGTTAGGTGTTATTTGTTTTGTGTATACTAACATCTGTTCTTCCCTTCTTTTCCGACATGGCTACGCGGGAGGCTCGAGCCGCGATGCGCCGCGACGCTAGGACTCGTAAGGAGGAGGCCGAGCAGGAGGAGCAGGACTTCCGTGATGACGGCTCTGTGACAGGGTTGTTGGAGGAACCTTACGCAGTGAGTACTCAGACCACTATGCCTAAGATGTATGCCAAATCGCCCGGTTCACAGAGCAAAGTCGAGGTCGCGCTCAGCGATAGTGAGAGGCTTAGGCGGGTTGGAGAAAGCCTGGGTTTCCGAGATGGAGCGTTGGCACACTATGTAGTTAGTGAGTTGAGAAGGGAACGGGAGGAAGAGAGAAGGGAAGAAGAACGGAGGGAACGGGAGGAAGAGAAGAGAGAAAGAGAAGAAGATCGACGGCGGTTGGAGGTTAGATTAGAGGCCAGACTGGACGCGGAAAGAGAAGCTAGACAAGCAGAACAGCGTCAGAGGGAGGCAGACCAACGTCGGTTGGAACAGAGGATAGAAGATGAGAAGCGAGAAGAGAGAGAGGCTAAGGAAGAGGAAAGGAGGATGTTTGAGATGAGGCTAGAGGAGGAACGTAGAGCCAGAGATGAAGACCGAGCTGATCAGAGGGAGAATAGGGCTAGAGATAGAGGGGCAGCGTACTCAGTCAAATTGAAACCCTTGGAGGAGAGGGAGGATGTGGAGGCCTACCTCCAGATGTTCGAACGGGTGGCAGAGATTCAGGGTTGGAGGAGGGAGGTATGGGCGGTTAGGCTAGCGCCTTTGTTACAAGGGGAAGCCCGAGATACGTACCTTCGTCTAACGCCTGAGCAAGCCCAGGATTTCGACATTGTGAGGAATGCGCTGTTGAAACGCTTCAGGAAGGACGCCGACTACTATCGTAGGCAGTTTCGAGAGGCCAAGAAGGAAGCTGCAGAGACGTTTCCTCAGCTAGTAGTAAGACTAGGGTCGTTAGTGAAGAAGTGGTTTTCGCTCGCCGGCAAAGACATCACCGACGTAGGGCAGGTACTAGACACCTTCATTGGAGAGCAGCTTTTCTCCATTATGACTACCGAGCTAGAGATCTACGTGAGGGAGAATCTACCTGAGACTAGCCATGCCGCAGCAGAGTTGGCGCAGCGCGTGGTAGATGCCAAGCGGGCAGCATCAGCACCGGCACCCGTACTACCCAGTCAGAGACGCAGTTTTCCCAGACGACCGGAGGCTCCTCAGCAGCCTAGCAACAGGGGAAGTCAGGGTCAGAAGGTAGGGAGGACGGAAGGGGGTAGTGGGGTACGCCGTTGCTACCGATGTGGGTCGGAGAAGCATGTGGTCAGGGACTGCAAGGTCAAACCTCAGACAGTAGGCCAGGTTACAGTGGGACGGACTATTTCCACGGAGACCGCACCTCGGGCTAGCGTGTGTGCAATCAAACCTTATGATCCATGGGGCCAAGGTAGGGCGAACGGGCAGGACGTTCGAGTATTGAGAGATACGGGGGCGGAGATAGGGGCAGTCGCGAGCAGGTTAGTCAAACCAGCTGATTTGACGGGTCGGACTGTCGAGATTTGCTTGGCGAATCGATCGAACGTGGGTCTGCTACCTACAGCTTGGGTGGAGTTGGATTGTGCGCTGGTCAGGGGGAGAGTAGAGTTGGTGGTTTTCGAGGACGGGCCCGATATCATCCTGGGTAACTGGGTAACGTTTGATAGCGGGGAAAAGAGTCCTGTTTCCTTGTTCGGAGGTGAGTGCGCAATGGCTGCAGCAGTGCAGACTCGGGCGCAGGTGAAGGCCGAGAAGAAGAGGGAGGTACCCTTAGCAGTGGTCGAACCATCCCAGATCTCTGTTAGCACCCCAGAGTTGATCATGATGCAAGAGACCGACGAGACGCTCGCGAAGGCGAGAACGTTGGCACAGAGTGGTGGGGCGATAGCGTCAGGTAGGGCGTCAGCTGAGTTTCGCAAGAAGAAGGGGGTGTTGTACCGGGTACACACGAAGAGAGGTAGCCAGGTCACGCAACTGGTAGTCCCGAAACAGTTGAGGGGGGGGATCCTTCAGTTGGCTCACGATCCACCCATGGCTGGGCATTTGGGAGGGAAACGTACCAGGGAGCGGATCTGGGGAACATTCTATTGGCCGGGAATGTGTGCCGAAGTACGGAGGTATTGCGCCAGTTGTCCTGAATGTCAGAAGGTAGTACCGAGGGGACGGGTGAGGAAGGTACCATTACAGCAACTTCCGCTGGTGGACGAGCCATTTCAGAGGGTGGCGGTAGACATTGTGGGACCCATCAAACCCAAGTCAGATCGGGGTAACATGTACATCCTAGTGGTAGTAGACTATGCCACACGCTATCCCGAGGCTGTACCGCTCAAGGGCATAGAGGCAGAGAGGGTGGCAGAAGCGCTGTGGGAGATTTGGTCGAGGGTGGGCGTTCCTAGGGAAATTTTGACAGATCAGGGGACGCAATTCATGTCTGAAGTCATGCGGGAGATGAACAGACTACTGTCGATCCATGGGAAAGCCACCACGCCGTATCATCCACAGTGCAACGGTCTGGTTGAGCGATTCAACGGGACGCTAGTGTCCATGCTCAAGAAGTTAGCCACAGAACAACCTACAGCGTGGGACCGCTACATTCCAGCGCTACTATTTGCATACCGTGAAGTAGCACAGGAGTCTACAGGGTTCTCTCCCTTCGAGCTCCTATATGGAAAGACCGTGCGGGGACCGATGGCTGTATTGCGAGACCTCTGGACCAAGGAAATACAAGAGGAGGAGGTGAAATTGAGTAGCCAGTACGTGGTGGATTTGCGTAACCGCATCGAGGAAACCTGTAAGTTGGCACAAGGAAACCTCAGAACCGCGTCAGCCAAGCAGAAGCGGCACTTCGATAAGAAGGCGAAACGGCGTTTGTTCAACGCGGGGGATCAAGTGTTGCTGCTGCTACCAGAGAAACACAACAAGCTGCAGCTAGCATGGCGAGGACCGTACGAGGTGATCGAACGTGTGGGAGAGTGCGACTACCGGATCAGGATGCGTGGAAAAAGTAAACTATACCACGCCAATCTCCTGAAGAAATTCCACACCAGAACGACGGTAGCCACGATCGTTGTAGACGACGAGGGGGTAGAGGAGGAGGAAACTATGCCGGTGTTTGGGGATATTCCCGTAATCACCTTGACAGCATCAGAGACACCCCGCGACGTGAAGATGGACGACAACTGCCCAGAAATACGGGAAGAATTGCAGGAGCTGGTGTGGCAGTTTGAGGATGTCCTAACCGACTTGCCACTACGCACTACACTGGACGTGTGCGAAATACGTGTGGACAGCGACATTCCAGTGAGAACGCGGCAGTACCCACTTCCCCATTCGCATCACGAGACCATCAGGAAGGAAGTGGAAGCGATGCTAGCGATGGGCGTCATTGAGAGGGCCAGTTCGCCATACAGCTCGCCCATCGTATTAGTAAAGAAGAAGGAGGGCACGATGCGTTTCTGCGTTGATTTCCGGAAGTTAAACAAGCACGTCGTATTCGATGCGGAACCATTGCCGAACATCGACTACTTGTTTTCCAAACTGTCAGGGGCCAAGTATCTCACCAAGATCGACTTGACCAAAGGTTACTGGCAAGTGCCTATGAACAAGGGAGATAAAGCGAAGACGGCATTTACAACGCCAGAGGGACAATTTCAGTGGACTGTAATGCCATTTGGGCTGAAGACGGCGGGGGCAGTCTTTTCTCGCATGATGCGGAAGTTATTAGCACCCCTGGGAATGTCGGAGATCGACAATTTTGTTGACGACTTGTTGGTAGCCACCATTACCAAGCAGAGACACCTGGAATGCTTGGCACGTCTTTTCCTTAGGTTGCGTGAGGTGCAGCTATCCGCCAAACCATCAAAGTGTTACCTGGGTTTCCGAAGAGTAGAGTATCTTGGGCACGTGGTTGGACAGGGAGAAATTCGTCCTGAGGTGTCAAAGATGGAGAGAATCCGAGATGCACCACGACCAACGACCAAGCGGCAAGTGCGCTCATTTTTGGGTTTAGCCGGATACTACAGGCGGTTCGTACCCAACTTTTCAGCGATTGCTTCACCACTACACGATCTGACCAAGGGAGGCAAGCCAGGGGCGGTACAATGGACCGAAGCATGCGAAGCTGCATTTTGCACACTGAAGGAGAAGCTGTGCTCTGACCCTGTGTGCTGTCTGCCGGACTTCACCCTACCGTTTGTGCTACAGACAGATGCGTCGGAGGACGGAGTAGGGGCCATTTTGAGCCAGGACAGGGGACAGGGATTACAGCCTATTGCGTGTGCAAGCAAGAAACTGTCGAAACCCGAGAGGAACTATTCGACCATTGAGAGGGAGTGTCTAGCGTTGGTGTGGGGTGTGCAGAAATTCAGTCAATATCTGTACGGACGTACTTTCGTAGTGCAGACTGATCATATGCCACTGCAGTACCTACAGCAAGTGAAGAACACCAACAGCCGACTGATGAGATGGGCACTTCAGCTGCAACCTTTCTCAATGTCTGTGGAGCACATTTCTGGGAAGGACAACGTTCCAGCAGATTTCCTCAGCAGAAACGCTCAGTAGGTAGCATAGGGGGTAGTGAGAAATTCGCGTCGTAGGTAAGGTTCTTCAAGGTGTTAAGAACTGGGGGGGGTTGTGTGACGACACGAGTTTTCAGGTGGTAGGGAGAGATACACTTTTTACGAAGTTACACTTCTCCGTATATCTGTTGTACATAGAATAGCGTGACCGATTTACTTTTGCGTATGAAAGTGCAGTTTCGTAAAGTCCGTGCGATTCATAGAAGACAGGGAGTCAGCCAATTTCGAATAGGGGTACGCGTAATAAAGAACGTGCATACTGACGAGAGCTCGACTGTTTTGCTTGTGGCCGGCGCAGATTTTGAAGGGCAGAGTGGTTTGAGATGCTATTGCGTGAGGAAGGAATTCTAACGAGACGGCAGCCCTGTGACAGAGGTCATCGTAGTGTAGGGTACTGTTGGAAGGGTGTGTGTATTGTTTTATAGCCACCCAAGGTCTTATGCCCTCGTCGGGATAAGGATGTGTAGAATTCGAAGGAAGATGGTAACTGCCATTCGCCAGTGAGTGTAGAGTTCCATACTTAAGGTGCGTGTGGTTCTCGATTGAACACCCACCAAAACTTAGTGTCTGTAGCAGAGCTAAGGTGTCCTCATCCTCAGAATAAATGTTATTTGGACAGTGAAATAACGTGCAAGAGCAAGAGAAAGAGACTCTCAAAAGACTAATCCATTGTGTTGTGCCAATGTTGTGACAGTGTTGTGTCGTGTTGTGGTGTTGGGGTAAAGGGCGTCACGAGCCGAGGCCTGTAAGGTAAGCAAACCCTGTCGTTCAATTCTCTAGTGGCGCGCTCCGAGCACTGCGTACGTGTATGAGTGGTAATGAGTGTGGGGAAGGGGATGTATTTTAGGATGTGTAATGAATTTTGTTGATTTTATATGATTTTTCTATGATTTTCTTATTGTATATGTGATGGGGAAAATGTCGTTGCTGTTGTTGTTATGGAAGTGGGTCAAAGGCGACGATGGGGAATGTAGAGAGGGAGAGAGAGAGTGAGGGTGTATGTATGGAAAGAGCGATAGAATGTAGTATGCTGAAGAGGGATGAGTGATGATTATGAAGGAAGCATGTTTACAGTGTGGATGAAGGGAGGTAATCGTGATGTGCTATAATTGTTGGGGGTGACGGTGGTGATGAAGGGGGGTGGAATGAATCAGGACTGTGAGATGGTAGTGTGGTTGCGATAATTATGTATATTTATATAAACATTGGTTTGTAAAGAAGATGCGAATTATTTAGCATCAAAGGGTGATTTACATTATTGGAATCTGTGTATAGTATCTTATATTATTATTATGATATTCATAGCTATGCAGGTCAAGATGGCGGACGGAGGACGGCGTGTTATGTTATATTATATAGTGTTTATTGTTTGGTGGGCATATTGTTAAGACTATGTATATGTCAACAGGTGTGGGCTGATGAGATGATGATGATTATTACATCTACGTGTTTATTTCTACGCATTATTCCCACGCGGTTGCCTTTGATGTGCCTGTTGTGCTGTACTGATGTTGATGTTGTTGCCGCTGACTGGGTCCTAACCAGCCTGGGATGTACCTTTGCCTCTACGACACAGTAGTGTTGTGGTGATTTCTTACACTGCTGCAGGTTTTGCCTGTGTACCGAGGCAACACGCTTCCAGGGGGTTTTCATACCTAATTCATGCACACACAGACTCACATTACACGCACCTAAAAACATATCCATTTAGTTAGAAGAATCATCCACTTTGTGAAAGAGACTGTTAGCTCTCTGAGCTACTTAACAAGAACATTGAGACATTACTTCTGTGCCACAGCTTTGTCTAGCTAATAGTTCATGATTCAACGCCATCGCTTATTATTTGAAGACTTGCATTTTGAATTGATTTGTTGATTTTGATTTTCTGTATACACTTTGTAAAGAAACTGTTGTTATTTAGTTCTATTTGGGGTTTGTTGCAAGGGGAGGTAATTGTTAGTTAGTATTGGGACGGGGGTCTGTTTAGGGGTTGAGGGAAGGTTAGTTCCCATTTGTCCTGTGTTTGCTTGATGATTGTTGAATAAAAGAGTGAGTGTTTGTACTCTGGCATTTTGTGTTAGTTTATTTTGTTTGAGTTTATTCTTTTCACTCGCTTTATGAGCTGACGTCACTGAACCCGCTCGGGGGACGTGACACTAAACTTGTCTCTAAAGCAGAAGAAAGTACTCTTTTTACCCAGATTATGGCTTCAAACTGTAATTTGTACAAAAAAAGACGAGACGCTGCAGAACAACGATATATATGTGTCTCTGTAAGCAGAAATAATGCTCTATATAAATACAAATATGGACGTCATCCCACTAGTCACGTTCATCTTAAAACATGACTAGGACTGATGAATAAAGTCTAAACTTGTCTCTTGAAGCAAAAATAGCAAAACAGGATTTCGGAAAACAAACTGTAATATAGGTCTAGACGACAGAACAACCCTAAGTATGTTCGTCAATAGTCATCCAACATGCATTTATACCATAAAACAAGACTAGACTGATAGACGAGTGCTAAACTTGCCTCTTGATGCAGAAATAGTACTATTGTATTTGTGTACTAATTCTGGAGGCCATACGTTCTCCATTTGCCAGCAGATGTACCGTAGGTAGACAGATGTGTCCAGAGCAAATTGAATGTAAACTATGACTGACCAGCAACGTGCAACCAAGACTAGCACTTAATCTTTTTTCATGTCCTGACGCGCGAGAGTGCTTTGTGTGTGGGAGAAAAAAACCGAATAAGCTAGTTGTGAAGGCGGTCAGTCCGTATGATATTCTTTAAGGTCTATGTTTCTCCAAGTCTATGTTATTTCAGGACTATGCTCCCACAAAGGGCTTAAAGTGGTATGTTCCCCCAAGTCTATGTTATATCATAGTTTTGTTCCCACAAAGATTTTAAAGGTCTATATTCTCCCGTCTATGTTATCTCAGGGCTATGTTCCATATCCTATCCTGTCTAATCCTATCTCCTAACTCGAAAGTCGTTGGTGCACCACAGATGATCGTTAAACCAGCGTACTCCATCTTTCTCTGTCCTCAGCAACCCTCATGGCTTCGCTCAGTGTCAAGCTAGTCCATTCTCGAATGTTGTCCTCCCACCTCTTTTTCGGTGTCCCTCTTCTTCTGCCTCCTTGCACCGTGCCTTGCAGGATGGTCTTTGCAATGCCTGATGCTCTGGTGACGTGCCATACCATCGAAGTTTCCGTTTCTTCACCACCGTGAGCATGTCATCATATTGTCCAATGACTTGTATGATGGTCTGTCGGACTTCGTTGTTGGTGATGTGCCGGGTATAGGAAATGCCCAGAAGTCTTCTATATCATCTCATCTCCATGCTTTGTATTCTTCGTTGTAGGTCTACTGTTATCATCTGACATGATGCGCTCCAGGAAGATGAAAAGTGTTGGAGAGAGTAGGTATCCTTGAGGCACGCCGATTGTTGTTTTGAACCAGTTCTAGATGGCTCTGTTGTTGCTATAAAGATTTATGTTCACCCAAGGTCTATGTTCCCCACAGGTCTATTGTCCCCAAGTCTATGTTCTTCGTGTCTGTATATTCCAGTTCTATGCTCCCTCAGGTCACAAACATAAGAGGAAACTTAGACCTGGGTAACAAGAGCATTGATTGAACAAACACGTGAGCTGTGTAAACCTCGGGGAACAAAGATTTGAGGGAATGTAGAACTGAGGATCGGGAACATAGTCCTGGGATAACATACTCATACTCCGGCCACCTTTGTGGAGCTGGAAAGTAGTATATTTTACTTGGTAGAGCGTCGCGCTGGAGTTCCATGGATGAGGGTGACGACTGCAATACAACATAACTACACTACACTGCAATACATCATGATTATGACGATGATGATGATGATGATGATGATGATGATAATGATGATGATGATGGTGATTATAATAATAATAATAATAATAATAATAATAATAATAATAATTATTATTATTATTATTATTATTATTATTATTATTATTATTATTATTATTATTATTATTATTATTATTATTATTATTATTATTATTATTATTATTATTATTATATATTTTTTAAAAAATTAATATAAGATGGGGTGCACCATTTAAATTGAGAGCGTCTCCTGACGAAAATGTCAAAAATTCAATTTCTGCCAGTCCAAAATGACAGCGACAATATTTTCCGTTCCACAGTGAGGACAGTGTAATTACTTCCTTTCGCGACTTTCTCTAATAACAGCGTACATGTACTTGTACATTGCTTTCTCTCCATGCATCCTGCACACAAGTGGAATTAGTCCTAGCCGTACAAAGAAAAGCTTTTCCATGTCTGAATTAAATCAGAATGATGGCACTAGATGGTGGTAGAACTTCCACATACGAATACAAATTCATTTAATGTCCTCATCATGATACGCACAGATTTTGTTGTTGTTGCTGATGATGAACATCAGATATAATTATGAAAGGCAAAGCATAAAAACATAAAATAAAACGGAATTTTAAATGAGGACTGTAATAATAATAATAATAATAATAATAATAATAATAATAATAATAATAATAATAATAATAATAATAATAATAATAATAATAATAATAATAATAATAATAATGATATTTAAATAGCGCTTTTTCCCAATGAACAATATCAATTCAAAGCGCAGTACTCACGCATTCATTCTAAACATCCGGCTTCATACAAAATAAAATCAGACACTTGCTAACGAATACGAAATGAAGGAAGTAGGGAGGAGGGGAGAGCTAAGGATGGGTGATGGGGTGGGTGGTGGCGGTGGTCTGAATCAAAAAACAAATGGAGGAATGACGACGATGATGGTGAGAGGGAAAATCAGAAACATTTAAGGAAGAGTTGAGTTTTCAAGTTGGATTTGAAAGTAGCTATGCTTGGAGAGCTGCGAAGAGAGAGGGGAAGAGAGTTCCAAGTTGAAGGGCCACTGTAACGCACCAACTTTCCCTCAAGCATTGGCCATCACCACCACACTGTCAAACCGATGTTCGCCTTAGCTAAGAATAATGGAGAAATGGAACACTGGATGAGTCATCTCGTTTTGTCCTGCGGCTGTTTGCTGACAAACAGAAATACCCAACGTTGGGAGTTAGTCTTCAACAGCGACAAAAGACTTGGACAATGCCATTGACTTTGACATCAGTCGTCCCTGTCGTCTTCTTTGTCAAACAAAAGCGAAGACTTGAAAGGTATGCTCTCTGTTTCTAAATTGCTTTTATATTTGTCTGTCTGTCTTGATGTTCGTCTGTTTGTTTGTCTTTCTCATTGACAGGGTCATTGACTTTAACACCAGTCGCTCACGTTTATTTGTTTTTATGTCTCCGTCTCCGTCTCACTTTGACAATGTCACTGTATGCCTTGGACACCAGTCGATCCCATCGATGCCTGCCTGTCTGTCTCTGTCTGTCCCTGTCTCTGTCTGTCTGTGCCTGTCTATCTGTCTGTTCCTTTCTCTCGCTCTAAATTCGTTCATGTCCCGTCTGTACATGTTTAACCGTTGTTATTGTTGTACCGCTTTACCTTTCCGGCAAAGGATGATTGAAGGCGTTCCCCGGCGTGTGGGATGTCTTTGTAGAGCGCATGGAGAAGAAGTTATGTAGAACTACACCTTACTGACAGACATATTGACTCGACACATTGTGATCACGCATACACCTCCGTGTTTGTCAAAAAAAAGGTGAAGTGATCGTTGACCCTTTGTTATTACACAAACTAGTCTCCAGAAATGTTCCTATGCAACCATTTGCATAGGGTTGAACTTTGAATTTATATCTACAATACACTCCCTGCCCTCCTATTACACAAACTAGTCTCCAGAAACGTTTCTATACAGACAGCCAATTGCATGGGGTTGAACTTTGAATTTAAATCTACAATACACTACTTGAGAGCTTGTTCTGTTAGAGCAGTAGGAGTTGAACGGTTTCTGTTCTGAGTTACCATAATAAAGCCATTGATTGCTCTCTATTTCTGCAAACCCTCTCCCCGGGTCCTGACGAGGTAGATGATGGGGATAACGATTCTCTCACACTGCATGCTGAGCACTCTCAGTTCATAACTCTTGGCTTTGGCAACATACTCTACTGGCACAATTTGTAGCTGAGATGTTTATTTTTCACTTGTGAGAGGTGCTCTGCTTGTCTCGGCCATGCTGTGTGCTGCTGTAAGGGGACTATACTCCAGTGCAGTAACAAAACTGAGGCGTACCATAACATAGGTTCGAACCTTCATATATCATCGACACTCGCTTTGAGGTTTCCTTAATGGTTTGCTTTGAAGCTGATGATGATGATGATGATGATGATGATGATTATGATGATGAAGATGATGATGGACCCCAGGTTTACCAATTTTTTCATCTTCCTTTTGCCGCTAGTACAGCCCAGTCGATGTCCAGACAGTAGCTGGTGGGCGGTGGATTATCTACCATCCTCGCTTCTTACTAATACAATAAGAATTCACTGATTGGGGTCTTACGTACTGCTATTCACACTGCGTAGTTGAGACTCGCGGAGGCTTATGGTCGCCTGTTTGGTGGAGAGGCAAACGAACGTCACCATCGACCAGTCTCAGCTGCACAGTGCAATCGCCGTTATCCACGCTCTGTGGGAATGGTTTTATCTGAGTAATCGACCAATGACACACAGCTTGCAGCTTCATCAGGCTTGATCACCTGCTTTCTAACAGATGTGTGTATATGTATGCGTGTGGATGCTAGTCTTTCCAAGCCTACACTGAGATGACAATTTTTCTTTTCAGTCCTGCAGTTCATTTCTCAAAGACCTCACCCCCTTTCCCTCCCTCCCTCCCTCCCTCCCCATCCAAGGGACGTTACTCGAGAGCGACCAACCACTACTTTTTTTTGTAGTTAATAACGCCATGATGTAAGCTGATGATCGATGATCATAATCAAGCTACAGGTCTCTCTACCAAGCTCACAAGACGGTGGGCGCACTTCCAGACTCCTTGAACATTTCCGCCATACTGACCATTCCTTACAAAGATCCTCAGAGACCTAAATACTCCAGAGCAGTACATCTACCTTCTAAGAGCGCTGGAGGACCAAACGTTCAGTCCAGCCAAATCAGTGCGGAGATAGTGGACGGTGGACTGGCACTAACTAAGTGGACAGTTTACGGATCAAAGGGCCAGTCAAAGAGTCCCAATCAATGTCAGCAACGACAGTGATCGGTCCACTGGACGGGTCCAACACTCTGGGGATGAAATTCCCATGTGGCTCATCTCTGCGGGCTACTACCCTCCACTGTGTGTCTTTTGCGCTCAGGTCAACGCGCCAGGGTGAATACAGAGTGTATGAGATCTAAAATCCCTACGCCCGCTATAATTCTAGTAAGCTTAGTACATGGGCATGAAAGGTATTGTTTTAAAAGACCGTACTCATCATCATCATCATCATCATCATCATCATCATCATCATCATCATCATCATCATCATCATCATCATCATCATCATCATCATCATCATCATCATCATCATCATCATCATCATCATCATCATCATCATCATCATCAACATCGCCGTTGTCATAATATTAATTGCAAGGACTGGTTATACTTTTATTTTTTTTTAAATTTTACATCGTATCACATTTCCTGTTGATCACAGTTTTAGTATTTCAGGTTGCAGCAAACGCGTTACAAAAGCTTACTGCGATTGTGATTGTGTATTTATTAGATGCAATTTGATATAGCGCATATACCCAACACCTCTATGCTCTTATGAGCATTTTTATTGGAGTTTTACTCATGTGCTCAAGGTCGGGGGTTGAGAACCTTCGAGCAAATGAATAGGTGATGAGCCTCGACGAACAATCTTTTCAACTTTAAAAAAAGGGTGCGGAGGAAAAACTTATTGAACTTGGGCAATGTCCCCGACGAAGATGCTGTTATTGCCCCTCGACACCGTTCAACACGTTTTCTGATCACCGCGAGATCCTTGATACGTATATGTCAACCCTTATCACCGTCAGATCTTTCTCTTCATCTTCCTCCTCAACCTCCTCATGCTCGCTATCGCTGCTCGAGGACTTAGACCTACAAGCTGTCCCGACCATCACAGGCCTCATCAAATATTGACCACACTACTCTATATAGGCCACATAACAGGCCTGCGTTGTTTGAACATGACATCTTCCTTATTGTTTCTTTACAAGTACAACACCACTGTACAGACTTCGCATCTTACTACTGCAGTTTGTATGCAATTTAACGTTCAATAGATAAACTCTTTTTTTCAAAGGAGTCAGCTGCATTGTTTGAATTTGTCATCTTTGTCTGTGTGGTTCACCCATACTGTGCAGACTTCGCATTTTGCTACTGCTGTTTTTATACAATTTAACGTTCAATAGATAAACTTTTTTTTGAAAGGAGTCAGCTGCATTGTTTGAACTTGTCATCTTTGTCTGTGTGGTTCACACACACAACCCTTCCTATTATGCGTAAGAAAAACGCCAGCAGTGTTTCAGGTGTATGGTTTGAAAAGGATATCTTAGCATTATTGCCCTTGATTGAAGGGAAGTATACAAAGGTACATATCAATGCATATGTTCAACGTGGTGCCAGAGAACAAAACAAAAACTAAACAAAGACAACATTTTCATTCCATTGCATTTTCCCGCGCATCGAATGCTTTATACAGGAATATGCATACTTTTCTAACGCACTCTTCATTACTTCACGCCATCAACACAGAAAAACGAGACATGTTGGGTGTCCTACAATATTTCTGCGGAATAAATTGGTTTCGTAGATCTTCAAAAAAAGAACAACATAGCAAAAAATGAATTTTGTTTTCTACAAAATCTGTACACAATGTACACAGCAAATTGCGAGGTTCATAATTCCTATATCTATAGAAATGTACAAACAAATCAGAAATTCCAAAGCGAAATTTAGTCATCAAATATCTCAAATGGTTATCCATATTCATTCGTAAATAAGTAGGTATGTATCGTATCGCTGTAGGGCTACAAAACCTTCTATACACATTAAATCTGTCACTATTCTCAATATGATCATTTCACTCTTGCCATCTACAATCCATCAACCGAGTCTTGAACGCTCGCAAAAATTCATTCACTCCACCAACTCCTTGGTTTAACCAAACAAAACCAAATCCATAACGATACAAGTATATGCGAACATTTGACACCCAATTTATTTTACCCCTACAATCCAAATTATGCAACATTAAATATGCTTTCTTAGGTAATCTCTCTTCCTCCATCTGCACAACTTTTAACCAACAACGAATACATTTCACAGCAAAATCAATGGTGGTTGGGTATCTATCCAGTTCACTGTATCCCAAATCGTTAGCTGTGCGCATTTCCACATGTAAGAATTTCTTAAGAGCAAACAAATGAACTTTTTCACAATGCTGTACCGCTTTGTTCAAGCCCCATATCTCACAACCATAACTCATAACAGGCTGCACTTGTGCATCAAAAAGTTTTAGAAAAACGTCAACAGAGTAATTATTAAACATACGCAGTCTTTGCATAATACAAAGAAGAGCTTTTTTTTTAGCCCTACTTGCAACATCTCTACATCCTGCAACAAAACTTAGTCTAGTAGAAAAACAAATACCCCAAAACGTATAAGCATTTACCACAGGCATAGCCCTTCCATCAAAAGTCCACCTCTCTCTAATACCCCCAAATCCTCCTTTTTTTAAACACAACAATATCACTTTTAGACAAGTTAACTTTCAGACCAAGTGCAGAAGAGGCTCTTTGCAGACTATTTAACTGTGTCTGCAAACCAACAACAGTTTCTGAGAGAGAGAGAGAGAGAGAGAGAGAGAGAGAGAGAGAGAGAGAGAGAGAGAGAGAGAGAGAGAGAGAGAGAGAGAGAGAGCGACAGACAAGAGAGCCGAAACAGAGAGACAGGTCTTCAAAAAGTTCAAAATTCAGCAGCACGCTTGATTTTAAGATCACAAAGACGCCAACATATTACCCCCTTATCAAAGAACTCCATTGGCTCAAAGTGTCTGCAATGATAGATATAAGGTTGCTTGCATGTGCTACAATGCACTATCAAACAACACCCCTCGGTATCTGTCAGACCTCCTCCATATCTACACACCTTCAAGATCTCTCCGCTCTGGTAATGACACTATGAAACTAAAACCTCAAGCATTTAAAAACAAATCATGTGGTGAGAGATCATTTTCTTTTCAAGGACCGTTGATATGGAATAGCCTCCCAGCCGATGTACGCCATGCGACATCCTATAACTCTTTTAAGAAAAAGTTGAAGACATACATTTTTACTGCCACATACAGCAAAAACGCTTTTTTTAAAAATTGCCGCTATTTGTGTGTGTGTCTGTGCGGTACACATGGTGTGTGTAAGTGTATGTGTGCGCTTTGATCTCTGCGAGGGAAAGCGCCTTATAAATAAATAAATAAATAAATAAATAAATAAATAAATAAATAAATAAATAAATAATAATAATAATAATAATAATAATAATAATAATAATAATAATAATAATAATAATAATAATAATATTGGCAGACTAAAACACAGAGAGAGAGAGAGAGAGAGAGAGAGAGAGAGAGAGAGAGAGAGAGAGAGAGAGAGAGAGAGAGAGAGAGAGAGAGAGAGAGAGACGCTTTGACGCTTTGATAGTTTATTGTCTTTATAACTTCACGCGTTTTTAAGACAAGGATTCGCAATCCGAATAGATTAAAACGTTATCAAATTAAGACATATAACAGCAAATACACACAAAAGCAAAACAAGCAAATATTAAAAACACCTCCAGTGTTAGAGCCACATGCCTCTAGAATTATTACAAGGACGTACACTGAATTATTAAAAGGAATATGAATTATCCTAAATACATGCCGTTAAAAAAGTAAATAAATAAAATTATAAACGTTATTTAGGAAATGCACTCATTTTTCCACTCTTTTCTTTTCATTTTCCATCTTTTTCATACAGTATCATACTCAGATTTTTACGGGAGACGCAACACATTCATTCCGTTCTTAGATAGGCTATAATTATATTACAGATAATACATTTGTGTACACAACCACTCCGTTTGACAAGCAGTTTAATATATTTACATATTTATATAGGATCACCATGTACATCAAGAGCTAATTTCCAACAGTTTGTTTCGCAAACTCATAGCATCAGCAATGTATTTTGCTAGATCAAACACCTTACTTTCATTCTTACATGCCAACAAGAAGGAAATGGCATTCCAAGTTGGGTTATTTTTAATGGATCAGCATTATGCTTTTCCTTCGTAAATGATCATACGCTTCACAATGAAACAGAAAGTGCAATTCGTCTTCTTCAGCTTTACCACATACTGGGCACTTATTGTTTTCATTCGTTCTGTCTGCAAACCACAATATATTATTTTTAAAACCACATACTCTCATCCTAAAACGAGCAAAACACTCTCTGTACCAACGATTAGTTAAGAATAAAAGGTATCGCTCGGTATCAAAAAGAGACTTAAAGGAATAGTACCATGTATATTTGTCATTGTTCTCTATTTCTGAATGCCAGTTCTGCATGAAGCATGAAATGAGCCTGTCTTTAAATTCTAAAACGAACCGTGATTTTTGTCCCACACCCAAACAATTCCAAACCCATTTTCCATTAATATTCTTTTTATCCCTGCAACCCAGTTCAGTTTTCCTTTCTCGTGTTGATTCAGCATCATATCATAAGCCTGCCTACTGAGTCTGGCACTCGGAAGACGCATTAATTTCAACCAATACTTCACACATCTCACATGGATTCTGATGTACAATGGATATCTTCCGGTCTCCCCGTAAACCATATTATTGGAAGCTTGCAGGGGAATAGATAAAAACCTCGTCAGGGCGAAAGTGTGTACCTTTTCTATATTGTTTGCACTCTCGTCAAAACCCCATACCTCTGCTGCATATGTCAGAATTGGCTCTATCTGAGTTTCAAACAATTTCCAAAACAAAGTCAGGTCATTGGTTTCAAGCTTTCTGAGAGATCGGAGTATTTCCATGACCCCTTTTCTACCTTTTCTGCACACTTCCTGCAGGGCTGAATTCATACTTAATTTAGTAGTAAATGTCATTCCCAAATATTTGTACGAGTTCGTTACTTTTACTTCCTCTCCCCAATAGAACCACTTCTCTTTTCCTGCTTGATGCCCTCCCTTTCTAAACACCATAACGTTTGTCTTATCCAAATTGACAGTGAGATAAAGCCTGTCAGCTTCATACTTGAGACAGTCTAGCTGGCGTTGCAAGCCTACAATTGTGTCCGACATGAGAATCACATCGTCTGCAAATAAAAGCAAAAAGATTTCAACTGCTCCTGGAGAGAGAGAGAGAGAGAGAGAGAGAGAGAGAGAGAGAGAGAGAGAGAGAGGGAGAGAGAGACAGGCATACATACATACATACACACAGATAGACAAAACAGTAAGACGGAATCTTATTGACAAACAACCTAAAATACAAATATAGATAGTAACCCAGGCTTCGTGGGGAAAAAATAGAAGTTATTATTAGGGACTACACTGTATCCACCAATGAGTCAAGTTCACAGCTCTGACATGAGCAAAATAAGTCACAAAAGTCTGGGAAACTAAGAAATTTGCTGAGAAACTCAAATTTACCACCACCACCTGAAACACCTCCACAACCACCACCACCACTACCACCACCAACTCCAGAAACATCGACACAGCCACCATCACCCCAAATACCATGCCTACCACCGCCAGCATCATCAACAACAGTTGAAAAAGAAAGCCTTTCAAATAAGAGTTAAAAAAGAATCCTTAACAATGAATTTGGGCACATGCAAAATCCTTCCAAAGCAACTCGATGCTGGGATTTATAAAACAAAATAAAATAAAATCCTTTTATTCTTGCAACACTAGAATAATCGTAGCATCAACCACTATTGCACCACCTCCACCACCACAGCAGCAACAACAACAATCACCGAGAACATCAGCAGCAACAACGACAACAAAATCGGCAACATCAACAGCACTAACGGAGAAAAAAGTACTGACCCCATGTGTTGCAATATATTTCGCGAGTGCGAGTGTAACCTGCAGCGATCAATTACGTAATGTGATTGTCAACAGTCCCTCGTTGCCTAAACGCCACGACTTTGCCAGATAGTTTGTTGAGAGAACACTTACTTAGCTTTGCAAGGTAAGTTACACAACGCCAATAGCTCGCTGAAGTTCACCATTTATTTATTGGGAATGGAAGCAAAACATCAGTCAAGCCTGTGCACCCGGGTACACATTATCTTCTGAGAAACTGATCTTTTTAAATATTTTTCGTTGATTTGTCCTTATGACTTTGACACGTTGGGCTTTGGATAGAAGTTAACCAACAATTCAACAAAGGAATGAACCGACAATTGCTTGATTTCATATTAAGTATCTGAGGGGATGAGTTAGAGTGGTGATGGTGGGAGTAGGGGAGAGGGATGGGTGGTAGTAATGTGGGTTTTGTAATGTGCACTGAAGGTATGCTACCTTGATCAACCAGAACACACGATGGGGCAAGATTAAATGTAGGCACGGTAACGCCATCAAGCTCGCAAAGATCTCGTGTAGGCAACGACTATAAAAGATTTTTGGGACAACAGGGCGAACTTTCGAACTTGTCAATGTTTTTCTCCGCATAAATAACATTACAATAGCCCTGGACGAGGTATGGATTTTCAAAACTTAATTTATCTCCCTGGGGTTTTTGCTTCTGTCAGACAGACTTTGTGGTAGTGCATTTGCAGCTTTGAAGAGATATGAAATGCCGATTTAGATCATTAATATGTAATCCTGGGACTGTGGAAGTGAATGTTGGCACATGTTACTATTCAACAACAACAACAACAACAACAACAACAACAACAACAACAACAACAACAACAACAACAACAACAACAACACACACACTTGGCGATGTCGAAAGACCGTTTTATTATACGAACTCTTTATACTCTACCTCCTTTATTTTGACGTCAAAACAGTGTTCCATTAAGATTAGGGCTGTGTAAGGCTTAGGGTTAGGGTTAAGGTGGGTTAAGGTTAGGGTTAGCTTCCAAAAATTGACAAATAAAAAAAAAAGTAACTTTCCTGAAACGCCACATGCGTTATGCTGACAATGGGTTATATTTCGTCCCCCCTTTTTTTAAAGTACTTTTAAGTGTTCGAACACTAACCCTAACCCTTACCGTAACACAGCCCTCACCCTAACGGATCATTGTTCTGACGTCAAAACAAGTAGGTCTGTCAAAACAAGTTATGTAGGTGTTCACTGGTTTGTCCAAATAACACCGTGTAAACATACCCCCTCCCCCTCCCCCCACACACACTCTCTCTCGCTAAGTCAGAACCGAAGCTATGCTACCTGGAACTAAATCAATTAATGGAATTAAGCTTTATTTATTTTTAAATAAGTGAAAGGCGCCGAGGACTGATTATTTCAACACTATACATTTATATAAACGAAGCAACACAAACACACATTTCCCCATATTATTATAATTGTCATCGTCATCATCGTAATCATCATCATTATTATCATCATCGTCATCATCATCATCATCATCATCATCATCATCATCATCATCATCATCATCATCATCATCACCACCAAGGACATTAGCGGTACTATTTAAGACCATAATCATCACTGTAACCGTCTTCTTCGTCATAGATGTTGGCACTATTAAGAGTGTCCTTGCTGATCATCATTATCATCATCATCATCATCATCATCATCATCATCATCATCATCATCATCATCATCATCATCATCATCATCATCATCATCATCATCATCATCATCATCATCATCATCATCATCATCATCATCATCGTCTTCTTCTTCTGCTGACTGTCTTTATTTCCTCTTCTAGTGCTACTTAAAATCAACTCCGTGGATCGGAGGGTTTTCATGGCACACAATTTTTGTTCGGCATGTTGTTTACCAGTCTCTGTGTGTCAACTATAGCTTCATTCTTCATTTGCGAATCCTCGGGAAACGAGTGTTGGAGTGATAGATGTGTGTTTGTATTGTGTGTGTGTGTACCCACAAAAGCGCACAAATGGGTAGCAGACCTTGTCTTTCTTAGTAACAAATGGGTTCATTTGCTTGAAACCCACTTTTTTTTCCAGGACCCCACTTTTATCTAAGTGCGCGGGAGTGCTCTTTTAGTGCATGGGAGTGCAGTTGTAGTGCATGAGAGTGTTTTAAGTACACAGGAGTGCTCTATCCGGGACGGAGAAAATACAGTCAATTTTCGCGGAGAAATTTTGAAGAAAATTCGACCTATTTTTTCCGTCGCCTAGGTCAACTTTTTAGACGGAAAGAGCTAATTTTGCATTAGATTTTTACATTTTTAGAAGAAGTTTGCGTTCTTTCCGTCAAAAAATCACATTCCGATTCCTACATTCTTAAATAAACCCAGTTGTGATGTATTGCAAGTATGGGTGTGTGTGTGTGAGTAAGAGTGGATGAAACATGTGGACGTGTATTGTTGGTGCAGATCGACGCGCTTTGAGCTAGGATAGTGATTTTGGGAGGGAGGGTGGTAGATGGAGGAAGCAAGTATTCAGCATCCGATATTATTATTATTATTATTATTATTATTATGATGATGATGATGATGATGATAATGATGATGATGATGATGATGATGATGATGATGATGATGATGATGATGATGAATGAGGAGAAAGAAGAGGAAATCGGATGTAGAAGAGAAGGAGATCAGATCATTTGAGTTCAATTATTTAATTTCACGCCCGTTCATACATTGGTGATGATAAACAACCAAAATAAAAATCTGAATAATTGTAATAGGGCCAGGAAAAGCTTTTAAGAGGGGAATGTTAAGGAGAGTGACGAAAGATGAAGAGGAGTAAGAAGTAGGAGGAAAGAACAAGTCGAGACAAAGATAAAGTAATAAGAGAAGGAGGAATATATCGTGCTATGTTGAATCCTCAAGGAAAAATTATGTTCCATTAGATTAGGTCCTATCATATCCTCTCCTCTCCTATCCTATCCCGTAACTCGGAGGTCGTTGGGGCACCAAAGATTATCATTTAACCAGCTTAATCTTTCTCTGTCCTCAGCAACACTGATGGCTTCGCTCAATGTCAAACCAGTCCATTCTCGAATGTTGTCCTCCCACCACTTTTTCTTACTACAAGAGGAAGAAGAAGAAGAAGAAGATGCTGCTGCTGCTGCTGCTGATTATGATGATGATGAGTGGGATAAAAAGAATGGAAAATGAAGAAGAATAAGGGTAGGGAGAAAAAGAAGTGATAGAAGGAGGAAGGGGAAAAAAAAGACATGGGCTTCATTTGTGAGTCCGTGGACGGCTCAAAGGGAAGTTATATTAAATCAGACCACACAATATAAGCTGAAAATAACGTTACAAAATGTTACAAAAAGGGAAGAAAGAAGGCAATGGAGAAGGAGTGAGGGGAAGGAGGAGGAGGTGGAGGATTGATGAAGAGGAGAAGGAAGAGGAAAACTGACAGAAAGGGATAGGAGACGGCAAAGAAGGGGAAGAAAAAGAAGGAAAATAGGAAACAGGGTCAGAAAATATGAACAGGAGTAGGAGGATGAAGTAGAAAAGGAAGACGACGACGACGACAACGAAGAAGAAGAAGAAGAAGAAGAAGAAGAAGAAGAAGAAGAAGAAGAAGAAGAAGAAGAAGAAGAAGCGTTGTGGCCGAGTGGTCTAAGGCGGGACTAACTTGCCTTGTCCACATGCCAGAAACCAATGGCGCCTGACAGTTGTGAGATAGATACAGCATCTGAGCGTTATGTTTCTCCAAATTTAGTTTACTTTCGACTCGGGCAACGTCTCTGGGGTTTTCTCCGGGTACTCCGGCTTGCTCCCCCAGCAAAATTTGAAAAACATATAACTAATATTAGGGGCGCGTCAGGAGAGGCGGCCCAGAATTTCCTGAAAAATGCGACATTAAAGTGTCAAGAAGAAGAAGAAGAAGAAGAAGAAGAAGAAGAAGAAGAAGAAGAAGAAGAAGAAGAAGAAGAAGAAGAAGAAGAAGAAGAAGAAGCATTTGTTTATTTATTTGATTTTGAAATTTGGATTTTATTCGTCACCCAAGGGCGGGCGAAATTCGTGCTGCCTTCTCAGCACAAACGTGGCAACTGCAAGAGCTGCACCACCCACGGCAGGTGGAAACAAAACCTATATATAGTGTATGCTGAGTGTATGCTGATTTTGAGAGATTTTTAAAGTCCACGCGTTGGAATCCATGCATACACAGGCTATATATACACATACACACATAAACAGTTTATACTCTCATCCAAAGTAGGAGTAGGTGACCTAATAAGAGTGATGATTTTGATGATGATGTTGATGATGATGATGATGATGATGATGATGATGATGATGATGATGATGATGATGATGATGATAAAAAAAGAAAATATTGTCACTTAAGCTGACATCACGTCAACGTGTTCCATGTTCATTGTTCGTTGTCAATTTTTTGGCTTGTGCAATTTTATAATGTCTGTGTGTGTGTGAGTGTGTATGAGGGAGTGTGCATGTGTGTGGTGTGTGAACGTGTGTGTGTACATGTACATGCCCAAGCCAATGAGTGTATCTCTCTCTCTCTCTCTCTCTCTCTCTCTCTCTCTCTCTCTCTCTCTCTCTCTCTCTCCCTCCCTTTGTCCTCCTCCTCTTTGTCCTAATTCTGTTTTTACTTCTTTTTCTCATATTTCGCCTCTTTGTCGACCCTCATGGAAAATCCCGAAATCGGGTGGTAATATTTGTAACATGGACCCAAGATACGGGATGGAAACTCACGGCAAATTTCGATGTTTAGGGTTAGAGTTATAGTTTGGGTTAGTGTTTTAGGGTTCCTAAATCTAACATTTTCCGTTCCTAACCCTAACCGTAACCCTAAGCCTAGACTATACCTATATTCCCCCAGCAGATTTTCGACATTTTGTTCAGCTGCCGAGGGGAAGAATACAAGTGGTTTACAGAGGGTGACAATTTATTCTTTTATGGTCAACCTCTTTAGAGAAAGACAACATGTAAATATGTCAAGACTACCAAAAATAACTACCCCACCCTGTGTTCTATGTCGGTGTTGGAAATCGGATAAGTGAAACACAAATTTTATCTCAAAAAACACGATCTTCCTGACGACCCTATAAATTGTCTGGTACCATGAACTTCGCTAGGCTTTTTGTCGACAGTTTGTTAAAGTTCAGACTACCCCGACATTTTATCGATTTCCTAGATGTATGCCAAACAATGCTGAGCTGCCGAGGACCCGAATATAACAGTCCTGATAACACACTGTTCTCTGTCAGAGATTAACGAGTTTAGAAACTCCAGAGATTGTGTTGAATCAATGTCATATCATTGTAATTTACGTAGAAGAAGATCGTGGTCATTAGATTAAGAGCATTTTGCGAAGTCAACAAATAATAGTCCAGAATAGTTTTGCTTCTTATTATAGATGTAAGAGCTGTTTGACAAGAATACTTATCTCTGAAACCAGCTTGGTTATTATACTAGTTAATGTGTTCAGTGAAATGATAAGGAATATGTGTGCTTTTCAAGTGGCTTAGAGTCTTAGAAAGGGGTATAACTGTAGTTGTTTTAACATTATACAAAAATATGTATTTATCCTCTATATTATGCAATAGTGTCATTGTCGACAAGCTTTAATCATTGTAAATTTCATATTACTTTCAACTGTATGTTTCTATAATAATTTCATTTAATTGTTTATAATTTGTATAGGCAAAACGACACTGGTCGGGAAATTTCCTTGTAATGATTGTGGGGACAACAGAAAAGCCTGTATTGTGTAAATATAATTTGTCTATGCATAAATCGAATCTATAAGTTAAAGTGTCGGTAATAAATGGCGCAGAAACTTCAAAAACCTTTACTATCTGATTCATCAACTCCTCTTGAACTTGTTTGCTTAAGATTTCTTAGTGTTTTATGTACATATTCTGTAGACAAAGAGAGAGAGAGAGAGAGAGAGAGAGAGAGAGAGAGAGAGAGAGAGAGAAAGAAAGAGAGAGAGAGACATTTTGCCTGTAGAAAAAAACAACAAACGGTTGCTAATAAAACGTACAGTTAAAAAATGTGTGCATTTATGTGCGTTTGTGTGTGTGTGTGTATGTGTATTTGTGTGTGTGAGTGTGTGTGTTTGTATGTGTTTGCGTGCGTGTGTATATGTGTGTGTGTATTAGCGCGCATGCGTGTATAAGCGCGCATGCGTGTTTGCATGCAATTTTACTTCTTCAAATTTTGGAACTTGCATCAACCTAATGGCTGTTCGCTCAGTGAACTGTTTATTTCATTGTCTTGAAATTTTTGATGGTTGTAACGGGTCACTATGAGTTCAGCAAACTAAATCTTTAAAAGCGATGACTAAAAAGATCATGATCCTTACTCAGCGTTTCAGGTGGTTGTAGGGTCATCGACAAGTCATTCAATTGTGTCATGGAGTAGAGTAAACATCGTATGTATGTATCAGTTTATAGTCCCCTCTCTTCCCGATAAGGATTTTCAGAGAGGAGACTCTGAATAAACATCGGACGAATCATGTACACCATATAGGCCTACTTCAACGTCCTCTCATTTGTTGACAAGTTTCAAACTCTCTTGGAGAACTGCTGAGGTCAAAAACCTTTAACTTCTGCATCTATTTGATGGCAGTACAGTACTGTCAACTTCGCATTCTGCGTGGCTGGTTCGACAAAGTAAAAAAAAAAACCACAGTTCGGCAAAGATAACTGACCAATAAACTACTACTACTACTACTACTACTACTACTACTACTACTACTACTACTACCACTACTACTACTACTACTACTACTACTACTACTACTACTACTACTACTGCTACCACTACTACTACTACTACTACTCCTTTCGACCAGCTCTATTAACTCTGAAGTCTTGTAACGATTGTCAGGTACAGAAAAAAAGAGCTAGAGGATTAAAGTTCGAAAACGTGGAAGCTGAAACATTGGCAATGCGATCTCATATTTAAAGCAGAAAGTAATCTCCTCAGCCTCTTATGAAAATAGCAACAACAACAAAGACGACGACAATAACAACATAAGAGAAGAAGAAGAAGAAGAAGAAGAAGAAGAAGAAGAAGAAGAAGAAGAATTAGAATTGAAACAGCAGTGTCGTGAGTGACAATCCCCGCAAAGAAAACAGTCAAACAGGAGGAACGTTGTTACGAGATGGTGGAAATTATGTCTAACTTCTTTGCGAGGAAAGGGAGGGGGAAGTGAGAGAGAAAAAGAGAGAGTGAGAGAGAGAGAGAGAGAGAGAGATTTGGTAGGTTCGGGAATGGTGTGAGAAGGAGGGGGGGGGGGGGGAGAATATGGCTGTGATGAAAGTGTTCAATATTAACCATAAACCGCCACATCAACACCTCCAACAACCGGGACCACCACAGCTGCGTAATGAGGCAGCTTAGCACGACTTTTTAAGTTAAAGTGACAAAGAAGATAAGCGTTCCGATCTCTCACTGAAGGACTTAGAAAGACAAAACAACATTCGCCCCCATTACATTAGAAGCTTAGCTTTTATGGCGATCAGGAATATAAGATACTTACGAAACCTGAAGCAAGAATCCAATCCATCGACTAACCATTTTCGGCAATATGAGTCACTCGTTTCACGTTAGTCAACATTTGGACTTCCAACTTTTTCCCTTTTTTTGAAAGAAAAATTTAAAATTATTTTCTGACAAATTTGTTGATCCTATTTTAAACTTGAACTATAGACTTAATCTGTAACAATAAATAAGAGAGATAGTGAGATCTTTGCTTGGCCGGTATGTTATGTATTCACCCCCATTCCCCAATTTTAGGTTATTATGCTACGACATAAAACACTCCATTCCTTAATAAACAAATGGCTTGCTACCTTCAACATGTGGTCTGAAAGTTACTGACAAACTTCAGGGAAAATGACAAAACCAACAAAACTTGCTCAAAGCTTCCATGGAATAGAATATTTACAATATTTACAATGGGAGGCACTGTGGTCTAATGGTAGTGCTTCGGCTTGCGGATCGGAAGGTCCCGGGTTCGAGCCCTGGGAAAGACACTTTACTCCTGTTTTCCTACTCCTTCGGATGAGAGTATAAACCGAGGTCTAGTCTGTGTCGCATACATTCCATCATAACGGACTTTAAAGATCCTGACGCTCATGTCCTAGACGGGTGAGTGCCGGTGTCAAGAAAACACCCAGCATGCACCTAGGTCCTTCTCCCCCATCCCTGGCTGCCCAGGATTGTGCTCAGTTGTCCGGGCGTCAGACCATGCGCCCAAAGGCTGCAGGTGGGCGTCTCGGGCAACTTGAGTTAGATCCTGTATCGGCCAGGGCCTTGAGCAGCTCTTGAGCTGGAAAAGCGCTATATAAGAACGATTAAATAAATAAATAAATAAAATATTACAAACCCAAGAGCAAATCCCACCTTTGTGAAAAAAAAGAACACAATTATTTATTTGTAACACTTCCTTGTCAAAGCTCATTATCTCAGACACAAATAAAACCCATTACAATGCATACAAATAAGAACGAACACATGGACAGACGACACATACTTTTGAAACAATATCTATCCTATCCTATCCTATCCCGTAGCTCTGAGGTCGCTGGGGCACCACAGATAACCGTTTAACCAGCATACTCCATCTTTCTCTGTCCTCAGCAACCCTGATGGATTCGCTCAGTGTCAAGCCAGTCCATTCTCGAATGTTGTCCTCCCATCTCTTTTTTGGTCTCCCTCTTCTACCTCCTCGCACTGTCCCTTGCAAGATGGTCTTTGCAAGGCCTGATGATCTGGTGACGTGGCCATACCATCGGAGGTTCCGTTTCTTCACCACAGTGAGCAGGTCATCGTGTTGTCCAATGGCTTGTGTGATGGTTTGTCGGACTTCGTCGCTGGTGATGTGCTGGGTATAGGAAATACCCAGAAGTCTTCTGTAGCATTTCATCTCCATGCTTTGTATTCTTCGCTGTAGATCTACTGTGAGGGTCCATATTTCGCAAGCGTATATGAAGATGGAGATGACAAGGGAGCGCAGCAGCCTTACCTTGGAATGTAGACTGATGGTCTTGTCTTTCCAAATGGGCTTCAACCTTGCCAGAGTAGCAGTTGTTTGTGCGATCCTGGAGAGGGCATCCTGTCGGGACCCATTGTCTGATACAATGGCTTCTAAATATTTGAAGCTATGCACTGTGTTGAGGAGTGGCCTTGGACTTTGAAGTCCGCGTTGATGCCATTGGTGTTGTTGGTCATCATTTTGGTCATCTCTGCATTTATTTCCATTCCATAGGCTTTGGAGGTGATGTCAAGCCGCTGTATCAGCTGTTCAAGTTCTTGTTCCTCTCCAGCCAATCCATCAATGTAATCAGCAAAACGAAGGTTGGAGATTGTTCTACCCCCTATGCTTATTGTGCCTTCGTGATCTTCAAGGGCATCTGACATGATGCGCTCTAGGAAGATGTAAAGGGTGTTGGAGAGAGTAGGCATTCTTGACGCACACCGATTGTTGTTCTGAACCAGTTTCCGATGGCGCTGTTATGGAGGACTGCACTGGTAGACTTGTCATACAGGCTTTTGATGACTTCAATAATTTTAGGACAGATGTTGTACACTCTCAGGGTTGCCCACAGAGCTGCATGCCAGACTCGATCAAACGCCTTCTTAAATGTGAAGTCTACGAACACACATGATATAGATGTTGTTGGTGCTGTAGGTATTTATCACAGTATATTCTGAGGTTGAAATTCTGTTCAGTGTTACTTCGCCCTGCTCTGAATCCTGCTTGTTCTTCAGCTATGATTGATTCAGCTTGGGGTTTCAACCTGTTGAATATTAATGTCAGGAGGACCTTGCTGGGATGGCTGATGAGGCTGATGGTGCGGTAATTTTCACACTCCTGAAGGTTACCTTTCTTGGGAAGAGAGATGACAAGCGATTGGATCCATGGTGTAGGCCACTCCCTACTCTGCCGGATCTTGTTACAGATAATGGTGAGGGCGTCAATCATCGCTTCTTCTCATGTTTGAAGCAGTTCCGCGGGTATGTTGGCCACTCCAGCTGATTTCCCTTTCTTCAGCGACTGCACTGCTGCCTTCACCTCTTCTCTGAGAATTGGGAGGATTTCGTCTTTTTTCTCTGTTCTCTGGACATGCTAGAACTAATGGGTCTCCGTTTGGTGTGTGGTTGTAAAGGTCAGAGCAGTACTCTGTTCATCTATACAAGACTTCTTGTTCTTCTGTAAGGCATACGCCAGACTTGCTTTGGATCGTGGAGACATTGAGCTGTTTAACACTTGTCAGCTGCTTCACAGTCTGGTAGGCCTTCTTGCTGTTGTTCTGGTTCAGACTGTTTTCTATTTCCTGGCATTGATCTTCTATCAAGTTCTCCTTTGCTGAGCGCATGCCTTTTCTGATGTCATTGTTGATTGTTCGGTAGGTATCAGTTCCCTGTGAGGTGTTTTTTTTCTTCTCTCTTCGTTTACCACACAGGTCCAAAAGTTCAGGTGTGATCCACGGCTTCTACTTTGGTCGGTGCTTGCCAAGGATCTCAGTGGCGGCATCTGTCACAGCTGAGTTAAAGGTGGTGGTCATGGTGTTGACATCTACTTCACTAATGAGCAGTGGTGCACATTTCCCCCCAATTGTGGCCTTAAATATTTCTGCCACCTCCGGGTCTTGCAGTTTCTCCAGATCGAACTTCAGTCTAGAGCACTTTGCTGTGTTTACTCTCTTCAAGTGGAGCCGGAAAGACATTATCAAGAGGTCGTGGTCACTTCCGATGTCTGCTCCTGGAAAAGTGCGTGTCCTGCCAATGTTGATGCTTGATCTGAAGCGTTTCTTGACCATGTTGTCGTCGATCTGTTTGTGATGCTCCCCGCCCGGACTGTGTCATGTTCATCGTCTGGATTTTTTGTGGAGACCAAGCGTGTTTGCCAGTATCAGATTGTTGTATTTGACAAACTCCAAGTCTCAGACCCCTTTCATTTGTCTCGTTGTTGCAGTGAGGTCCACTGTGTCTCCCCAGTTGAGGTGCGCATCTTGGCCAACCTTGGCATTCCAGTCGCCTTGAACTATGATTATGTCCTTCTTTGGCACTTGGTCATGGACAGTCTGTAGATTTTGATAGAAATCCTCCACTTCGCTGTCGTCATAGTCTGATGTTGGGGCATAGGCCTGGATGATGATGATGTTGAAAGGGGCTGCTCTCAGACAGGTAGTAATGAGTCTACTGGAGACTGGGCAGCAACCCATGACAGTGGCTAGAATGTCTTTGTGGACCAAGAATCCAACGCCATGTTCGTGCCTGTCATCTCTCCCGCTGAAATAAAGCTTATGGCCTTTGTCGGTTGTTGTTTCACCTATACCTTTCCAGAGCAGTTCGCTGATACATAAAATGTTCCATCGATATTGGTCCAGCTCGTGGGCCAGTTCTTCTAATTTTCCATCCGCAAATAATTATGGTCCTGACATTCCAGGTTCCTGTGACGATGTTGTTTCTTGTTCGGATCTTGCTAAGTTGTCCATCAGTAGCACATTGATCACCTCCGTCCTGGTGGCCAACGGAAGGCGCGGTCCTTGGTGACCCGGGCGACGACCGATCCGGTATGGAGTGAATGTTTGTTTTCATCATGCAGTGTGTCTTGGGCAAAAAAGACCTGACAGGGTCCAATCCTCTCCAGGCTGTTGGCCACAGCCGATATTCACGAATACAGTGTGGCTCGCCTTGGGCCCGAGCACGTGGTCGTTGAACCTGTAGTAACATTAGGTTCCTCCGTCAGGGCCTGGTGACTTCTGTGTAGATGACTTTCGCCCAGTGATGCCGTGCTAACATCACCCCTGGTAGTCGCCTCTTACGACACGCCGGGAAACGTTGTGTCTATTCCATTCAGTGCCCGAACTCACAGGGTAAAAGTAGGCCTAGTGTAGGCATTGGACGTCGAAAACGGGAGATGACAGAAAGGGGTGGGAGGTCCTATCTAAAACAATTGCCGACGGTTCAAAAGTAATGTAACGTCCACAGATCCCGTCAAACCTACCAAATACTGCGGAGTATCATCGGGAATAAACGGAGCTCAACAGTCAATACAATCGCTAGTTTGCAACGTGGGAGGCCATCTCAACCTGTAGAATGAATCAGGCTTAAGAAAATCGAAAGTAGGATTTAGAACAAACAAATCATGAACGATTCTATTTTAAGACACGAACAAAAGTACCCATGAATTAAGATCAAGAAATCAAACTTTTTTTGGGGGGTGGGCGGGGTGGGGATGGGTGAGGGTGGTGGTATTCCACTCCCTTTACGACTCGACAGATAGAGAGAGAGAGAGAGAGAGAGAGAGAGAGAGACAGACAGACAGACAGACGGACAGACAGAGACAGACATAGAGAAAGAAAGCCAGAGACCACCAACCCCCCCCCCCCTCTCCCCACACACTTCCACACACACACGCACACACCTACGCGCACTCTCCATTTCTCTATCCCTCATGCACACACACATATACACATACACACACGCGCACTAATAGCCATTTTCCAAAGCACAAATCACGACCACAAAATTCTAGATGTGTCGCCATGTGATTGACAGGATGACAGGTAGCCGAAGAGGTGAATGGCAGAACGCATTATTGTCCTTTCAAGCTAAACTTCACTCTTCCCTGGAGACTTGTCTTTGGGCGGTGGAAGAAAACTTTAACCATTATGTAACTATCGGTAGGGTTATGTTTGTATGCTTCTGCTCTTTCCGGGCGATTCTGGAGCAAGTAACAGGGTTCAGGATTGGGATTCGTGCAGGTGAAAAGGAGTTGGCTTTACGAGTCAATTTTGTGTTGAGACAGTTTAACCTTTTCCTCCAGCTTATATGAAATAAAATTAAAAAAAGGAGGGAGGGGAGGGGGGGGGGGCATTTGTATGAACGGCTCTTAGGCACCATTATCTTGACACGATCGCGTCCTCTCTATAGAACGCGTCCTTCTCAGTTATATCAAAGTCTCAAACTTCTGTAAGCGAAAATCACGGGTCATAGCATTTATCAAAACTATATAAATGAACTAGAGGATTTATTCCGAAAGAAAGCGACTCAATCGATTCAACATTGATTCCTGCTGTTACAGACATCAATGGTCAATTCAGCCCCGATGCTTGAATCTTGTGTAACTCGACTTCATTATCCACGCAGCCCGTTCACTCAGCAACAAGGCAGGAGTCGTCGAATACAGTTTTCCAACTTTACTCAGCAAACATCAACAACTGCATACAAGATCGCTTTCCGAAAAGTCACTTCTTGCAAACCCCCGTTGAGGTGCCGGGGTTTTCTGTATAAATAATATCTTTTGGAACTTTGGCCGTATAGCCAAAACAAGAAGGCAGGGGAATGATGGGGATACAATCTTTGTGGAAATGTAGTGCTTTAAATTACAACTGTTTCTGTCATTCTCATTTGTTCTTTCTCATTCCTAATCTGTTCTGTCAATCTACTATCTTCTTCTCTAGACCAGTCACATTTGTTCTTGAAAACGCTCCAAAAACTCCTCATTTGTGTATGGGGTCTGTTGGGTCAGCTTGGGGATATTGGACGCTTTCTGCCAAATGGCCACTAGGGTTTTCTATGGTATTATTATTTAGCAATGTACGCATTGTATATGTATGTGTTTTGTTAACATTTTATAATGATGTTTATATTCTATTTTGTTTTTGTAAACGGAGGTTCGATAAATTAAAGTAAAGCCTTTGCGTCTCCTGCATGGGATGCCTTTATTGTAAAGTGAAAGACTGGTGGAGTGCCTTCGATGTTACCATTAGGGTTGTTTCAAGAGATCTTTTATACGGATCGGTGAATCCTCTTTCAACCAAGTTGTGGCCCTGATTCGGCTCTTTGCAATCCGCTGGACCCTATAAACAATGACTACCTACCTAACTAATTACTTTCTGCAAGCAGAAAGCGCATTACTAATAAAGCTTCTCAACAATGTAGACTAGTTCAAAAACATTGAAGAATGACGCAACCAATACCCAATCCAAACAAAACTCGCCACCGGAACTACGCACTGTCTTACATCATAGAACCTTCCACAACTAAGAAGATTTGACTAGCTGTTGTGAGTTAGATCTGGAACATTCGAGCGATAATAAACAAGTAATTCCAGAAAATTCTCAAGGATACTATAACATTGTCGACCGACGAAAACTATCAACATTATACAAAGCTTTGTGTAGCAACAGCGCATGAATCAAATCAAAGGTACAATATACACTATCACTGCACGCTTTGCAACACAAAATGTTCGTAAAGACCCAGTCCCACTGCACTTGCGCACAAATTACGCATGAATTGCGCATAAAATTTTCTTTGTGCGTGATTCATCAGTGATGTGCGTAAATCATGCGTGTTTCACACGTGGAGCATCAGTTTTTGTAAGTGATTGTACGCGGAGACGGGTTTGTGCGCGATCGCCGGTTTTGAACGGTTCAAAATTTTTTCCACGCACAACGTGCGCGATTATACGCAGTTTATGCGCAGTTTGTACGTAGTTTGGACGTGGAAGGTGCGTGATATGTGCGTGTTCTGTCAGTGTTCCGTCAGTGCTTGTGCGTCAGAAATTGTTTCCTATCACGCACATCACTGACGAATCACTTACAGAACACGCACATATTACTTACAAAACACGTACAATCCACGTATGTTCCACTGACAAAAAATAATTAACGCACGAAACACGCACAAATAACGTATGAAAAACTTACAAACTACGCATGAACACGCATGCATCACTTATGAATCACTGACAAATCATGCATGCAATTTTCCTGTATAAAAAGCAGCCATTTCGGCCAATTCCTTCAGTGTTGGTCATGCTGCCAAGGGGTACACATCTAGAAGACCAAGCTCCATAAGAAGTCCAAGCTCCAGAAGAAGACCAAGCTCCAGAAAAAGACATGAACCCTCAGAGAAGAGATGTGCTGGCATTATTGGTGCAGAATCTGAATTATCCGATGATGCAAATTCATCAGATCTTGGCCAGAAGAAGAAGAAGAAGGCAAAGGAATGTCTGGGTGAGAGACTGGATCACTAGAAGACCCGAGCAGGGCTTGTATGATCGCCTGATGGTGGAGCTCAGGAATGAAGACCCAAGATCCTTTCAGAACTTCATGCGCATGCCTTCAGACATGTTTGATGAGATTGTCCATAGGCTGACCCCAAGGCTGACCAAGCAAACCACCAACTTCAGGGTTTCCCTGGATCCTGGTCTGAAAGTTGCCATAACCCTTCGTCACCTGGCATCTGGAGCCAAGTACCATGACATGCAGTATGCCTGGAGGGTCCCCCACAACACCATCAGCAAAGTTGTCAGAGAAGTCTGCGAGGCCATCATAGAAGAGTACCTTGAAGAGCAAATGTCACCTCCATCCACTGAAGAAGGCTGGCGTCAACTGTCAGATGACTGGTACCAGAGATGGAACTTCCCTCACGTAGTGGGGTCAGTTGATGGCAAACATGTGGCATGCAAAGCTCCCCCTAATTCTGGATCAGAGTACTACAATTACAAAGGCTTCTTCAGTGTGATTCTGTTTGCCATGGTGACATCTGATTACAAGTTCCTGTGGGTGGACGTGTCTGGTAATGGCTCAGCTTCAGATGCCCAGATCTTCAACAACAGTGAGCTGAAAGAAGGCCTAGAGAACAACACCATCAGGGGGTGGCCTCAGCCCGATCCTTTGCCTGGTGACAATCAGAATGTGCCCTACTTCCTGGTGGGAGATGATGCCTTCAGTCTCAGGACCTACCTGATGAAGCCTTATGGTGCCAGGAACCTCGCCAGGGACTACAGAATCTACAACTACAGGCTGTCAAGATCCAGAAGAGTGGTGGAGAATGCTTTTGGCATCCTGGCCAACAGATTCCAAGTTCTTCTGAGCACCATGCAGCATCACCCTGATACTGTCAGATTGATTGTCAAGGCCTGCGTTCTGCTACACAACCTGATGAGGACTCGGTACCCTGTGCTCCAGAATCGTCTGCTGGATGTGCAAGATCCAAATGGAAACGTACAGCCTGGTGCCTGGCGAGAGGGGAGAAACTTGGAGGACACTAGAGTTGTGCAGGCCCCCAACACAGCATCCAAGGAAGGCAAGCTCCAGAGAAACCTGCTGAGACACTGGTGTAATTCGCCAGCAGGTGCTGTACCATGGCAAGATGAGATGGTTAATGTGAACATTTAAAATGGACTGTGTCAAAGTGTGCATGGAATAAATGTAAAGATATATTTGTGACTTATAATTTTGTGCAAGTCTGAATGTAAGTGCAAATGAAAGTGAAAGGAATGAAAGAAAAAGCAATAAAGTCCCCAAAACAATTAAAGTCTCCCCCAAAAAAAAAAATAATAAAAAAGAAATATAAAAAAGACAAAAGGAAAGAAAAAAATAATTTATAAAAAAAGATATTATTTTATAATAATTTCTTTTTTGTTATTTTCTTTATCATTTTTTTTAGTTTTTCTTAGTTATTTTATTTATTTATTTTATTTATTTTTTTGCGCACTTTTTTTTTTGGTGGGACTTTTATTTCATTCATTTTCTTTCATTTATTTCGCTTTCATGTGCACTTTCATACCAAGAACTTACAAATATTTCAAAGTTTAGAAATTTATTAATAAGAAAATTTTCCCATTCGCTCACACATTCACACAAAGTCTTTTTAGCAAATGTTCATTCACTTTCCACCATCAGTGACTGGCCGCTGTTCCTCCTGTTAGATCCTGGTCCTCCCAACAGCTGGCTGTCGATGCTGAAATTGCTGAGGTTGAGGGACCCATTCAACACTTCCTGGCTTGTCGAGAGAAGTTGGGTGAAGATGCCTGCTGACAAACGATCCCCAGTGGAGGTAGTTGGCTGAGGCTGCTGCTGCTGGTGGTACTGCTGAGAGGTGCTTGGCTGAGGCTGCTGCTGCTGGTACTGCTGTACAGGCTGTGGCTGCTGGTACTGCTGTACAGGCTGTGGCTGCTGGTACTGCTGTACAGGCTGTGGCTGCTGGTACTGCTGAGAGGTACTTGGCTGAGGCTGCAGCTGGTACTGCTGCTGGTACATCACATGTTGGTGGTGGAGGACTGGCGGTGCAGACATCACTTGAGCTGGTTTTGTAGGATCAGGGACTTGGCCTTCATCTTCTTCGTCAATCATGGCTGCTATCTTGGCCTTCATTGCCTTGTACTTGTCAGCAGGTGCAGAACGCAGACTCTCCCCAACATACTTGATGAAGGCCTCTCGTTCTGAAGTGGCTGGTCTGTCTTGTATCAGCTGGGTCAGCAGCTGCTGATTAGCCTTCATAATTTCTGTCAATTCCTTCAACCACTTTTCTTCACGGTCCACTTCCCTCTTCCTTCTCTTCTTGTTCTGTCTGCTGGAACTCTGACTCTGGCTGGCCTGAGCAGATGTTCTCTCCACTGCCTCCAGGTCTGTTTCAAGTGTAGTGGGTGCACGTTCCTGGTCACTGTCCATTTCACTGTCACTGGCTTGTGATTTCGGGGTGGAAGTCATGGGCAAGCTCACCATGGGATCAGACTTGGTTGATGGCAGCTGGGTCTTGTAAAACTGAAGACTGTCCAGGATGTACCTCTCCCTGTCTGTGTATTTCTTGGCTGCTTGACCAGACTTGACCTTCGTTAGTCGGACGTACCAGTCCTTGACTGACTTCCACCAGCCCATGATGTCGTCCAACTCTAGCCCCAGCTCATCAGCCTTGGCAGCCCAGATTTCTCTACGTTTCTTGTAGAGACAATTGCCCCGCCTCCAGACTTCCTCATGCTCAACCATCCACTCAAGGAGACTTGCTTCCATCTTAGCTTCAAGGGAATAGTCATGTTTGGCAACGACTTTTCCCTTGCCCTTGCCCCTTGCCTCTGACTTTACCCTTGCCTGGACGTGCATCTTCTTCGGATTCACCAGCAGCAGGGTTTTCAGTATCAGCAGCAGCAGCATGCACCTCCACCTCCACCTGCATTTCAGGAGGTGTTGGTGACCTTGGGGCAGCTTGGTCTTCTTGTGGAGCCTTGGTCTTCTTCTTCTTGGAGGGCTGGCGGCCTTTCCGGGGTGGCATCTTCAGGAAGTGTTCTAGTAGTCTTCAAGTATTCAGGAGATGAGGCTGCCTCGAGTGCTGGTGCAAAACTGTTGAAATGTTGTCAGTGCTCGCCTTTTATTGTGCGTGGAGCGGATGCGATAGTGCGCCCTTCATCAGTGATTCATGCGCGATTCATGCGTGATCCGTGCGTGTTCCATGCGCGGACCGTACGTGATTCATCAGTGCTCGTGCGCTGTTCATGCGTGATCCATACGTGTTACATTCGCTATACATGCGTCGATTGAACGTCAGAAATTGTATCGGGGTTGGGCTTGTGCGCTGTTGTGCGTGGAATGTTCGTTTTTTGTTAGTGATTGTAAGTGATACATGCGCAGTTTATACGTGATTCATCGGTGATTCTGACCACGCACAACCCCAGAAAATGACCAATTTCTCCACGAACAATCACGCACAAACCAATTTTATGCGTGATTTGTGCGTGGTTTATGCGTAATTGGCAGTGGGACTGGGTCTTAACTCAAACTATCGGGCTCATCTCAATCGTAACACATGCAAACATCCAAAGTAATAAATACGCACAGTCTGTTTTCAAACCCGATCAATTTCAGAATTATCATCATGATCACTGGACCAATGTAGAATATGGAGTGACGTACGACGGCAAATGTTACAGTTATCGAGACATATAATTGTAGGCAAAAAGGCCTATTAAAGGGAACTTAGGACCTACTCCTGGCTTTGTATCAGTCCCAAAGCAAAACCTGGCTGTTACAATGAAACCGATTTTAAATCTTTTTAATTTTTTTTTGGTGGTGGTGGTGGGGGGAGGGGAGGGTTGGAAGCAGACGGGGGCGAATAGAAATTTAACGAATTGAAAATAGACTGCACGTATTTATTATTTCGGATGTTTGCATGAATCACTAATAAATCGATTGAAACGCCTTCGTTAGGGAGAAATCTTGTAGTTCGTTCATATAGCCTAGATTTGAAAAATGCGATGACCCGCGAATTTCACCGAGAGGAGTTTCCGATGCCTCCAAAGACACACGTGGGGGCCTTAAGCGGGTTAGGTTAAATCCTGAAGCGGCCAGCGCCTTGAAAAGACCTCCAAAAGAATGATTAAATAAATTAGAGAAAGAAGACTTGCAAATAAACTCCATTGTCTATACTTCCAAGATAAATGTAACCCGATAATTCTGACGACAGTGCACTTTCCCAATTAGGAACGCACTGCCACATATTTCAAAATGTTATTCTCTGACAAGAGGCATGAACATAATTTGCACACACAGAACTTGATAAACATCAATGGCAACATGCAAAACATCATCAAGAGCAGGCATAATCTTGAAATAAGACACAACACATATATTGCATTTCAACAACATTTAGTGAGTATACATGCCTCTCTCTCGCTCTCTCTCTCTCACACGCACACAACAACATTTAGTGAGCATACATGCCTCTCTCTCTCTTCCTCTCTCTCTCTTCCTCTCTCTCACACGCACACAACAACATTTAGTGAGCATACATGCCTCTCTCTCTCTTTCTCTCTCACACGCACACGCACATACACCTATTCGCAAGCAGAAACACACAAAGCACCTATCTCCATTTTAACCTTGCTTTATCTAGCACACACACACACGTACACGCACACACGCACACATACACACACGTACACATACATACACAAACCACCACCACCACCACCACCACCCATCCTTAATAGCCTATCCACACCCTTACGTGAAACATAACTTGCACAGAAAGCCAGTCTATATCAAAGTCTTCCGCTCTCAGGCGTCAGTCCATCTGTTTCTTTTGCGTGACTATCAGCACTTTCCCCAAGCCGTTTGACAATAGGAGAAACTTTGGTGTAGGTCAGTTTTGTCTAGAATGGGAAAGAATTAGACTTTGCTTTTAGCTTCCAGTCCCATAGGCACTTCTTCCACACCCACTGCACGCACAAACACGCACACACACACACTCACACACACACACACACACCCACACACAAACACACTGGACTACACGATATATTTTCAAAAAGTATGTGGGCACATACACACTAATCATTTGGGCATTCCAGGGCAGACAGCGCAACAGACAGAAATACACGCCCAGGTACTCAGACAGTAAAACATACAGAGAGACAGGAAGGCACAAACACCACGGAGAGAGAGACAGAGAGAGAGAGTGAGAGAGAGAGAGAGAGAGAGAGAGAGAGAGGCATACTACCGGGCACGCACACACAAACACACACATCTGCATAGGCTACATACACACTGTTACCCACCGTGTATCACACCCAAACCTAGACACACCCTCCCCACGCATACCATCCCATTTATAAACATCTGGGAATAACCGACTTGGCCTATATACCTAGTTCTCAAAGCACAAGATCAATGATACGAGGATTAGCGAGACTTTTACAACGGGGTCTTACGAGAACTCTCTAGAGACAACTGCCATCTAGCATTAGCTAAAAAGGACTTGTTATCAGGAAGTGCATAGTTTGTTTGGAAATAAATGCTCTTTTTATTCATATATATTTCATATACTTTTTTGCTTGTTTTTCTTCTCGTAAAATACAACTAATAGAAATAGTTATAAGCGGGTTTTCCTTGCAAGCGGGAGGGAGGCTGGGGGAGGGGGAATCATACACATCACCTCTAACGCATTCTGTTCGTACACACCTATCTTTAATAAGTGCAGCACTTACAGAAAACAAGCGAAACATGATAATAAGATGCTTACAAGCAATATTAATATTTGGGGAGCAGAGGGTTTGATTCCACACAAGAGAATGTAAGATGGATACAAGAGACGTGGAGACATGATCTTTGAGGCTTTTACTTGAGATGAGATGTGCGTGTAAGAGAGGGAGAGAGAGAAAGAGAGACAGAGAAAGACACAGAGATAGACAGAGAGAGAGAGAGAGTGGGGATGGATGGGCAATGGGGGATAACGTTGTGTGAAGGCGTGGTATTGGAGTGTTGGCTATGGAGATCTGGTTGTGTCGTGATCGATATTGATAAGGTCACCTGCATTGTATCACCACAATACTGGAGTGGGTGCGAATACTGAGTGCACGAGATTATCAGACCTAAACTCTATGCTGCTGCTGCTGATGATGGTGGTGGTGATGATGATGATATTTGCGCATTTAAAAAAGAACACAAAAGCACAAAATTCAAACCCAAGCGATGACTGTTATGGTCTAGATGCGTATGAAAGCAATGGATTATCAGGATGATGCTTGTCAGCAGAAATTTCAGAATTACTTGCTTTAAAACATGTGTGTGTGTGTGTGTGTGTGTGTGTGTGTGTGTGTGTGTTTCATGCGCCTGCGGGTTTCAATGTGTATATCTCATAATGATCAGAAGGCGAGGTGTTGTTTGATAATGCTTTGTCGAAACTTCTGAATAAATTGTCAAAATGTGTGTGTGTGACTGTTTACCAATATCACAGAAATAGCAATGTCCATGTACAATGCACTTGGCTGTACTTCTGTAATGCTTTACAACGACGTGGTCATGAATATTTTTTGTTGTTTGGGAGAACAGAATCGTTTTTGTTTTGAAACTATAGAAAATGAAAGTGATTAAAAGTTAATAAGCAGTCTACCCAGATGTCCTATAATATCTCACTTGCCTGATGTTTTGAAGTATGACATTCCAGACAAAAAATACAGCCTCCAAACAACAACAACAACAACAACAATAATAATAATAATAATAATAATAATAATAATAATAATAATAATAATAATAATAATAATGAAAACTCTGCCTCACCTGACCTTCAAACCACTGACCTTGATGATTACAGTTTACATACGTTATCGAGTAAGCTAACTACCAACGGTGACGTAGATTGGTTAAACAAGCTATTTCACAGTCAGAGATTTGCAATGGGCTTTTCTTAAGCGTTTCGCTAGGTCACGCGATATAAGCAAAGACTATAAATACCTCTTTGATATAAGTAAGTTTTGTGTTAGGTTCAAGGCCTCTATACATTTTTAATTACATGCAAAGTTTAAAATAATTTTAAAAGAAGTGGGGTGGATAAGGGGGTTAAACAAATTAAAACATGGCATGTAATGTAAATAAAATACACAAAAAATATTACACGTAAACTTTAATAATAACAGAAATAGATATTTCGTCACAACGATGAAATCACCCGATGTACATAAGTTTTCTTTCAGGCTCAATGCATATGTACATTTTTTTTTTAAATCAGTTTACAGTCCCCTCTCTTCCCGATAAGGATTTTCAGAGAGGAGACTCATTCTAATTACATACGATGTTTCAAGGATTTTTTTTTTTAAATTGAGAGATGGCGTCACTATGATAATCTGCATAAGTTTGGCTTTGCCGTTTGTTACGTTTGCGACAGGCACGATGGTACGTGTGAGACGCGCACGATAGATCCGATCGTTTTGTTTTGCAAAGCATGCAATAATAGAGTGTAGTTACCTTTGATCTGATTTTGCGTTGTTGTTAGGAGAAGCTTGGTATAATGTTGATAATTTTCGTCGGTCGATATTGTTGGAGAATCTTCTAGGATTGCTTGTTTACTATCGATCGAAGTATCTCTAGATAGATCTGCTGGTAGCTGAGATTCTTCTGGCCTAGGCGAGGTTATATGACGTAAGATAGTTCTGATGACGAATTTTCTGTGAGATTGGCTTTCATTGCGTCACGCTGGAATGTTTCAACGTTCTCTAGAGTATAGAGAAACTATAGTGCCGCACTGTTTGAGAGTGTAGAAAAAAAGTTGAGAAGTTGAGTTAGAAAGTAGAGAAAGTAGAAGAAGCGATTGTATGCAGTTGTTGTTGTACGCTGAATAAAGTTGGAAAACTTCACACGACGACTCCTGCCTTGTTGCTGAGTGAACAGGTTGCGTGGATAAACGAATCTGAGTTACACTTATCAGGATTCAAGCATCGGGGCTGAATCAACTACTGATAAGAAACAACAACGAGTGTAACACCGTGTATCAGAATACTGGATACAGTCCAGGTACATACCAAACTTCAACCAAATCCTTCCAGAAGTTTTGGAGGGAATGGGATTAGAAAACAACAACTTTTGGGATCACCATGGTGACATCACCCGATATGCTTAATTATTGTCATCTACATAACAAGTTTTCAATAAATCGGTCCAGTACTTTCAGACAAAAGTGCGCAAAAGTGACGGACGGAGGCCCGACGGACGCTGTATGGACGACGGACGGATAGGGAAAGCCCCAAACAATAGTTTTCCGATAGCGTACCCTGTGGGTTCGGGTTGCCCTGTGGGTTCGGGCATTAAATAGAATAGACCCAACGTTTCCCGGCGTGTCGTAAGAGGCGACTAACAGGGGTGATGTTAGCACGGCATCACTGGGCGAAAGTCTTCTACACAGAAGTCACCGGCCAGGGCGGAGGAACCTCACGTTACTACAGGTTCAACGACCATGTGCTCAGGGCCAAGGCGAGCCACACTGTATTCGTGGATTTCGGCTGTGGCCAACAGCCTGGAGAGGATTGGGCACCGCCAGGTCTTTTTTTGCCCAAGACACACTACATGATGACACAATCCACCAATTCCATACCGGATCGGTCGTCGCCCGGGCCGTCACCCTGCACAAGGACCGCGCCTTCCGTTGGCCACCAGGACGGAGGTGTTAAGTATGCTACTGATGGACAATTTAGCAAGATCCGCACGAGAAACAACATCGTCATAGGAACCTGGAACGTCAGGACCCTAACTGCGGAAGGAAAATTAGAAGAACTGGCCCACGAGTTGGACCACTATCGATGGAACGTTCTAGGTATCAGCGAACTGCGATGGAAAGGCCTAGGTGAAACAACGACCGACAAAGGCCACAAGCTCTATTTCAGCGGTAGGGATGACAGGCACGAACACGGCGTTGGATTCTTGGTCCACAAGAACATTCTAGCGACTGTCATGGGTTGCCGCCCAGTCTCCAGTAGACTCATTACCATCCGCCTGAGAGCAGCCCCTTTCAACATCACCATCATCCAGGCCTACGCCCCAACATCAGACTATGACGACAGCGAAGTGGAGGATTTTTATGAAAATCTACAGGCGGTCCTTGACCAAGTGCCGAAGAAGGACATAGTCATAGTGCAAGGCGACTGGAATGCCAAGGTTGGCCAAGATGCGCACCGCAACTGGGGAGACACATGTGGACCCCACTGCAACAACGAGACAAATGACAGGGGTCTGAGACTCTTGGAGTTTGCCAGATACAACAATCTGGTACTGGCAAACACGCTTGGTCTCCACAAAAACTCCAGACGATGGACATGGCACAGTCCTGGCGGGGAGCATCACAACCAAATAGACTACATCATGGTCAAGAAACGCTTCAGATCAAGCATCAACATTGGCAGGACACGTACTTTTCCAGGAGCAGACATCGGAAGTGACCACGATCTCGTGATGATGTCTTTCCGGCTCCACTTGAAGAGAGTAAATACAGCAAAGTGCACTAGACTGAAGTTCGACCTGGACAAACTGCAAGACCCGGAGGTGGCAGAACTATTTCAGGCCACAATTGGAGGGAAATTTGCACCACTGCTCATTTTGGGGGCTGGTGAAGTAGATGTCAACACCATGACCACCACCTTCAACTCAGCTGTGACAGATGCCGCCACTGAGATCCTTGGCAAGCACCGACCAAAGAAGAAGCTGTGGATCACACCTGAACTTTTGGATCTGTGTGATAAACGAAGAGAGATGAAAAAGAAAAAGAACACCTCACAGGGAGCTGATGTCTACCGAAAAATCAACAATGACATCCGAAAAGGCATGCTCACAGCAAAGGAGAACTGGATAGAAGATCAATGCCAGGAAATAGAGAACAGTCTGAACAAGAACAACAGCAAGAAGGCCTACCAGACTGTGAAGCGACTGACAACTGTCAAACAGCCCAAAGTCTCCACTATCCAAAGCAAGTCTGGCATATGCCTTACAGAAGAACAAGAAGTCTTGGACAGATGGACAGAGTACTGCTCTGACCTTTACAACCATACACCAAATGGAGACCCATCAGTTCTAGCATGTCCAGAGAACAGAGAAGAAGAAATCCTCCCAATTCTCCGGGAAGAAGTTGAGGCAGCAGTGCAAGCGCTAAAGAAAGGGAAGTCAGCAGGAGTGGACAACATACCCGCGGAACTGCTACAAGCAGGAGGAGAAGCGATGATTGATGCCCTCACCATTATCTGTAACAAGATCTGGCAGAGTGGGGAGTGGCCTATACCATGGACCCAGTCGCTTGTCATCACTCTTCCCAAAAAAGGTAACCTTCAGGAGTGTGAAAATTACCGCACCATCAGCCTCATCAGCCATCCCAGCAAGGTCCTCCTGAAAATAATACTCAACAGGTTGAAATCCCAAGCTGAACAAATCATAGCTGAAGAACAAGCAGGATTCAGGGCAGGGCGAAGTACCACTGAGCAGATTTTCAACCTCAGAATAATCTGTGAGAAATACCTACAGCACCAACAACATCTATATCATGTGTTCATAGACTTCAAGAAGGCGTTTGACCGAGTCTGGCATGCAGCTCTATGGGCAACAATGAAAGTGTACAACATCAGCCCAAAAATTATTGAAGTCATCAAAAGCCTGTATGACAAGGCTACCAGTGCAGTCCTCCACAACAGAGCCATCGGGAATTGGTTCAGAACAACAATCGGTGTGCGTCAAGGATGCCTACTCTCTCCAACACTCTTCAACATCTTCCTAGAGCGCATCATGTCGGATGCTCTTGCAGACCATGAAGGCACAGTCAGCATAGGGGGTAGAGCAATCTCCAATCTTCGTTTTGCAGATGACATTGATGGATTGGCTGGAGAGGAACAAGAACTTGAACAGCTGGTACAGAGGCTTGACACCACCTCCAAAGCCTATGGAATGGAAATAAGTGCAGAGAAGACCAAAATGATGACCAACAACACCAATGGCATCAATACGGACATCAAAGTCCAAGGCCAATCCCTCGACACAGTGCATAGCTTCAAATATTTAGGAGCCATTGTATCAGACAATGGGTCCCGACAGGAAGTCCTCTCCAGGATCGCACAAACAACTGCTGCCCTGACAAGGTTGAAGCCCATTTGGAAAGACAGGACCATCAGTCTACATTCCAAAGTAAGACTGCTGCGCTCCCTTGTCATCTCCATCTTCCTATATGCTTGCGAAGCATGGACCCTCACAGCAGATCTCCAACGAAGAATACAAAGCATGGAGATGAGGTGCTACAGAAGACTTCTGGGCATTTCCTATACCCAACACATCACCAACGACGAAGTCCGACAGACCATCACACAAGCTATTGGACAACATGATGACCTGCTAACAGTGGTGAAGAAACGGAAACTTCGTTGGTATGGCCACGTCACCAGATCATCAGGCCTTGCAAAGACTATTCTGCAAGGCACAGTGCAAGGAGGTAGAAGAAAAGGGAGACCGAAAAAGAGGTGGGAGGACAACATTCGAGAATGGACTGGTTTGACACTGAGCGAAGCCATCAGGGCTGCTGAGGACAGAGAAAGATGGAGTATGCTGGTTAAACGATCATCTGTGGTGCCCCTACGACCTTCGGGTTACGGGACAGGATAGGATAGGATAGTACGCTTCGGGAACTAATAACTACAAATTTCTAATAGGGATGTGTTAGTCTGGGCGGAGACGCTGACAGTTTTTGGACTTTCGGCAGTGCCTGATACACAGCGTGTACTGGTCGCCAGTACTGGTCGATCAGGTCATGGTCCTGATTAGAGGCGAAATTAACACGAAAAGAACCGGAAAGGAGCAGAGGCAGAGATCGAAATAACGGGGGTGATTTTTTTTATTTTTTTATTTTTTAAAAGAAACTTGACTAATTGGAAAGTCTAATCTTCCAATATGTTCTTTAACTAATTAAGATAATGCAGTAGCTTCAAAAAAAGAGAAAGAGAGAGAGAGAGACAGAGAGAGACAGAGACAGAGACAGACAGAGACAGAGGGAGACAGAGACAGAGACAGAGAGAGAGAGAGAGGCCACAGAGATCATTGACCCGGGAGACTAATTAGAAGTAGGCCTGGTTTAGGATGATGATGATGATGATGATAAAGCTGATGATGAAGCTGATTATTGTGATGACGGCGACGTCGAAATCCTATCCTATCCTATCCTATTTCGTAACTCGAAGATCTTTGCACAGCGTACTCCATCTTTATCTGTCCTCATCAACTCTCATGGCTTCGCTCAGTGTCAAGCTAGTCCATTCTCGAATGTTGTCCTCCCACCTCTTTTTCTGTCTCCCTCTTTTTCTGCCTCCTTGCACCATGCCTTGCAGGATGGCCTTTGCAAGGCCTGATGCATGCTCTGGTGACGTGGCCACACCATCGTAGTTTCCGTTTCTTCACCACTGTGAGCATGTCATCGTGTTGTCCAATGGCTTGTGTGATGGTCTGTCGGACTTCGTTGTTGGTGATGTGCTGGGTATAGGAAATGCCCAGACGTCTTCTGTAGCACCTCATCTCCATGCTTTGTATTCTTCGATGTAGATCTACTGTGAGGGTCCAAGTTGCGCAAGCATATAGGTAGGTAGGTCTGGTAGGCCTTCTTGCTGTTGTTCTTGTTCATACTGTTCTTTATTTCCTAGCATTGATCTATCTATTTCTCCTTTCCTGTGCGCATGCCTTTTCGGATGTCATTGTTGGTTTTTGGTGGGCATCAGCTCCCTGCGAGATGTTCTTTTTCTTTTTCATCTCTCTTCGTTTATCACGCAGGTCCAAAAGTTCAGGTATAATCCACGGTTTCTTCTTTGGGTGCCAAGGATCTCAGGGGCAGCATCTGTCACAGCTTAGTTGAAGGTGGTGGACATGGTGTAGACATATACCTCACCAGCTTCCAGAATGAGTAGTGGTGCAAATTTCCCTCAAATTGTGGCTTGGAATATTTTTGCCACCTCCGGGTCTTGCAGTTTGTCCAGGTCGAACTTCAGTCTGGTGCACATTGCTGTGTTTACTCCTTTCAAGTGGAGACGGATGGACATCATCCCGAGATCGTGGTCACTTCCGATCTCTGCTCCTAGAAAAGTGCGTGTCCTGCCAATGTTGATGCTTGATCTGAAGCGTGTCTCGATCATGATGTAGTCAATCTGGTTGTGATGCTCCCCGCTGGGATTGTACCATGTCCATCGTCGAGATTTTTTGTGGAGACCAAGCGTGTTTGCCAGTATCAGATTTTTGTATCTGGCAAACTCCAAGAGTCTCAGACTCGTTTCATTTGTCTCGTTGTTGCAGTGGAGTCCACATGTGTCTCTCCAGTTGGGGTGCGCATCTTGGCCCACCTTGGCATTCCAGGTACCTTGAACTGTGTCCTTCTTCGGCACTTGGTCAAGGACAGCATATAGATGTTCATATAAAACCTCGACTTCGCTGTCGTCATAGTCTGATGTTTGGGGCATAGGCCAGGATGAATCGGATGATGGTAATGTTGAAAGGGCTGCTCTCAGACGGCAGATGGTAATGGGTCTACTAGAAACTGGGCGGCAACCCATGACAGTGGCTAGAATGGCTTTGTGGACCAAGAGTCCCACGCTGTGTTTGTGCCTGTCATCTCTCTCGCTGAAATAAAGCTTTTGGCCTTTATCCGTCGTTGTTTCACCTAGGCTTTCAAGCGCAGTTCGCGGATACCTAAATTGTTCCATCGGTAGTGTTCCAGCTCGTGGGCCAGTTCTTCTAATTTTCCCTCCGCAGTTAGGGTCCTGACATTCCAGGTTCATATGACGATGTTGTCTCTCGTGCGGATCCTGCTAAGTTGTCCATTAGTAGCACGCTTATAACCTCCGTCCTGGTGGCCAACGGAAGGCGCGATCCTTGGTGACCCGAGCAACGACCGATCCGGTATGGAGTAAATGGCTCTTTTCATCATATGGTGTGTCATGGGCAAGAAAGACCTGGCAGCGCCCAATCATCTCCAGGCTGCTGGCCACAGCCGAAATCCATTTGTACAGTGTGGTTCGCCTTGGCCCCCGAGCTCGTGGTCGTTGAACCTGTTGTAACGTGAGGCTACTCCGTCCTGGCCGGTGACTTCTGTGTAGAAGACTTTCGCCCAGTGTTGCCGTGCTGACATCACCCCTGTTGGGTTTATTGTATTCAGTGCCCGAACCCACAGGGTAAAAGTAGGCCTGGTGTAGGCATTGGACATCGAAAACGGTAATAATATTAATAATCTAGTCGTTGTACAACACTTATACACCTTTTCCGTTAATCCAAGCTATAGTAAAACAACCATCGGCGTACTCTCTCCAACACTTTTTACAACATTTCTAGAGCGCATCATGTCATATGTCCTTGCAGATAATGAAGCCACAGTCAGCATAGGGGGTAGAGCAATCCCCAACCTCCGTTTTGCGGATTGCACTGATAGATTGGCCGGAGAAGAACAAGAATTTGAACAATGGTACAGAATCTTTACACCCCCTCCAGAGCCTTTTGAGTGGAAATATGCGCAGAGGAGACCAAAGTGATGACCAACAACACCAATGGCATCAACAAAGACATCAAAGTCCAAGGCCAATCCCTCAACAAGGTGCACAGCTTCAAATATTTAGGAGCCATTGTATCGGACAATGGGTCCGGACCGGAAGTCCTCTCCATGATAACACAAACAACTGCTTCCCCTGACAAGGGTGAAGCCCATTTGGAAAGACAGTACCATCAGTCTATTCTCCAAGGTAAGTTGCTTCTCTCCCTTGTCATTTTCATCTCCCTTTACTCTTGCGAAACATGGACCCTCATAACAGACCTACAACGAAGAATACAAATAATGGGAGGTCCTACAGAAGACTCTGGCCATTTCCTGTGCCCAGCAGATCACCAACGACGAAGTCCGACAGACCATCACACAAGCAATTGGACAGCACGATGACTTGCTCACAGTGGTGAAGAAACGGGAACTCCGATGGCATGGCCACATCGCCAGAGCATCAAGTCTTGCAAAGACCATCCTGCAAGGCACAGAGCAAGGAGGCAGAAGAAGAGGGATACAGAAAAAGAGGGGGGAAGGTAACATTCGAGCATGGACTGGCTTTGCACTGAGTTAAGCCATGAGGACTGCTGAGCACAGAGAAAAATGGAGTACGCTGGTTACACGATCATCTGTGGTGCGCCAACGACTTTAGAGTTACGGGATAGGATCGGATCGTAGCAGCTTGCTCTGTATTTGAGATTTCCATGAACTTGTAACATGTAAAGGTAAATGGGTTCCCGTAACCGTTCGGTCATTGGGGAAGAGAGGTTTTAGGGGCTCCCTCTTCTCTGGGACAGCTTAATGAGGGTGGCACATATTTCCTCTCCATCGCTGCCGTACTTCCTGTTCTAAGCAGAGCCAGGTAGGCTACCCATTCACAGCTGGGTGGACAGGTGTGTCAGTTTTGCACTTGTTTACTTCTCTGTGTCTATTTGTGGTACCCTCCCATTCCAAATACGGTCACCCATCCAAGTACAAAACCGCGCTTGGCGTTGCATCACAAAACATTTCATTGCGTGTGCCCAAACCATTAGCACTAAGTCTGCGCCACCCCCCATGAAGTTGAAACGATAGAGAAGAAAACTGTTTAGACGGTAGACACCAGTAATTATTAGGTACTTAGGTAATCTTGGCGTTAGATGGCAATAACGAGATGAAGTAGATGGAAAACAGGAGGGATCTTCCGCGGGAAATGAAACTGAGATGAACTGAAAATACGGCAAAATGGCTCAGCACCCGAGAAATCAAGTGTAAGTTGGGTCTGCGCCCTGACTCAAATTTGGCTTGCCCTAGGCACTTCGAAAGAATAGCAAAGGTCTGATGTATGGATCTTTAAATAGAGGTTCATTACGCGACCACATCCTTGTATATGTATGGCAAAATTCCAGAGGTCTCAAGGGGTGCAACATGAGTTCGGTCTACGCCTTGTAACAGTCAAGTGTGGTGTGGTCTACGCCCTGAAAAAGTAAAGCGTATGTTAATCTACCCATTGAAACAGTCAAGCGTATGAACATTGGCCTACGCCATGAAATGGTCAAGCATGTGTTGGTCTTTACCCTGAAACAGTCATGCGTATTTTGGTCTAAGCCAAGAACTACTTGGTCTAAGCATAAAACAGTCAACCGTATGTTTTTGGTCTACGGGCTGAAACAGTTAAGGGTATGTAGTCTACGGCCTGAAACAGTCTGTTGTATGTTGTTGGTCTACGCCCTGAGACAGTAAGGGTATGGTGGTCTACCCTGAACCATGAATCGAATGTTGGTCTACGCCCTGAAACAGTCAATCCTAGGAATGATTAATGCCTGAAGCAGTCAGTCAGGATGCAATAATGATATATATATATATATATATATATATATATATATATATATATATATATATATATATATATATATATATATATATATATATATATATATATATATATAATATATATATTATATATATATATAATCTAGTCAGGATGCAAAATGGTCTTGTGTAGCTGCTGTGGCCAAATTCCATACCTTGAGAACACTAGTAGGTATTTGTTTCAATCACTTCCTTTGGTCCTGATATGAGTATATAAAAAGCAACTAACAAAGATTATAATGAGGTGTTTTCAAGTTTCTCTCTCGGTCCCAAGGAAAGTCAACCTATTTGAAGTATTTTACTACTTATCCTACTTCGAAACGCACATTATAAAATATTTGATAAAAGTTGTCTTTCCATTAAGGTGAGATGGAAAGGGAGAGTCACACTGACAGAGACGTAAAATAATTTAATGACAGAAAATCGTTGGGAAAAAAAAGACTAAATGCAATTGGATGAAATTGCGAGAATGGAAATAAATGAAAAATATTGGTGTCAATCAATTCAATTCAATTCAATATTTTAATTTAACGTCTTTTCACATCAATGTGATTTTAGACAACCATAACAAACAAATAAACAAACAAACAAATAGAAATTGTTAATTATAGTAACTTAAATAAATCTGTTCCGACAATGATACGCGCGATGTCCTGTAACATCGAACTATATAAGATGACTCTAATATCATCTTGTGCACATAAAATAATTCCATTTTCTTTGTACAGTGCTGTTAAAACAGTACAATCAAATAATATATTTTGTAAGGAAATAGATCCAGCACATATAAGCCCTACATGTAACATTTTTCAAATATTTTGTACACCATGAATTCAAACGTAGCTTATATACAAATCTAGCAATAGTTCTGGAACAACTAACAATATTTACTTTGGGTATTATATTAGTAAAGTGTTGTTCTAATAACGAATAATATTCAAATTGAGCTAATTTCACATTAGAATTAAAGACTGTATGCTCACTTTTCATTGCACCTTGTTTGGCCAATTTATCTGAAATTTCATTACCATAAATCTCTAAATGTGATGGGACCCAACAAAATGTAATTCCAATACCTCTAATTCTAATACTATGAATAAGATATCTTACTTCAAACATTATATCTGGTCTCTTTCTACATTTCCAATTTTTTAAAGCATAAAGCACTGATTTAGAGTCAACACAAATTAATATATTAAATATGTTAGAAGGAATGCTGAGTATGTATTCTAGTACCATCATTATTGCATATAAATCAAACGTAAATATTGAAAACCCGTGACCAAGATAGAAAGACTTTTGAATATTTAAATAAGGTATGAAAAATCCTGCTCCACAGTTTGATGAATCCAAAACACTACCATCAGTGAATGCTTTTCAATGATTGGAATAATTATTATTTAAGTGTTCTGTAACTTCACATTTTAAAATTTGACAATACTCATTTTTCTTTAAATCAGTATAATCTATGTATAATATTGGTGTGCTTGTGTGTGTGTGTGTGGGGGGGGGGGGTATGCGTGGTGTGTATACGTAAATGATCTCTCTCTCTCTCTCTCTCTCTCTCTCTCTCTCTCTCTCTCTCTCTCTCTCTCTCCCTCTCTCTCTCTCTCTTTCTCTCTCTCTCTCTCTCTCTCTCTCTCTCTCTCTCTCTCTCTCTCCCTCTCTCTCTCTCTCTTTCTCTCTCTCTCTCTCTCTCTCTCTCTCTCTCTCTCTCTCTCTCTCTCTCTCTCTCTCTCTCTCTCTCTCTCTCTCTCTCTCTCTGGGTAATCGTGAATATACGCATCCCCCTTCTTTCTCTCTACGTCTCTCTCTATCCCTATCTTTTTCGTTGCCTATCCGCTGTCGCTTTGTGAAATCGGAGAAAGAAAGAAAGATGTGAATGTAATGAACGTTGGTGGTGAGAGAGAGAGAGAGAGAGAGAGAGAGAGAGAGAGAGAAATACAGAGAGAGAGAGGGGGGGGGGGGGGGGGAAGCGGCGAGTAAAAGAACTTAGCCGAAAATGGGAGAAAGGAAAACAAACGGAAGCAAATGAGGGTTTCTTAGAAGGTGGATTGTGTTTTCGGGTCGGGGTGCTTGATAAGACGGAAAATAAAAAGAGGAATTTGTGATAGAAGGAAAACTGCAAATCAGGAGAATCGCTTGTGATAGATCACTGTGCAGCTAGCTATATGTTTATCATCAACCATCATCCCTTCCACGCACATTGTCTGCAAGGTGTCTGCATACTAAGAATAAACACCCGGTACACATTGGTCGAAGGCTACCAGAAGCATGCTTTACTAGTCGCCTCAACAGCCAATAAAGCATGCTCTCATGCTTCAGAGCACTGCTTCCTATACTCTTCAAGCTCTATAGTGACGGGAAAAGCGCAATTTCACTGTAACTATATACAGAATGTTTCTCGACAACATTCCGCTCTTTCCGTCTCAAAAACCCATTTGCCTCCTTGGATTCTTAAATTTTATGAAACCAAGTGAGGACACTATCCGGCGTCAACAAACGGTTGAAAAACATTCTCAAACGGTTCGTAAAACACAGTTGGCCTAGAAACAAATACAGTTTGACCTAATTCGTCTCCTACAGGAGACGAAACTTCCATTTACTAGTTTCATGAGTTGATTGGTCAATGCTCCTAGGTCTTGAACAGTATAGGAAGCAGTGCTCTAAAGCATGAGAGCATGCTTTCTGGCCTGCTGAGGCGACTACTACAGCATGCTTCTAGTAGCCTTCGACCAATGTGTATCGGGTGGAATAAAATATTGCTCACATTAGAAGAAGAAGAAGAAGAAGAAGAAGAAGAAGAAGAAGGAGAAGAAGAAGAAGAAGAAGAAGAAGAAGAAGACGATGATGATGATGATGATGACGATGATGATGATAAGGAGGAGGAGGTGGAGGAGGAAGAGGAGGAAAAGAAGAAGAAACAGAAGGAGAAAAAAGAGCGCATGCAATTGATTGATTGATTGATTGAAGGTGATTGAAGGAAAAGATCTGCTCATCAGGAGCAGATCGCCCCGGCAAAGATAAAAAGACAAAAAAAAAAAAAATTAAAATAAAGTGAGAGAAAAAGAGACAGGAAGGCAGCGTTTGTTCCTGATTAAATTCCAATCTCCAAGAGAGCAGCCTTATCAAGTATTGAACCCTTTAATTATCGTGATGGTAGCGACGAAGGCGACGTTGGTGATGGTGATGATGGTGATGATGGTGAGTCTGTACTTCCTCCTCCTTTCTAGCTCTAATAAACCGTAGGTCTATATTTTGAAGAACCACATCCTTTTTCTCTTCTTCTATAATTTACTTCTCTATCTTGCTTTCTTCTATACATCAACATTTTCCAGCCCGTTTTTCTTCTTCTTCTTCTTCTTCTTCTTCTTCTTCTTCTTCTTCTTCTGCGATTAAAAAAAGATTTTAAACGGTCCACGGTTTCACACCTATTATGCTACAAAGTTACATTACATTACATTACATGATTATTGCTTTAGGTCCAGCGGACTCTTCCAAGCCAAATCAGCACCGGACAACCCCTGATCCGCATAAAAGATCTGCTGAAACAAACCTAGTGGTAAAACTGAAAGCTCTCCACCAGCCAGTCACTTTACAATAAAGACATCCTACGCAGGGGACGCTGAGGCTGTACTCTAATTTATCGAACCCCCGTTTACAAAAACAGAATACAAACATCATTATAAAATATCAACAAAACATATACATATAAAATGCATACATTGCTAAATAATAACATCATAGGAAGCCATAGTGACCACCTGGCAGAAAGCGTCCAATATTCCCTAGCTGATCCAACAGACCTCATACACAAATAAGGAGTCTTGTCCCGGAAGAGTTTTCAAGAAAAAAGGTAGGTGAATGGTCTAGCGAAGAAGAAGATAGTATAGCAGATTGATAGAACAGAGCAGGAATGAGAAAGAGCAAATGAGAAAGACAGCGACAGTGGGAATTTAAAGCACTAAATTTCCAGAAAGTGGGGATACTATTTATACTGAAACCCCCGGCACCCCAACTGGGGTACGCTAGAAAGTGTGATCATAGAAATTCGAAAATGTTGTACTTTCACCTAGAATTTATTGGCCTGTGGGCCATGGGTCCTAGACATGTGTTGGATGTGGGTGAGCTGGTTTCTTCTTAACTTTCTGGTTTTTGTTCCCACTCTTTATAGAGTTGAGACTGCCCCTCCCCCCGCGTCCCCTCTGGGTTCCCCCCCCCCCTCCCCCGTTGAAAATACATTCTTCTTTTGAAGGCTTTAACCGTAGTGATGATCTTCCATTCGTTGAAGCAGCTTGCTCTTGAGGGATACGTGCTTCACCTGGTCCTATTTAAGCTTTTAAGAGATGGCTCGGTGTTGGATGATGGATCTGCGGGGTTTGGATTTTACATCCAGGGAGTGGACTATTGGTCCTTTGGAGCCACCCTTGTTCCAGCAATTTTACTGCTGAATTACTTGTTATTAATTACGCCTTATTGGCCCCCTTTTTGAAGCTAGCCTTCCCGCTGGGCTATGAATTACAATTATTTCTTATTCTTAATTTGACCCCCGTTGGCGTGCTGGGGGTTTCTGTATAAATAGTATCCCCACTTTCTGGAAATTTAGTGCTTTAAATTCCCACTGTCGCTGTCTTTCTCATTTGCTCTTTCTCATTCCTGCTCTGTTCTATCAATCTGCTATACTATCGTCTTCTTCGCTAGCCCAGTCTCCTACCTTTTTTCTTGAAAACTCTTCCTGGACAAGACTCCTTATTTGTGTATGAGGTCTGTTGGATCAGCTAGGGAATATTGGACGCTTTCTGCCAGGTGGTCACTAGGGCTTCCTATGATGTTATTATTTAGCAATGTAGGCATTTTATATGTATGTGTTTTGTTGATAATTTATAATGATGTTTGTATTCTATTTTGTTTTTGTAAACGGGGGTTCGATAAGTTGGGGTGAAGCCTCAGCCGTCCCCTGCGTGGGATGTCTTTATTGTAAAGTGACTGGCTGGTGGAGAGCTTTCGGTTTTACCACTAGGGTTGTTTCAGCAGATCTTTTATGCGGATCGGGGTTTGTCCGGTCCTGATTTGGCTCGGAAGAGTCCGCTGGACCTAAAGCAATAATAATGTAATGTAATGTAATTCTTAATCTGTACTGAAATGTCTTAAAAATGGTTGTTCACGTTCTCGTCCTTATATAGTTTCCAAAACCTTAGATTATGCCGATACCATGCATTACTTTAAACATTTTACGGGTACGTTCACATGTTGGTATTGCAGGGAATGAGTTGGCTGACCGGGCGACTAAGGTGGGTTTTTCTGGTTTGGCTCCAACCTCAGTACAAATTCCTCCGTCGGCTTCTGAGCTATGTAGTAAAAATAGACTCTATAGTTTGGCAGGCTGATTTTTTGACTTGGAGTAAAGACCGAACAATTGTTGTACCTGTTCCTATTCACAGACCTTTTCCGGCGTATTCCTCGTTGCCCTTGCATCTCAGATCTATTACTTGTTGGTCGCCTTCTTGTTGGCCACTGGAAAAAACTACTCTTTGTTCTTGTGGACAACCTATAAGTTTCCAGCATCGCCTCTTCCAATGTAGGCTATCTCTCTGTCTGAAAATTTTTACTCCTTGCGGGATATGTGTACATCAGCCAAGACTTCCTTGGATATGAATGGGTTGCGATATCTCTCTGAAACCTATCGTATTAGTCTAATTGTTCCTACTGCTCGGCTTATTAATTCATCTAACGTTTCTTCATACTACCTAATTAGCTTTTTTTAAAAATAAAATATTGATCCGTACTCATATAATTTGTGTGCTGACGTTTTCAACAAAATTATTATTTTCTTTCAGCATTGTTACTTGTTATGGGGACATAGAGATCATCTTAATCTCTTATTTACCTAATGTTTTATCTTGTATTTTTTCCTCATTGTTGTGGCAAAGCTTTTATGCGAACTTTGTATAATAATGTTACGACCTTTCATTGCCTTATCGTTTTCTTATGTAATTTTATCTTTGAAATGAAAGATGTTAGCAGAAATCAATGAAACCTTTTCCTAAAACGAATGTTTCTCTTTTAATGTTTTAAGCTTCATTTTAATTGGTCCTAATGGGATTTGCACTACTGTTCTTAACCATTTTGTAAATATGCAATATTATGTAAGTCCCTTATATACTGATGTATCTTGGGACTCTAATCCTATTTCGTACCGTATCATCAATCCCAGGGCTTCGCATTCCCGCAAAAGTTGTTTAGTTACCGGCCACCACGATGACGTCACTGGATATACCCTAGTTTTGTTTGAGCCTCGAGGCATCAGTACACTGTAATTACATACGAAGTTTAAAAGAAACGTTAAACTATATTTTTTAAATTCAACAACAACGTATGACGACATGATGAATGCTTCACTCTATTTGCATAAGTTTGGTATTTAGCTTGGAGGCATACCAAAATTGAACAAAAAATCCCTCCAGTAATTTTGGAAATAAAATAGGATTAAAAAAAACAAAACAAATTATGTTGTCACCATGATAACGTCACCCAATATACATATGTTTTTCTCATCTGGTAAGGTTAACTATTTTCATAGAAAAGTGCGCAAATATTACCTCCGTACGGACGCCGGACGGGCGGACGGATAGACAGCGCCAAAAACAATAGTTTCCCAGCTTCGCTCGGAAACATAAAACTGATACAGGGATAGGCAATCAGGGAAAACAGAAACATTAATCAGCCAGCTCCCTTCACATCAATGAAGAACAAAACCTGACACCCACTATCTCATTGCGACAGCACCACTGTCATGGCAGCAAGAAAACACAGCGAGAAATAGGCCTATCACGAGACGGCTGAGGCTAGCCATACGACTGAATTACATTGGCTACAGGCGTCAGTAATGGAATAGGAGCGGAGAGACAACAGACTGTGGAGAGGAATAAAAAAACAAGCCCAGTTAAACGATTCTTAGAAAATAAAAAAGGTCTCAGTGGCTGCATCTGTCACAGCTGAGTTGAAGGTGGTGGCCAAGGTGATGACATTTGCTCCACCGGCTCCCAACATGAGCAGTGGTGCAAATTTCCCTCCAAATGTGTCTTGGAATATTTTTGCCACTTCCGTGTCTTGCAATTTGTCCAGGTCGAACTTCAGTCTGGTGCATTTTGCTGTGTTTATTCTCTTCAAGATGTCGAAAGGACATCATTACGAGATAGTGGTCACTTCCGATGTCTGCTCCTGGACATGTGTGTGTCCTGCCAATGCTGATGCTTGATCTGAAGCGTTTCTTGAACATGATGTAGTCAATCTGGTTGTGATGCTCCCCGCTGGGACTGTGCCAGGTCCATCGTCTGGATTTTTTTTGGAGACCAAGCGTGTTTGCCAGTATCAGATTGTTGTATATGGCAAACTCCATGAGTCTCAGACCTCTTTCATTTGTCTCATTGATGCAGTGGGGTCCACATGTGTCTCCCCAGTTGTGGTACGCATCTTGGCCAACCTTGGTATTCCAGTCGCCTTGTACTATGACTATGTCATTCTTCGGCACTTGGTCAAGGACAGCCTGCAGATTTTCGAAGAAATCCTCGACATCGCTGTCGTCATAGTCTGATGTTGGGGCATAGGCCTAGATGATGGTGATGTTGAAAGGGGCTGCTCTCAGACCGATGGTAATGAGTCTACTGGATACTGAGCGGCAAATCATGACAGTGGCTTGACTATCTTTGTGGACCAAGAATCCCACCCGTGTTCATGTCTGTCATCTCTCCCACTGAAATAAAACATGTGGCATTTGTCCGTGGTTGTTTCACCTATGCCTTTCCAGCGCAGTTCGATGATAACTAAAATGTTCCATCGGTAGTGGTCCAGCTCCTGGGCCAGTTCTTCTAATTTTCCCTCCGCAGTTAGAGTCCTGACATTCCTATGAAGATGTTGTCTCTCGTGCGGATCTTGCTAAGCTGTCCCTCAGTAACACACTTATCACCCCCGTCCTTGTGGCCAACGGAAAGCGCGGTCCTCGGAAACCCTGGCAACGACTGATCCGATATGGAGTGAATGCTTCTGTCCATCATATAGTGTTTCTTGGGTAAGAAAGTCCTGGCGGTGCCCAATCCTCTCCAGGCTGTTTGACACAGCCGAAATCCACGAGTACACTGAGATCCTTGGCAAAGAATCCCCAAAGAAGAAACCGTGGACTACACCTGAACTTCTGAACCTGTGTGACAAACGAAGAGAGATGAAAAAGAAAAAGAACACCCTCCCAGGGAACTGATGCCTACCAAAAAATCAACAATGACATCCAAAAAGGCATGCGCACAGCAAAGGAGAACTGGATAAAAGTTCATTGCCATGAAATAAAGAACAGTCTGAAAAATAACAACAGCAAGAAGGCCTACCAAACTGTAAAGTGGCTGACAAGTGTTAAACTACCCAAGGTCTTCACGATCCAAAGCAAGTCTGGCATATGCCTTACAGAAGAACAAGAAGTCTTGGATAGAAGGACAGAGTACTGCCCTGATCTTTACAACCACACACCAAACGGAGACCCATCAGTTCTAGCATGTCCCCAGAGCAGAGGAGAAGAAGAAATCCTCCCATATCTCCGAAAAAAAGTTGAGGCAGCAGTGCAATGGCTGAAGAAGTGGAAGTTAGCGGGAGTGGACAAAATATTTGCAGAATTGCTTCAAGCAGGAGGAGAAGCAATGATTGACGCCATCATTATTATCTGTAACAAGATCTGGCAGAGTGGGAAGTGGCCTACATCATGGACACAGTCGCTTGTCATCACTCTTCCCAAAAAAGGCTACTTTCATGAAAAATTACCGCACCATCAGCCATTCCAGCAAGGTCCTCCTGAAAATAATACTCAACAGGTTGAAACCCCAAGCTGAACGAATCATAGCTGAAGAACAAGTGGGATTCATGGCGGAGCGATGCACCACTGAACAGATTTTCAACCTTAGAATAATCTGCGAGAAATACCTTTAGCACCAGCAACATCTATCAGTATTTTAGATCACGCACATTTGGAGGTATTATACCTCTTGGCGTCCAAAATCACGTAAAAGAGTGCCAGAGAGGGGTCTGATCACGTAATGGTTTTTCTTGGATGAGGTCTGAAAACGTAAAGAAATTTATCAGCGGAGGTACGGTCATGGAGGCTAACGCAACTTGCGCAAGGTACTTACGTAGGTTCCGCAATAAAAATTATTTTTGAAGTTGTCTGTTCAGAGATTCGACGATCACTAGCAGAAATTGCAACGTTCAAGTGCCTATACGCTTCCGTAGCCGACGACCGATCATGACGTATCCGCAAGAGAAGAAACTCTACTTCGGGTTCAGTGAACAGAACCGAGTGAAAAAACTCAGAGAAACAGGTTGGCTGTCGAAAGATTGGCTAAAAAAAATGGCTATCAAGAGTGCTTCAAGGCACCTGGACACAGACCTGCTACATGATGCTGGACAAGTGTTCCGCAATGACAGGAACCGTATATAAAAAAAGGAACACTTGTTCAGCATACATTAGCATGATAGTCATTTTCTTGGCCACTCTTTCGCATTAGGCATATGATAATTATCTTGAATCCGATTTTCTTTGCTGTCAAGGGCAGGGTGAGCATGATTGAAACCAAGACACTGGCTGAACTTCTGTATGGGAGTTTATAATTCAGTTCATGCTATGTATAGCATGTGATGAGTCTGGAACTGTTTAATGTGCGATTTGAAAATGACAAATTAAAGTTGTTGCAGCCTTACTTATACCAGCTGCAGAATTATTATTTACAAATGAATCTAATGTATCTAATACTTCTTCAAAAGTAATGGGACTATTTATATATAAATTATTGTCGGGTAAAGGGTCTTTATATTCCTCCTTATTTTCACTATCAATTCTAAATTTTACAATATTTTCACTTAAATTATTTGTTAAACTATTTTCTGAGAAAAAAATTTACAAATGCTTCTGCCGTATCTGTCGAAAAAGGAAATAAGTTATTTTTTAATTTTACCGGATATAGTTGTGATCTATAAATATTTTTAATATCTCTTACTTTTTTCCAAACTTTGTGCAAATCTTTAGATTCTAATACTTCTTTTTCACAAAATTCAATCCAGTGGTCCTTTTTAGCTTTTGCAATTACTCTGTTACATTGAATTTTAGCCAGTTTCATTTCTAAAAAATTTGCTTCTGTCTTATTTTTAATCCAGTTTTTAAATTTTTCTTTTTTCTTTTTTACTGCGTTTTTACACTTATCATTCCACCATGAATTTCCATGCCGTTCAATATGTTTCTTTGTTTGAACTTTCGGAATGAAATGATCAGCAGCTTGTAAAATTACTTCTCTAAATTTTTCATAGAAAATGTTTATATCCTCTTGTAAAATTTCATTACATGGAAAAACATTTAAATAATTATAAAATATTTCCCAGTTTGCACGATTATAATAATAATAATAATAACTAGCATTTATAAAGCGCCTACCCTAAGGATCTAAGCGCTATACACGCACACTTTCTTACGCAAACACATATACACACTATACATATACTATAATTATAAGACAAGTTACTCTTTCACGCGTACATACAACTGCTGTGTTAATATGACAAAAACATACTAAATTACTACTTAACCCCCCACCCCTCCAAACCCCTTTTACAACTACAGATACTGCTGAAAGACTTTTGAGAAAAGATAAGTTTTAAGGTTGGATTTGAACGATTCACAAGAGGTAGAATGTCTAACATGAAAGGGGAGAGAATTCCATAGGTGAGGGCCGTGGACAGCAAAAGAGCGGAAACCATGAGACTTTCTTTTGTAACGGCCCTGACGGAGAAGACGACAGTCAGTGGATGAGCGAAGGGAACGAGATGGAGTGTAAAGGGAGACAAGGTCAGATAGATAAGAAGGAGCAGAACCGATGACAATATTGTAGCAGATACAGGCAGTTTTATACTTAACACGTTCCGCGACAGGAAGCCAGTGTAGCTTAACAAGGAGAGGTGTGGAGGGTTGGCGATGATTTACTTTAAAGATAAGACGGGCAGCAGAGTTCTGAACTTTTTGAAGCAGAGAGAGGATAGAATCTGGACAGCCAATGAGAAGGGAATTGCAATAATCTAATCTAGATAGAATACAGGAAGTAACCAAGGTCTTTGTGGCGTCTTCTGATCGAAATTTCCTAATTGAACTAATTCTCTTCAACTCAAAGTAGCAAACCCGACAGACTCTAGTGATATGCTGTCTCATAGAGACTTTGTCTCATAGAGACGATTATATAAAAATTTTGGAATTTTGTCTTCAACATCAGTTTCATCAGTACTTACAATTTGATTTAAATCAATCAAAATCGGTAAATGGTCACTACCTAAACAGTCTTCCTCAATATGTCATTTACAATTTAATGCAATATTACCTGACAAAAGAGACAAATCTATTGCTGTAGGTCTATGAGACGAAATGTCTGGTATTCTTGTGACATTACCATCATTTAGTAATACTAATTTTGAATCAACAATATTTTCAACTAAACGATTACAAGTAACGATCTTGCAATCTTTTTCCCATAATGGTGAGTGAGCATTAAAATCTCCTAAAATGGCCCAATTACCTTTAGAAAAATCAAAGTTCTTAATCCAGTCAGAATTGTCATTTTTAGGACCATTTGGGAAATAAACTGATAATACATTAATTATACAACTATCGCTTATCTTAACACATGCTCCAGTAGCGTATACATCTTTAGTGTCTTTTTCAACAGGAAACGATTCAATTGATGAATATGATAAATCACACCTGATATAAATTGCAGACTGAATTTTCATATTTTCAGGATTAAAAATAAATAATGTGTTACGTTGAAACGCGTACGAAAGTATGTCGAAAGCGCGCACGATAGATCTAATCGTTTCGTTTCGCAAAGTATTCAATAATGGAGTTTATTTACCTTTGATTTGAGTTTGCATTGTTGTTAGGAGAGGCTTTGTATAACGTTGATGATTTGCGTTAGTCGATATGGTTGGAGAATTTTCGGGATCTGCATGTTTATTACTGTCGATAGAAATTTCCCGATGGATATCGAAGGTCGTGAATGTTCCCGGAAGTAGAGGAAATGTGTATGACGTAAGCCAGTGATGACGATCTTTAGTTCGATTGGTGGCAGTGCGTCATTTCTACCGTGTACCAAATTGTTCGAGAAAAGAGAGAGGTTATTTAATCGTGTGCCGAGTTGCTGTTGAGAGAGTAAAGTTGTTGATAGTGATTTGAAGAGTTGCTGTGAAAGTTGTTGAGTTGAGTTGAGAATTGTATGCAGTTGTTGATGTGTGCTGAATAAAAGTGGAAAACTCCATACGTCGACTTTGTGACTTGTATGCTGATTGAGCAGGCTGTGTGAATAAACGAATCTGAGTTACACCCTATCAGGAATTCAGCATTGGGGCTGAATCAAATACTGATAAAGAAAAACACCATCATCGAACGGAGTGTAACATTTTGGGGGTCAAGCCGCGATTCACGCCATAGCCAAGGGTTCAACTGCTACAACAAGCGAGTCAACGTTACGAGAGGCAGTCATCGAGGGTAGCCGCCAACGAGTTGCGTCGAGAGGGGCCAACATACTGGGACTACATCACCGATAGGTTCGGGTTGACTGCAAGGGCGTGTGGTCGCTGAAGAGTTGCTTCGTGAGCGAACAACAGATCAGGACTACGTGGCTGCCGCAGGACTACGTCGAGGGACAGTCTCGGAGCTACATCGCCAGTATTAGAGAGAGCGACGAGCGGACGTCGCGTCTACTTCAGCACAGGAGCGTATACATCAACACCAGCGTGGTGCAGCGTCGCATACGACGAGGACAGCGGGGCCTGCGTCAACGAAGGCGACTAGTGACAAGCATCAGCGCTACTGCAGAAAGCGTGCTGTTCTAGAACAGTCTAGTAAGGTACAGCACAGTCAAGAACTTTCCAGAAAAAAAGAACTCTACAGTCAAGAACTTTCTAGAAGAAGAACCTTCCAGAAAAGAACTTTCTAGAAAAGAACTTTCTAGAAGAAGAACCTTCCAGAAAAGAACTTTCTAGAAAAGAACTTTCTTGAAAAGAACTTTCCAGAAGCATCAAGATGGCTGACTTCTGGCAGAAAGGGGTTGAACTGAATCTGAAAGGCAAGCAGCTGACGGAGTACGTCAAGTCTCAGGAGAGAATACGAGAAAGAGAATTGGAAGAGAAGCGTCTAGAAAAAGAAATAGAACTAGAACAGAAGCGTCTAGAAATTGAACAGCAGCGGCAAGAAAAAGAAGAGCAACGACGTCGTGAAGAAAGAGAAATAGAGGAGTAGCGACGTCGTGAAGACAGAGAATTTGAACTGAAGCGTCTGGAAATTGAACAGCAGCAGCAAGAAAGAGATCGTCAGTACCAGCTAGAGTTGGCACGTATCCAGAACAATCAGCATGCGCCACAAGTCACCAACGACCATACGGCTCCAAAATTGCCAGCTTTCGTCGACGGGAAGGACCAGATCTGGCGAGATTCGAAAGGTTCGCCGAAAGCTCCAATTGGCAACCTCGAGACTGGGCGATTCGACTGAGTGCACTTCTGACGGGGCAAGCTCTCGAAGTTTACACCAGACTGTCGAACGATGACGCCAAAAACTACGACGTCTTGAAAGAGGCCCTGTTGCAGTGCTACAACTTTACAGAGAAGGGCTACCGTAAACGCTTCCGTGAATGCCGGCCTAAGTCAGACGAGACGCCAAAGCAGTTTGTGGAGCGCCTGTCGTCATATCTACACAAGTGGATGGAGTTATCAGGCGAAATGAAGTCTTACGACAGTCTCCATGACCTGATTGTGAAAGAACAATTTCTCAATGCCTGTCACAAGGACATAGCGACCCACTTAGAAGAACAAAAGCTGTAGACGCTTAAAGATGTGACTGAGGCTGCTGAAAGATATCTCATCGCTCATGGGAAAACCCTGGTGCCACCCAGCGCGACGAAACCTTTTCAGAAGACTGGAAACCATGTGAACCAGATCCAAGGGAGCCAGACGAGCCAGAGACAGACGGACTCCACGCCTCCTCCCAGGGAAGGGCATTCAAGAGGCTGTTTCATCTGCAACGCTACAGACCACAGAGCTGCCAGCTGCCCTCAAAGCAGAAATAGCGTACAGCGGAGCAGTACGGACAATGCAGCGGTGGGCAACCGACAGAGACGTTTCTCCAATCAACGGCAAACCAGTAGATCTGACCATCAGGTGTGCGGCGGGAGCGTCATTCTTCCGAGCGAGACCGAGCGCACAGCTACCCCTGCGGACGTGCAAGAGTGCATAACCGATGGCCAACTCCTCCTTGCCAACGGGAAATCCATCCCCGTCGTCGCCAGCGCAGCTGTGACCGTACAGAACATGCCTGTTTCAAAGGGACGCGTCGGAAATCATGAAGTGACTGTTTTAAGAGACTCTGGCTGCAGTGGGGTCATCGTCAAAGAAGACCTAATCGCTAAAGAACAGTTCGCTGGCGATTTTAAATGGACACTTATGGCCGACAGCAAATGTGTGAGAGCGCCAGTTGCGAAGATTCATGTCAACACCCCTTTCTACATAGGCGAAGTCGAAGCGGTTTGCCTGAAGAAGCCGCTGTATGATTTGATGATCGGGAATATCGACGGCGCGAGACGACCCGACGACCCCGATCCAGAGTGGAGTCCTGCCTCAACCCAACACGTCGAAGTTGTGGAGGAGGATCCATTGCCATTTCCCGATGGAGACCTTACAGAGCTGCTACGGGACAATGTGGTTACTCCGGCTCAGCCCTGCCGACCAGAGATCGTCGGTGCCGTTACAACCAGGGCCCAGGCCAAGAGAGACAAGACGTCTACACCACTGAAGGTCGCCGACAACTCTAAAGCTGCCATCGTGGACAGAGATAAGCTGATCCAGCTCCAGGAAGCTGATAGTACTTTAAACAAGTACAGGAACCGCCAAGACCACGTGACCAAAGGCAGTGGTACGGTCTACTTTGAGGTGAAGGCCAAGATCCTGTATCAAATCTTCCAGCACCCGAGGGTCAACGGAGGGAAACCACTACGTCAAGTATTGGTACCGTTACCCCTAAGGCGCCAGGTGATGGAAGTAGCGCATGACTCAATCATGGGAGGTCACCTAGGCATCAAGAAGACGTCAGACAGAATCCAGGCGGTGTTCTACTGGCCAGGACTTCATGCGGACGTCAGCCGTTTCTGCCGATCATGTGACATTTGCCAGAAGACCATACCTCGAGGAAGGGTCCCGAAAGTGCCTATGCAGAGGATGCCTCTGATCGACCGACCTTTCAAGAGGGTGGCCTTAGACTTAATCGGCGAAATAAGACCTCCGAGTGAAGAAGGTCATCGGTGGGTACTGACTTTAGTGGACTATGCGACTCGGTACCCAGAAGCAGTGCCGCTGAAGAAGATTGACACTGAATCTGTAGCAGAGGCACTAGTGGACATGTTCAGTAGACTTGGAGTGCCTGAAGAAATTCTGACAGACCTCGGGACGCAGTTCGTCTCTGACTGCATGAAGGAGGTCAACAGACTGCTGAGCATCCGGCATTTAACTACGACACCCTACCATCCGATGTGCAACGGGCTTGTCGAAAAGTTCAATGCTACGCTGAAGTCCACCCTGAAGAAACTGTGCAGCGAGCAGCCCAGACAATGGCATCGCTACATCAACGCCTTACTTTTCGCCTACAGAGAAGTACCGCAGGAGTCCACCGGCTTTTCTCCGTTCGAGCTGCTGTACGGAAGAACCATCCGAGGGCCGATGCACATCCTAAAAGAACTGTGGACGAAAGAAGTAGACACCCCAGAGGTGAAGAACAGCTACCAGTACGTGTTTGAGCTACGGGAGAAGCTGGAGCAGACTCTCGAGATAGCCAGAGAAAACCTGAAGAAGTCCCAGGACTGTGGAAAGCACTACTATGATCGTATGGCTGTGAACAGGAAGTTTAAACCTGGCAACAAAGTGCTGGTGCTGCTACCTACTGATCATAATAAGTTGCTGATGCAGTGGAAAGGCCCGTACGAAGCGGAGACCGTGGTGGGAATCAACGACTACAAGGTGAAGGTCGGCCAGCATTCCAAGATATACCACGCCAACCTCCTTAAGCTATACGTGGAAAGGCCATCAGAGACTGTGCACGCAGCCACAGCAGCTGTGACCGACGACAGCTTTGACAGCGAAGAACTGTTGGAACTGGGAGACTTCCACAGCAAAGAAGGCATCGATGATGTTAAGCTAGGACCGAGCTTGACGGAAGGTCAAACGTTGGAGCTCAAGGACCTTATGGGCGAGTTTCCCCCTAACTTCAATGATGTCCCAGGCTCTACGACTTTGGTCGAACATGAAGTCCACACCCAGACCTGGAAGGAGCATCTGCAGACCATGAGGGAGCTGTTCCACCGTCCCGCAGAAGCCAACATGACCGTGAGACCCAGCGAATGCATTCTGGGAGCTGACAATGTCGACTGCGTCGGACATCCGACGGAAGAAGAAGACAACGGAGGATGCACTGACTCCAGGAAAGCCCACGAGATCACTGTCTTTGACCCTGGGCCGATGACGACCGCAACTGACGAGGGCGTCGTTTCATTGCGGTTGAAAGAACATTGACTGTGTGGAGAACATTGGCAATATCTAAACAGACTTGCAGATGAGAAACATTGACCTTGTGTGAATGAACTGTGAACATTGACAGTATCCAGAAATACATGCGGATGAAAAACATGGACTCTGTGTATATATAAACTGAGAACATTGACAGTAAATGAGACAGTCTGAAGTAAGTTTTAATTCTGTACATTGTTTGTGCATTACGTTTCAACGTTGTTGAAAGAAATTGGGTAAATTTCTTCTTGAGTGGGGGGTTATGTTACGTTGAAACGCGTACGAAAGTATGTCGAAAGCGCGCACGATAGATCTAATCGTTTCGTTTTGCAAAGTATTCAATAATGGAGTTTATTTACCTTTGATTTGAGTTTGCATTGTTGTTAGGAGAGGCTTTGTATAACGTTGATGATTTGCGTTAGTCGATATGGTTGGAGAATTTTCGGGATCTGCATGTTTATTACTGTCGATAGAAATTTCCAGATGGATATCGAAGGTCGTGAATGTTCCCGGAAGTAGAGGAAATGTGTATGACGTAAGCCAGTGATGACGATCTTTAGTTCGATTGGTGGCAGTGCGTCATTTCTACCGTGTACCAAATTGTTCGAGAAAAGAGAGAGGTTATTTAATCGTGTGCCGAGTTGCTGTTGAGAGAGTAAAGTTGTTGATAGTGATTTGAAGAGTTGCTGTGAAAGTTGTTGAGTTGAGTTGAGAATTGTATGCAGTTGTTGATGTGTGCTGAATAAAAGTGGAAAACTCCATACGTCGACTTTGTGACTTGTATGCTGATTGAGCAGGCTGTGTGAATAAACGAATCTGAGTTACACCCTATCAGGAATTCAGCATTGGGGCTGAATCAAATACTGATAAAGAAAAACACCATCATCGAACGGAGTGTAACATAATGGAGGATAGTAGTAATTATTCAGTATAGGTAATTTAAATTTCTGAACATCCAATGACTGCAGTGCCAACACACAACATGTTTCGTGTTCAATAAAATGTTTAAAAGATAGTAAGTTGGTAGATATAGAACGACAGTTCCATTGTAACAATCTTGCTTGTGTAGTGTTTTTCATTATAAAATTAAAACTTTAAATGAATTTATCTTTGTGTTGTTTTTTTTAAATTTCAAAATGATTCATTATCATTGCATATGAAAATGCAAACCATAAAGAATGTGTTTCTATCAATGTTAATATTTTTTTCAGCTGGATCTAATACCACATCCAATTCTTGTTCCACCAGTTGTTCCTGTACGCATCTCTGCCTGGTTTCCTTGTTTTTGGCCTGGACCAAAGCAAGTCCCTCAGGTGTCGACCCAGGTTCCGAGCCAGTACACTACTGCCTGTCTGGGTGGGATGTAAACCATCACGAAGGTTGGAAAGGCGCAAGTTGTCATGGCTCACCACAGATACATTGGTCATGTCGAACAGGTCTGCAAGCAGAATGGCATTGAAAGCCACTCGTTTCTGTTCCAAGTCAGGCTGACGAGTTGGAATAGGACAGCTGACAACAACTTTCAGGGTTGGCTTTTGTTTTGCTAATGTCTTGATGGAAGAGACCAATGATGTTGCAACAGCTTTAGGATTCTTCTTTTTCAGGTCATTGATGCCACAATGGATGACTGTCGCATCAAGAGGCACCGGCGTTTCTGTGATGGCGTTTCATATCAAATGTTAAATCATTTACCTTCAAAATGGAAAAAATTATTGCATTCACTTTTCCAAAAATGTTGGGAAAGTTGAAGTGTACCGTATTATTGGAAACAGTCAGTAATAATTCCCATTTTAAAACAAGGTAAAACATCAAAATCTATAAATAATTATAGACCAATTGCATTAACATCACACGTTTGCAAATTAATGGAAAAAATAATAAATCAGAGATTGTTATATTTCTGTAACAAAAATAATATTATTCCTGTTCATCAAGCAGGATTTCGAAAAGGTCGTAGCACAACTGATCATTTAGTAAAACTTTCTTTAAATATTAAAAAACAATTCTCAAAAATAAAGAGTTTATTAGCAACATTTTTTGATGTAAAAAAGCGTATGATAGTGTTTGGCATGCCAGATTATTATACAAATTAAATTCAATAGGTCTTAATGGGCACATTTATTATTATATAAAAACCTTACTTTCAGAAAGATGTATTTGTACGAAAGTTGGAAAAACATATTCATCTAACAGACGTATAAACATGGGCATTCCACAAGGTTCTATTATTGCACCATTACTTTTTAATATTCTAATTTATGACCTTCCTTCTGCATTATCAAAAAACACACATGTTGTGCAATATGCAGATGATATTGCAATTTGGTTAAATACAAAAATTAGAAAATGTACAAATAAAACAAATATTAGATATATTGAGAAAATATATCAAAAGGAAATTAACAGTTTAGTTGATTATATGTCAGAAAATGGTTTAGAGCTTTCTGGAGAAAAGACAAGTCTACATTGCTAAATAATAACATCATAGGAAGCCCTAGTGACCACCCGGCAGAAAGCGTCCAATATTCCCAAGCTGATCAAACAGACCTCATTCGCAAATAAGGAGTTTTGTCCCGGAAGAGTTTTCAAGAACAAAGGTAGGGGACTGGTCTAGCGAAGAAGAAGATAGTATAGCAGATTGATAGAACAGAGCAGGAATGAGAACGAGCAAATGAGAAAGACAGCGACAGTGAGAATTTAAAGCACTAAATTTCCAGAAAGTGGGGATACTATTTATACTGAAACCCCCGGCGCCCCAATGGGGATGGGGGGGGGGGAGTTGGGGGGGTGAAGCCAGACAGGCAGAGACTATGAATACGAGTTGAGATAGACTTCAGTTTGCCAAAGGATCGAGGTCTCCGGGTTCAATGGTCAGGAATAACCTCACTGTGTTTGGTGTGGCAGGAAAGGGAAGAGGAGGGTGGGGAGGAGAGGGGGGCGAAGGAAGAGACTCTCAAACACGGCGAATTGCAGTAGACAGAAAAGGCAGACATACAGAAAGGAAAGAAAGGCATACAGACAGAATAAAGAAAGAAGCATCTACATGTACGTGGCGAACTTTGCACAATAAGCGAGCACAGTGTGTCCAAGTACAGACAGCTTACAGCGGCAAATCAGTGCTAATCTAATCCAAGCTGCAGCTTCCTGGTTGCTTATTTGGGAACACACACACATGCACACACACATGCACACACACATACGCAAACACACACAAGCACACGCGCACACACGCACACACACACACACACACACACACACTTCATAAATCCTTTCCTGTTCACACACACACACACACGCAAACCTTAACACGAACACGCAGATAATGCATTCATACGCCAACACGCGCACCCAGGAATATATGCATATGCTTACACAAATGCGGATGCACGCACACACACTCATACATACACGCGCACACATATATATACTTCATAAAAGCCGTGCTTTTGGTGCGTCACGCGCACTAACACCACACTCTCTCACTCCCAAACTCATAGGCAACCCGCTACCACTCTCTCTCTCTCTCTCTCTCTCTCTCTCTCTCTCTTCATCCCTCTTTCTCTGTCTGTCTGAACCCCTCCTCCACACACCTCCTCACACAACATCGATGCACACACCTCCACCCATCCACCCCCTACTAACATGTCGCACACACAAACTCCTCACATGTCGTGCTGTCCCCGCATCACGATTCCATGATCAAGTTGAAATGATCGTGAAGCTACGATAAAGGAACAATAAACAAAATCAACCTTACCGCCACGATTGCCCAAAAGCAGGAAACGGGCCTGCAATAATCATTGCTTTTTTCCCCATTTGTTTGACTGCATTTCTCTTAGGGAAAACAACGCAGTCGCAATGCAGTCCTGTCCAGGGTTGAAGAAGCGAAGAATGGACAGTCTTCACCTATAATCTATACCTAAACCCGGAACAATCCGTGGAGAAAAACAAGAAAAAGAACCCAGTTCCTTCCAGTGTTACATTGAACTAGCAGGCGCCAAGTGCGGGAAGCAAGAACAAAACAAAGTTGTTCAACCACGGAACCAGAAAGGTGTAATTTAATTACCACTTTAATTAGTTAGTCATTGTTTATAGAGTCCAACAGACTGCAAAGAGCCAAATCAGGACCAGAACTTGCTTGAAATTTAGCTCACCCCTGATCCGTATAAAAGAGCTGCTGAAATAACCCTAATGGTAACACTGAAGGTACTCCACCAGCCGGTCACTCTACAATAAAGGCATCCGAAGCAGAGGACGATGAGGCTGTGCTCTAATTTATGGAACACACCTTTACAAAAACAAAATATAATATAAACGTCCTTATAAAATGTAAAAAAAAACACATACATTTAAAATGCCTAAATAATAAATAATTATACCATTGTAAACCCTAGAGGACATTTGGTAGGGAGCGTCCAATATCCCCAAGCTGACTCAGCAGACGCCATACACAGATAAGGAGTTTTGTCCTGGAAGAGTTGTCAAAAAAAAAATGTAGGTGACTGGCCTAGCGAAGAAGATAGTAGATTGATAGTACAGATTAGGAACGGAAAAAAAAGAGATTGACAGAAACAGTGGAATTTAAAGCACTAAATTTCCACAAAGTGGGGATACTATTTCAATATTTTTTTCAGACGATCCCCCCAAAAAGTTTAAGGTCGGGCCAAAAAATTAGGGTCGCTCGGGATACGGTAAACAAATATATTTTTTTTGACCTTATCAATTCCACAAGCTGTTTCAAAGGGTCGCTCACCCTCAATATCTCGAAGTTTATGGTACCTGCAACGGTTCGATTTATTATAAAATAAACAGTAAAACCCCGTTTGAAGTGCACTCACTGATTAAATAGAAATGCAAGAAATAAATTAATTTTTTTACAAAGTTACAGCTATGCAGTCATAAAAAAACAGAACGGAAATAATTATTTTAGATAACAGCACAGTCATTTCTCATACTCGACAACCCCCTACCCCACCCCTAACCTTCCCACAAAAAACAACAACAAAAAACATGTTTCACTTAAAACGAATTCAAACGGAAACTTCCTATTCCAGGTTTTCTTTTTGCACGGCATACTGGTAATCGCTCAAGTTTCTTTCATTCCATTTTTTTGTAGAAAGGGTTTAAAATTTCATCAAATCTTTTCCTGTTGGTTTGTTTTTGTAGGTGATGCTGCTAAATCATAAACTATTGTCCAAAAAAGCAAAATTCAAAATAAAAATCGGGCGGAGAATTATTGTAAAGAAAATATTTAGCACATTGTAGGCTTTGGATAGCGAGGTTGGAGCGGGATAGGTTGGAACTTGTCCACGGATACTATACTATACTATACTATACTATACTATACTATACTATACTATACTATACTATACTATACTATACTATACTATACTATACTATACTATACTATACTATACTATACTATACTATACTACAACACAACATAGCACAACACAACACAAAACATCGCAACCCATCCAATCTATAACAGTAAAAAATTCGCTACCCAAACATGATAAAACACAATAATCAACTTACAATTCGGAAGTTAACGACGCAGGAGTTAAAAAAAAGATCCCGCAAATCAAAATACAATTCCGATTATGAAAGGGCCTCAAGAACACACATTTCAGAGTAAAAGACCCTTTTTTCAAATTCACCATGAGTGTTGTCCCACTGGAAAATAATAAGACTAATGGAACAAAATCCTGTTTCCAATGTACGGTTTTGATATATAAATCAACCTATTCCTTCGTTTGCCTGCGTATTCATGGCATCAAGGCTGATAATTAAAAAACAAAATAACGCCGCAGCAACAGTGTGTATAGTTTGTACAGTTTGTTTACATAACGAGGTTGAGACGCCTAACATTCAAAGCTTACCGGTCAGTTTGAGCAACGATTGTCCATTAATTCATCTTTTTCTATGTGAGAGCAATGACATTTCTCAAGTAATTATAAACAATACAATAAACAAAGAACTATGTAGCCTGACCCTGTAAAGCATAAAAGGGAGACAACGTTCAGGTACTTCAGAGTATTATGAATGATTGGACTTGAATTATACTACAAATACAATAAAGTAATACATTAACACACACACACACACACACACACACACACACACACACACACACACCCACACACACACACACACACACACACGCACATGCACGAACGCGCACAAACATAACACGTCTTCATTTAATGCAAACTAAAGTTTAGGTTAAAACTTCCATGATAAACTCGACCAAGCAATGGATACAGACTAGTTTTTTTTTCCAAATGTATTTCTTTTACTACTTATGCGTTCCGCTTCCTAGATTTATTGATACTCAATGCGTCCTGGCCTTGTCAGCAACCAGCTACAAATAGGATTACGTTGAATCTTAATTCTATCGTTAAGCGATTCATCGTCTTTGTCCGAGTTTTCGACCGGCACTGCATTTTCATACCGACAATAGACATGTAACGTATATATAAATATGCTATCTACTGCTTTCCATTTCACTCTCTCTCTCTCTCTCTCTCTCTCTCTCTCTCTCTCTCTCTCTCTCTGTGGTTGCGCGCGCGCTTGTTTTTTTTTTTCGCTCTCTATCTCTCTCTCTCTCTGTAGCAGCGCGTGTTCTTGTATGTGTGTGTGGGTGTGTGGGGAGAGGGGTGTATGGATGTGTGTGTGTGTGTGTGCGTGTGTGTGTGGGCGCGCGCGCGTCTAACTGTTCGGTCGCGCATTTTTTCAGTCTTTGATTTTGCTCAGTATTTGTAGGACTATATCAATTATACTAATGCCTAATTACTTTGTTATTCAGTCAGTTAGTTAGACTACTTTTATTATTTATTTATTTTATTATTATTATTATTATTATTATTATTATTATTATTATTATTATTACAAAAACAACAAAAACAACAACAATAATAATAATAATAATAATAATAATAATAATAATAATAATAATAATAATAATAATAATAATAATAATAATAATAATAATAATAATAATAATAATAATAAGTATTTTTTTAAAAATTTCTTTAAAATGATTTTTTTTGGTTGGTGCAAGAAAAAACAACAACAACAAAGAAGCACACACAAACACACACACACGCATACCCGCACACACACACACATACCTACACACACCCACACACACACACACACACCTACACACACAATACAGACATACAAACTAAACAATGCATGGAATCGTACTTTCTTTGTCCTCCGATTCTACCTTCAAGATATTCTGGCATGTTCGACTGATAGATGAATGAACTTACATGTGCTGGGCGAGGGATGAGGGTGGAGGAATGTGTGGATGGCGGGGGTGGGGAGGGAAGAGAGAGATAGAAGAGAAAGATGTGTAACCTCGTGTAAACATCATATGCGAATGATTCAAAGCAAAGCTTTTTTTTTTAAGGAAAAATAACACCCAACGAACTATCAAGGAAATAAGGAAACTGCGATATTATTTGATCAGTTTGGAAAAAAATACAGACGGCAATTTGACGGATAGCGCAGAAAGCTCATTAAAACATCATTGCATGACGTACACGTAATGGAAGATGAAACGGAACGCCAGGTTCTACGGCTGTCTGGAATAACATGAGAAAGAAATGTAATATTTACCATTTCACAATATTAACAAACAAACAAACAAAAAACAAAAAATAATGTTGATGTGTGCCTATAATTACTTCCTAAACTTACCATCACCAACACCAGACTCCACAAACAACAAATACTGATAACACCAAGAGGTGTGTTGTGCACTCCCTGCAATTGTTTCATAACGGTCCTCCACTCCTGCCCCAACATCCTCTATATAAACACAGGCCCTTCATGTCATTGGAAACCCGTGTTGTTTACAGCATGTTATTACTTCATAAACCTCCCTCACCAATCTCTAACACAAACGATATACCAACGCACGCACAATACACACATATCCCTGTTTGCTTCTCTCTCTCTCTCTCTCTCTCTCTCTCTCTCTCTCTCTCTCTCTCTCTCTCTCTCAGTCTCTCTCTCACCCTTTCATATGCACAATAAATGGGAAACAGACCAATCATTTTGTTTCTCACGCCCTTTGTGTACCGAACACAAAACCAAAACCCACAAATAGCTTTGAATGGCCGACGACGCACGCACGATTCGGTCATTTCGATCCTATTAAGGAACTAAACATATATTCGTCCTGACCTGAAAATATCCCCCACCCCCAAATAACTCTTTATGGTTAATCTCAGTCGTGAGCTTAAAGGTAGTTTTGTCCTGATCGTAAAACACAAATAACTTTCGTTTATAGGTATTGAAAAAAAAAAACTATGTAAAACTTTGACTTGTGTTTGTTTTTGTATGTTTGTTACTATAGACACTTTAATAGTGAAAAATAGAGTACAATCCATATCTTAAGAAACAAAGAAAAAGAAGAAGGAGAAAGGGTTGAAGATCATAATGCAGCAGGAAGATCAGAAAACGAAATGGATAATGAAATAAATACAGCAGAAACTAATAAACATGAGTTAATTTCTTAAAAGATCCCGATTCGAAGGCTTTGTTTACTTTTGGCCAAATGGTGTTTATCCTAAATTCCGCATTGTTATTACATTAACATCTATATCATGTGTTTGTAGACTTCAAGAAGGCGTTTGACCGAGCCTGGCATGCAGCTCTGTGGGCAGCCATGAGAGTGTACAATATCAGCCCTAACGTTATTGAAGTCATCAAAAGCTTGTATGACAAGGCTTCCAGTGCAATCCTTTACAACAGCGCCATCAGGAACTGGTTCAGAACAACAACCGGCGTGCGTCAAGGATGCTTACTCTCTCCCACACTCTTCAACATCTTCTTGGAGCGCATCATGACAGATGTCATCATGTCACGAAGGCACAGTTAGCATAGGGGGTAGAGCAATCTCCAACTTCCGTTTTGCGGATGATATTGATGGATTGGCTGGAGAAGAACAAGAACTTGAACAGTTGGTACAGAGGCTTGACACCACACCCAGAGCATTTGAAATGGTAATAAGTGCAGAGAAGACCAAAATGATGACCAACAACACCAATGGCATCAACACGGACATCAAAGTCCAAGGCCAATCCTTCAACACGCTGCATAGCTTCAAGTATTTAGGAGCCATTGTATCAGACAATTGGTTCCGACAGGAAGTCCTCTCCAGGATCGCACAAACAACTGCTGCCCTGACGAGGTTGAAGCCCATTTAAAAAGACAGGACCATCTGGCTACACTCTAAAGTAAGGCTGCTGCGCTCCCTTGTCATCTCCATCTTCTTATACGCTAGCGAAACATTGATCCTCACAGCATATCTACAACGAAGAATACAAAGCATGGAGATGAGGTGCTACAAAAACTTCTGGGCATTTCCTATTCCCAGCACATCACCAACGACGAAGTCCACAGACCATCACACAAACCATTTGAGAACACGATGACATGCTCACAGTGGTGAAGAAACGGAAACTCCGATGGTATGGCCACGTCACCAGAGCATCAGGCCTTGCAAGGATCATCCTGCAAGGCACGGTGCAACGAGGCAGAAGAACAGAGAGAGAAAAGAGGTGGGAGGACAACATTCCAGAATGGACTGGCTTGACACTGAGCAAAACCACGAGGGTTGCTGAGGACAGAGAAATATGGAGTACGCTGGTTAAACGATCATCTGTGGTGCCCCAACGACTTTTGAGTTAATAGATACATGTAGTATAGGATAAAACATTAAACAATGATAAAGTGGTTTTCGTTGCTCTAACCAACCTCTAAATTTTCAAATTTTCATGTCTGTTCTAACAGGAAGTGATTTTTTCCTGTTTAACGGTACACCAAAACGCTCTACGATCTACTAGATGTTATTTTTAGCTAGAGCGGCAGTTAGCGGTTGCTATTAATAGGAAAAAAAAACGTTGGAACTTTAAAAAATAACTGTATCTTCAAAACAGTTTTTTTGGGTTTGTTTTTGTTGCATGCTCATTTTTTGTGTGAGCATACATTCACTGTGAATTTAAACAGATCTGTCGAGGGCGCATGGTCAAAGTACCCGATAAGGGAATATAGAATGGAAATGTTTTGCTCCGCTTTAGGGCAAGATGGACAACGTTTTGAATTAAAAAAAATCACATTCAGTCTGCATTCATTTTAGCTCCCCATTTAGAAAAGCATGAGGTGAGGGGGAAAGGATGGAATGTTTTTTTTGTTTTATTGACGAATGACACACGAGTCAAACAAATTCATTGGTTTTTGTTGTTGGTTTTTTTTATTGTGGTTAATGCTAGTTAATATAGTAGACTATATGACACAAATACTTTTTTTTCTGGTTATAACGAGAAGCACTTAACAACAAATACACTTTCAATGCTTAACGAAATACTCATTGTATTTGTTTGTTTGTGGTATTGTATTATTAAATGCACACCAAATTCCAAGATACATTAAACACAAAATATGACGATGTTTGTTTCACAACAACAATTAAAAGGAAAGATTAATGACGTGCGTCTCATCATTGGTTTTATGGCTATTTCTTTGCTGCGGTTTATCATGCGAGCATGCACGCAGAAAAACCCTGTTGCGTGGATCATTATTTTACTTTATTTTTTCTCTCTACACCAACGAACTGACGTGCGACACCAGCATTTTTACTTTGATAAAGTTTGCGGATGATATGGCTCTAATAGGCAGGCTGAAAGATGAACAATCTCTCTCGCAATACTTCGATTTTACTTGTACGCTTCTTACCTGGTTCAGTGACAGTTATTTAAAGCTAAATGTAACTAAAACTAAAGAAATTTGCTTTGAAGAACACCGTGCGAGAGATCCTGCCCTGCTTCGCCCCCTGAAAATTGCATCTGAAAATGTAGAACAGGTTGAAACTTTTAAGTATTTAGGGACGGTTTTAGACAAGAACTTGAAGTTCAGTGATCATGTTGGTTTTATTTCCAAAAAGGCCAATCAAAGGATGTATCTAGTAAGAAAGTTGAAAAATTTTGGGGTCAATGTACATATCTTAGAAATAGTTTACAGATCTCTAGTAGAAAGTATTCTATGCTTTAACATTGTTACCTGGTTCGGAAATCTTGGCGTTAGAGACAGGATCAGACTCAACCGCATTGTAAACCTAGCTAGCAGAGTGATAGGAAAGACACAAAAGCCAATAACAGAAATATATAAAGATTTGGTAAAAAGTAAAGCTAGAAAGATCATGTCTGATAACAGTCATCCCATGTGTAGATCATTTGAACTGTTGCCCTCAGGTCGGAGGTTTAGAACCCCGGCCTGGAAAAGAAACTTGTATGGCCACTCTTATGTACCAAGTGCAATCCGCATCTTAAATTTAAGCAAACTGTAATAACCCCCAGTTACCTACAATGGCTACATTTGTCTTCTGTGTACTGTGATGATGTAATGTAATATGATGTGAGTTGTGCAATGAAGTCAGCTATTTGTCATGCGTATGATTGTCTTAATTAATGTTTTATGTAATGAAATATGATGTGAGTTGTGCAATGAAGTCAGCTATTTGTCATGCGTATGATCTGATTGTCTTAATTAATGTTTTATATAACAAAAACTGTTAATATTTCTTTTAGTTTTTAATCTTTCTGTCTTAGTCTTTGTGCTACTAAAGACAAATTTCCATGTTATTGTATTTTAACTATGGACAATAAAGATTCGTATTCGTATTCGTATTCGTATTCGTATTTATTGTCCTTCTACATCGCTTTTCCACCTCAAGAGCTGCTCTAGGTGACACAATATATAATTCAGTCTGCCCGGCCCGAAACACCCAATTGTTGCTGCCGTGAGGAGCATCTTCTGACGCACCGACGACTGAACACAATCCTAGGCGACCGTTTCTATCGTTATAGGAAGTGAGTAGTTTTTTTTATTGATTGATTGATTTATTGTTGCTTTAGGTCCAGCGGACTCTTCCGAGCCAAATCAGGACCGGACAACCCCCGATCCGCATAAAAGATCTGCCGAAACAACCCTAGTGGGAAAATTGAATGCCCTCCACCGGCCAGTCACTTTACAATAAAGACATCCCACGCGGGGGACGGCTGAGGGTTGACCTCAACTACGCGAACACTCCGGTTACAAAAACAAAATAGAATACAACCATCATTATAAATCATCAACAAAACACATACATATAAAATGCCTATAGTGCGAAATAATACAATCATAGGAAGCCCTAGTGACCACCCGGCAGAAAGCGTCCAACACTCCCAAGCTGATCCAACAGACCTCATACACAAACAAGGAGTCTTGTCCAGGAAGAGTTTTCAAGAAAAAAGGTAAGTCATTGATCTAGCGAAGAAGAAGAAAGTATAGCAGAGTGATAGGACAGACCAGGAATGGGAAAGAGCAAATGATGAAGACAGCGACAGTGGGAATTTAAAGCACTAAATTTCCAGAAAGAGGGGATACTATTTATACTGAAACCCCCGGCACTCCAACGGGGGGAACTGTTGCCGCAGTGAATTAGTCATGCCTACAAAGGCAAGACAGGTTTTCAACTGGGGCTTTCACTGTTCCCTTTATAGGTTAGAACAATCTACAGTGACAAGATTGCTCATGACCCCAAGGGGTAAGTGAGTAGTATAGGACCTGGCTTTTCTCTGGGTTAGCTTAATAGGCAATGCAATTCCATACAACACACTACACTACACTACTACAATACAATACAATACAATACAATACAATACAATACAATACAATACAATACAATACAATACAATACAATATAGCTGTATTGTCTGATGTTCATCACATACAGAAATTGTTTTTGACTCGTCGTCCGCAAGAAGCATGCAATATATCCATTTTATATACACAAACAGCAGAGAAACATTCATTTCTAATGGCACAGCAGCAACCTTAAATTCCAATCAAACGCAGACATTCACAATCTAAACCCCACATCAATAATAACTAATAATTTTACATTCACGCAGAGAAAGCCCACATGCACTCACACGCACACACACACAAAATAATCTAATGACAGCACAAGTTGTTGTCTTAAACTATACATATCATTACATTACATTACACTACATTACACTACACTACACTACACTATACTATATTACACTACACTACATTACACTATACAATACTATACTACACTACACTACACCACACTACAACTCATCTTTATTACCACAGGCAGAGGGAATTACACGTAATGGATGTGATAAACAGACCCATCACAGTATGCTTTAGAATACTTATTCAGCTTGGATCAAAGGGACGAAAGTGCATCGCTTTTCACTAACTTAACACCCGACCAGAGATTGCTTCGATACGAATGATCATGCTGACGTGCATACAGAGTGGCTGGCCTGCATACAACGCACATAACATCGGGCGTATGCCTCCAAAGGATCCGCTACGCTGTATAATACAGGTGCATCATTGCACTCAGAGTATAGTCATCGAAAACCCCATATAATAAGGATGTGTGTGTGTTTGTGTGTGTATGTATGTGTGTGTGGGTGTGTGTATGTGTGTGTGTGTTTGTGTGTGTGTGCGTGGGTGTGCCTGCTTGCCTCTGACGAAGTCTCTTCCCTCCATTTACTCCCCCCACCCCCTCCTCCTCGTCACGCCAGTAATCTTCAGCCCCATTGTCTCATTTTCTCTTTCTCTCTCTTTCCCACTCCCTTGCTTTTCATTTCTCTCCTCATTTCTTCAACGACATTTTTCAGCACCTTTCTTTTTCTTCAAAATTATCTTTCACTTTCTCCCTTTCTTCTTCTTCTTCTCCTTCTTCTATTTCTTTTCTTTTCCTCCTCCTTCTTCTCTTCCTCCTTCGTCTTCTTGATCTCCTCCCCCTTCTTCTCCTCCTCCGTCTTATTCTCCTTCTCTTTCTTCTCATCCTTCTTTATCTCCTCCTGTTCCTTCTTCTTCTCCTCATTCTCTTCTTCCTCCCTCTCCAACCCCCCCCCCCTTTTTTTTTTTTTACTCTTCTATCTCCCACAAACTTGTCCACAACAGGCCGATGCGCGCCCACATTTTGCCTGTTCCCTGAAGACACGCAGTTTTCCGGGCCCATCAGTTTCTTATTACCACGATGGATCTCTCTATTATTTCTTCATCGCTCCCCTCCATTCCTTCCTCCACTGTACCCCTCCCTAAACACGTCTCAGCTGACCAATCGCTGTGTTCAGCATTAACGAGTACTCTTTAATAACACTAGTCCCCCCCACCCCCCACTTGTTTGTTTTCAACGCATGCAAAGAAGGCACACAGCGTTGTTGAGACTCGCCGAGTACCTCTCATAAGTGGAGTGGCCTGGGCTAGTCTCAGCTACGTTGTGTGGTACAGAAGGCATAAAGCGTGAGTAAACAACGCATTTTAATGGGATTTTGTTTGTGTGAGTGTCGACCTTGCCTTGCTGATGTTATTGCAAGTATCGACGTCGTTGCAACGGCACTTTAATCTTTTCTTCTTTTTTTTTAAATTGTATTTTTTTTTAAAAATAAATATTTAGTGGTATTTCGCCCTGCCTGAATCCTGCATGTTATTCAGCTATGATTTGTTCAGCTTTGGGTTTCAACCTGTTGAATAATATTTTCAGGAGGACCTTGCTGTGATGGCTGATGAGGCTATGGTGCAGTAATTTTTACACTCTTAAAGGTTTCCCTTTTTGAGAAGAGTGGTGACAAGCGACTGGGTTCATGGTGTAGGCCACTCCACTCTCTGCTATATCTTGTTACAAATAATGGTGAGGGCGTCAATCATCGATTCTCCTCTTGCTTGAAGCATTTCCGCGGGTATGTTGTCGCAGGTAAGGCTGCTGCGCTCCCTTGTCATCTCCATCTTCCTATACGCTTGCGAAACATGGACCCTCACGGCACATTTACAACGAAGAATAAAAGCATGGAGATGAGGTGCTACAGAAGACTTCTTGGCATTTCCTATACTCAGCACATCACCAACAACGAAGTCAGACAGACCATCACACAAGCCATTGGACAACACGATGACCTGCTCACAGTGGTGAAGAAACGGAAACTCCGATGGTATGGCCACGTCACCTGAGCATCAGGCCTCGCAAAAACAATCATGCAAAGCAAGGTGCAAGGAGGCAGAAGGAGAATGAAACCGAAAAAGAGGTGGGAGGACAACATTCGAGAATGGACTGGTTTGACACTGAACGAAGCCATGAGGGTTGCTGAGAACAGAGAAAGATGGAGTTTGCTGGTTAAACGATCATCTGTGGTGCCTGTAACGAGAGGCTAGTTAGACCCAGCACTACGGCTTCACGCCTTGAATAGTTCAGCCTGTTGTAGCCTTTGTAAATTAAAGTTGCGGCCTAGAGGACGATAGAAGTCAGGCCGGTGCTAAGCATGTGTAGGCTAGATAAAGTAGTCAGTGACCTCATCCCGCTGACGTATAGCCACACCTCCCCCCCCCCCCCCCCCGCGTTAGGAGGCGCTCAGGTCTCATGAGAGTTTTGAGCGCTTTTGTCTAACCACAGGGTTAGGTAGTCATTCTCTGTCTAAATCTCAACTGAGAAGGACGCATGCAGAAAGATCTTTTGCAACCGACTAAGCAGGTGACAGGTGAAAGGTAAATGATCAATCTTTTGTTTCATCACGATTTATTGATATGATTGTTGATTATGTTTGTGAAGTCTTGCCATGTTTTATCATTGAGAATGTTAGTCAAACTTTGCTTGACCACGTGGCGGGCACGCGACCGGTTTCGCCACCATGAGGGAGCCTTTATTGTCCAACTGTTGTTTCTCCTATTTGTATTATTGCAGACCAGTGGCTGTACTGGAGAATGTGTATATTGTTAATTACTTCTCCATGTTTCTCCGTGTTTAGTTTAGCCATGATGTATGTATATGTATAGGAATTAGGTTGGAGATTCCAGTGGATTACGGACATAGAAGATTGTTCGTCGCTTATATATATATAAGTGGAGTGATCACTGAGGGCTGTTTCTGCCATCAGTGAGACGCTCTGCACACCCTTAGTATAAAAGGCCTTGCAGAAACTCGTCTTATGTTTTGCAGACGAGCAGGCTTGTTGGTCCGAAGCAGGAAATAGACCACTAAGATTCAACCCTGACATTCGACCTGCAGTGGAACATCGAGCACTGAGCTCCGATAGCCCAATAGTCAACAAGCAAGGAGGAGACACCATCACCACACCTCAAAAATCAGCTAAGTGCAAGATGAAACGCACTAACACTGATCTAGAAGGACTGTGCGGTAGTCCACTCTCCTGAAAAAGAACGCTAGGCCAACCAGAACTAATAGCCCAATGATGAAACATTAGCAAATATTAAGAACAGCAGCAGCATAGACCCATCAAGGAACGAACTATTCGAAGTGAATTTGGACATTTAAGTTAATAGAGCGTTTAGAGAATTATGTATAGAGTAGAGGAAATAAATGTGCAATATTTACTGTTAACAAGCGGCTGGACTACCTTTGTTTCATAGCCGTATGAGAGCTAGTGTGCCAGTGAATCTTTCAAAATTTTCGCCCTATCATTCTCTATAACCCTATCCGCACACAGACCGAGCTAAACTTATAAATGTATTAAGATTAGTCACAGGGTGATTATACCAGCCGATCACCGCAAAGACGCGTGGGTAATAGCATTCCATTGTGCAGGGCCCAGTGACAATAGACTCACCGTCACAGTGCCCCATCGACCTTTGACTTACGAGATAGGATAGATAGATAGAACACTAATGCATGGTGATGGAGAAAGAAGTCAGAAGAAAGAAGAGAAAGAGAGAGAGAAACAGACACAGACAAAAAGGGCGGGTGGATGGATGGATGGGTGGGTGAGTGGTATCAAAGGTGATTCAAGAAAGAGTCACTTGCTCTTGCAATAACGCACAACCCATGCACAGGATGCACACGAGACTCCTACAGAAACAGAGAGAGAGAGAGAGAGAGAGAGAGAGAGAGAGAGAGAGAGAGAGAGAGAGAGAGAGAGAAAGCGCGTGCTTATGTGTGTGCATGTGTGCCTGTTCAAATGCGTGAGTATGACTGTGTGTGTATGGTCTTTATCAGCTTTGTGAAAAAGACGTTCATACATAAACCAACCAACCAACCAACCAACTGACAAAAGTGCAAGGCCAAAACCAGGTTGAAGAGGAAGGAGGGAGAGGGGGGGGAAGGTTGCAGGGAGAAGAGAAAAGACATGTGGGGAAAGAGGAAACCATAACCCACATAGTCAACGAGAGCTTGTCTTCTGGCGCATTTCCTTCTTCATGCAAGTCAGCTGTCATCAAACCCTTGCTTAAGAAGCCCAGTCTAGATAAGAATGACCTAAAAACTATAGACCTGTATCTAATCTGACATTTTTGTCTAAAGTCATTGAAAAGCTAGTCTTAAAACAACTCTTTGCTTACCTGAATGATAACTCCCTTCTTAGTCCAAACCAGTCAGCTTATCGACCTTTTCACAGCACAGAGACAGCTCTCCTGAAAGTCACCAATGACCTCTTGCTCGCTCTGCACAGCGGTAACGTCTCCATCCTAAACCCCTTAGATCTTAGTGCGGCCTTTGACACCGTCGACCATCACACCCTATTCAAGACCCTTCGGGATTACTTTGGAATCTCTGGATCAGTTTTGGATTGGTTTCGATCTTACCTTTTTGATAGAAATCAAGCGGTCGCTGTGGATGGCTGTTTCTCCAGCAGAGCTGACTTGGTGTGCGGGGTTCCACAGGGGTCCGTTTTAGGCCCTGTTTTGTTCATAATGTACACCAAGCCACTGCTCATCTTGCTCAAAAAGCATGCTGTTGAGAGCCAGTCGTTTGCAGATGACACGCAGCTGTACAAACCCACCCATCCTTCTCTTGTTAACTTCGCTGTCCAGCCCATGCAAGAGTGCATTGGTGAGGTCAAGTCATGGATGGCCCTCAGTAGGCTGAGGTTGAATGACGACAAGACAGAAGCACTTCTTATCCACAATCACAAATCATCTTTTGCCTCGTCTCTCCCCACTTCTCTTCAAGTAGGCTGCTCTGACATACAGTTCTCTCCCTCTGCTAGGAATCTTGGCTACATTCTCTCCGATAACATGTCCCTCAACAATCACATCTCTCACATCTGTCGCTCTGCTTACATCGCCATTCGTCAGATCAGCTCCATCCGCCATTACCTCACTATTAGTGCTACAAAAACATTAGTCTGTGCCATCGTTCTCTCTCGTCTAGACTATTTGCAACTCTCTTTTGTCAGGTTCACCTAAACACTTTATCGATAAACTGCAAAGGGTCCAAAACTCTGCTGCTAGGTTAGTTCTTAAGGCAAAAAAGCGCGATCACATCACCCCACTTCTCCACTCTCTTCACTGGCTCCCTGTTCAAGCCCACATCGACTACAAACTGTCCACTCTCTGCCACAACTTCTTCTCTGACTCCTGCCCTTCCTATCTTACTGATCTTCTGACTACTCACCCTCTCGACAGCTTCGCTCCTCTGCAGACGCGCGCATTCTTTCTGTTCCCAAGACACGCACTAAGGCATACGGTGAAAGATCTTTCTCTTTCTGCGCTCCCAAGCAATGGAATTCTCTTCCACCACACATCCGCAACATACCGACCACCCAGGCCTTCAAAAACGCACTCAAGACCCATCTATTCAAACTGTATTATCCTGATTGACTCACCCTCCGACTGATGACGGATGCCGGTGGGGTGCCGTCCATGGCTTGACATGTAAAAAGTCTGTACATTTATATCTGAGTATCTAATTATTTTTATATATATATTTCCCACAGTGGGAGGTGAAATCGCGACGACCGTCGAACGCTGACTTCAATCGCTTGCCAAACGACTGAGACATCAAGAGGAAAGCCTGAGCCTTGGGCCACCTCAATTCCTGTAGCTGAAAGGCCCGAGTCATAGCCGACACCAGGCAAAAGGGGTGATGAGCAAGTGATGGTAGAGAGATTTTTTTTTGGAACCCGCGTTTTTAACTGGTTGTTCTTGGCCCATTTAATAAGCGCCTGTAAGGCACTTCCGATCTGGCTCATAAATGAAGCAATCCCTCGTTAGTTGCTTATTTACATCATACGCCAAGGCGTCTGCAATTAGGTTCGACTTCCGAAGGAGGCCAAAAAAACATCAATACACAGGCTCCCCAAAAGACGGCGTCCAAAGGGAAATCAAGGTTCAATCTATTTCTTAACTGCAATAGCAAATCAGGAGTCATCGGGGACTTTCGCACCACTTCACATCCCTTCCTCTCACGCTCAATGCCTCTCAATGTTTATTTTATAAACCACGAGTCTTTAAAAGGATGCCCAATGCCACACTCAAGGTGGAGAATGTGTACAATGTTTAGGTTCTTTTTACTGATGCCGGAGCCAGAGAACGGGCCAAGAATGCAGCATAAAACCCAACTACATGGTCATATACGGACACGGAGGGGGAGGATGGGGGAGGTGGGGGGTGAGAGGGGGAGGCACATTTTTTTTGGGCAAAAGTTCATATACGCTATTAGATGCGTGCTGTAAGTTAGTAATGTACAAGGGGCAAAGGTACACGCTCGAAACTGGGCAAGTTCTTTGTTCAACTCCTGCTCAAACGTCTGCGATGTCCCTGCAACGAAAACGAGAGGTATCTCTGTATACGATTACTGAATTCCTCTGGGTATTCTCTCCCAAGCCCCCAATTTCTCAACAGTCTCTGCAGCTGCTCTCCTCGACCTGGCTCATGCAACCTCGATATGACATCTGGCAACGTGTTGACAGAGCCAGGCACGTGAATAGCTCTGAACATGAAATTCTATTGTACAAACAACCAGAACAGCTGCCTGAGAAGCTGATGCTTACTCCTGCCTTTGTTTAACATTGCTTTGGTGACTGTAGCCTACTACTGTACTATCCTCGTATGGACGACGACCGTACTGTCTTTCCAGAACTCGGTCCAATGTCAGACAACCTGAATCGCTCCACCTCTTTACAGTTTATGTGCAGGCTACACATTTCCGGACTCTCTTTATAAAATGCAGAATACAGCCTGTCTCCCGCCCAGAACATTCCGCATGCCTTATTACAGGCGTCTACATGTAGGTGACGCGCACACTCAGAACCGTAGTATACAACACTGCTAAACGTTCTGAGAAACGTCAACTACCACTGCACGTCTTTCTGGAATTCATTACTTAACTTTATATTGTGATGTTGCTGCTGCATGGGCCTAATGCTGTCAAAAATACGTCGCAAGAAAAATTTTCCTCCGCGTATAGCTTGACAGGCCCAGTTTAACAATCCAGGCAGCTGCCTTACTCGCACGCTTTCTGGTAGCGAAATCTTGCAAATGCTTCTCTAACTTATTTAGTTTGTCTTTTCCTAGAAAGAGGGTGCAGTTACGTGTATCAATCTCTATGCCTAAGAAAGTTATGCTCTGGGTGGGCCTAACCACCTTCGTCGAACTGCTTCGAAAACCTAAGCGTCTAACTAAGCGAATGAGAGTGTGGAGGGCATCGTTACATCCCGTATGTGCGCGCCACAACCAACCAATCATCAACATATACAACAACTCCAGTAAAACCACGCCTTAGCACACACCTACGAATGGCTTGGGACAGACGGTGAAAGTGGCTAGGCGCTTGGCTTCTTCTCTCCAGAGAAGTGCCACTGCAAACCTGTAGCCTTGTAGTCATTGCAATGTATTGGAACAGAACGGTACGCTGATTTCAGATCTAATTTGGCACACCAGTAGCCAGGCTTTGCGAGGTCACATGCATCCTGAATACTTTTGAAACAGTCTTGGTGAAGCGCGGCATAACCATTCATTGCTCGGCTCGAAGGAAGACTGCCGTCATGGAATGAGGCGAATATCCCCGGAACCATCGTCTTTTGGAACAGCCGCCAGGTCTCTCTCTCTCTCTCTCTCTCTCTCTCTCTCTCTCTCTCTCTCTCTCTCTCTCTCTCTCTCTCAAATAAAGTAACTTTGCTCTTGCTGCTTTCTCCTGCCAGCTTAGCCATTCGAATTAAAAAAATAAATTTTAGTCTTATTTTTGAATCTATATTTTCTATAGTGAACTCAGCTCATACACTGGTCTCCGAATACTTATTATTAGTTGTTTACTATCACAAAAACAGATCCATAAAAACAAATACTACAGGCGCCCGCTAATGTACATTATTTTTAAATTAAATGTATTCTAAATTCCACATTGCACATTAAAGATTACAGGCCCAAGGACACTGTTGCAACTGAAGGACAAATCACAGTTCAACAATATATTGTAAAGGAGGAGACAAGCGGACGTCCGACGGGACAACGGCGGCACAACTGACGGGAGAAAGATGGCTCTCTATTAAGAGTCATAATTGCTTGGGGAAAGAAGGACTTTTGGAAGCGGTTAGTGCAGGTCTGCAGCGACCGAAAACGTCGCCCAGAGAGCAGAGGATCAAAGAATAAGAAAGCTGGATGGGTTGGGTCGGAAATAGTCTCGTGAGATTTGTTGAGCACTCGTTTTGTGTAAATGGAAGACAGAGAGGGAAGCTCGCAACCGATGACTCTGCCAGCAATGCGCACGACTCTCTCCAAACTGTTCTTCTCCTGCATGGTGGCGCCGCCATACCAGACACAGATAGAGAATGTTAAGACACTCTCCACCACAGAGCGGTCAAACTGAACAAGAAATGTCTTGGGACAAACTGAACTTCCTCAATTGCCAGAGGAAATAAAGGCGTTGGTGGAAATACACTGAAACAGTCGGGAATCAGAACGAGTCAAATGTCGGTCAGTTAGTCGGTCGGTCTGTCTGTACGTCGGTCCGTGGGAAGCCATATCTCAAGAATCCCTTAATGGATTTTGACCAAACCTCATTAGAGCATTATCTAGGTTAGTGGCACGCCTTTCTTGCCATCACGTTTGCTCTACAGCAAACCCAACAGTCACTGGAGTCATTTTTTTCCTAAACACGTTTGGATTAATATCTCAAAAACGGCTAAAACAATTTTAGATTTTTTTTAAGATTTTAGATTATAATGCTTTATTGTCCCTTTGTATCGGGAAATTCTGGGCCGCCTCCCCATGTGGAAGGCGTAGTCGCAGCCTGTGGCGCGCCCAAACCCAACCTACCTAAAACGGCTAAAACAATTTTCGATTTTTTTTTTTAGATTTTAGATTATAATGCTTTATTGTCCCTTTTTATCGGGAAATTCTGGGCCGCCTCCCCATGTGGAAGGCGTTAGTCGCAGCCTGTGGCGCGCCCAAACCCAACCTACCTAACATTAGTTGTGATTTTTAAAATTTAGAAATTCTTTAAATTTGTGAAATATTTTGAAATTTTGCTGGGGGAGCAAACCGGAGTACCCGGAGAAAACCCCCGAGACGTTGCCCGAGTCGAAAGTAAATAATATTCGGAGAAACATAAGGCCCCGATGCAGGATTAAACCCACACCTGTCAGGCGCCATTGGTTTCTGGCCTGTGGACAAGGCAAGTTAGTCCCGCCTTAGCCCACTTGGCCCAGAACGCTCGCTTTTGTTGAGGGTTGGTATCCAGGTACTTCAAATCATGCGCAATCTTTCAGTAGCAATCCTCTTGTCGGAAAGGCGGTCGTTCCGTGGCTCCGAATGTCACTTTGTTGTTGTTCAAAAACACAATGTTGCCCTTATCTCCAGTATAACTGAACCGACATTCATCATTTCTACTTTGTGCTTACTTTAGCTACTGCTAAGAACGATGACCTGCTCACAAGTGGTGAACAAACGGAAACTCCGATGGTATGACCACGTCACCAGAGCATCAAGCCTTGCAAAGACCATCCTGCAAGGCACGGTGCAAGGAGGCAGAAGAAGAGGGAGGCAGAAAAAGAGGTTGGGAGGACAACAGTCGAGAATGTACTGGCTTGACACTGAGTGAAGCCACGAGGGTTGCTGAGGAAAGAAAGATGGAGCACGCTGGTTAAACGATCATCTGTGGTACCCCCAACGACTTTCGAGTTACGGGATAAAGCATGGTAGGATAGAAAAATGTTGGATCATTCATATTTGTACTTTCTCCAAAGTCAAGGTCATTGTGCCGTTTTCTAAACACGTTTTGGGCTGTATCTCAAAATTGGCTAATCTGATTTGAATATTTTTTTTGCTTTACCGATGTTCAGATCGTGGCCTATCATTGAATGCTTTACTTTTGCTTCTTTGTTTAGAATAAATGCGAGTCACAGCACCGCCAATAAAATTAACACTTTTGAAAATGACTTTTTTTATCGTCCGTGTGCATTGTGAGTGACTGGAAATATATTTGAATGGCTTGCCATCTTGTTTGTTTTATTTCCTTTCCAGTCGTGTGAACATGAGATTGACCACTGTCTGGACCTGACGTAGACCACGGTCACGTTGTCCCTGTCTTCATTGTCGGAGAGTAAAAGTCGGATTGTCGGTCTTCGATCCTTTTCCCTTGGGGAGTTCGGACACTGTGGGACCAGCATTAACACACGGAATGAGTTACCCTGCCTGCCTGCCTGGGTATTTGTCTGTCTGTCTATCTTTGCCTGCCATTATTTTATGTCTGCGTTTAAGTCTCTCTCTCTCTCTCTCTCTCTCTCTCTCTCTCTCTCTCTCTCTCTCTCTCTCTCTCTCTCTCTCTCTCTCTCTCTCTTTCTCTCTCTCTCTCTCTCTCTCTCTCTCTCAAAAAACAACAACAACAACAACAACAAAAAACAAACTTACAACTCCCCCCCCCCCCCTTTCGTTTCTCTAGCACTGAAGTTCAAATCGTTAACAATTATTATTAAAATAATCCATATATACATTGAACATTGAACCGTTTCATATGATTAAAGTTTCACTTGTAGGCTCGTTTTCGACAAAAGACGGAATCAATATGCAATGTTGATGGACGGTAAATATTCACATATTTGACAAGAGATTGTTTCAAACAGAACCTAGTTCTATGTCATTTACCAAACGATCATCTGTGTTGCCCCAACCACCTTCGAGTTACGGGATAGGATAAGATAAGATAGGATAGGATAGGATAGGATAGGATAGGATAGGATAGGATAGGATAGGATAGGATAAGATAAGATAGAATTCTATTTTGTTTTAGTAGCCGGGGGTTCGATAAATTAGAGTATAGCCTCAGCATGTCCTGCGTGGGATGCCTGTATTGTAAAGTGACCGGCTGGTGGAGTGCCTTTAGTGTTACCACTAGGGTTGTTTTAGCAGACCTTTTATACGGATCAGGGGTGAGTTCTCTTTCATCCAAGTTGTGTAATCCATGACATTTGTTTTTGTCTAAATTTAAAGTTAAATTCAATCCACCGGCCTCTCTTCGCGCGCGCGCGCACACACACACAAACACACCCTCACATACACAGACAAACATACAGTTCAAAATTCCTCACATGAATAATAATTAATTTAAGAGAAGAGAACATACAAAAAATAAAGAACAGGACGATATTGATTTTTGTCCTTTTAACACGAATAATGCTGTTGATTTTGCTTTTTTTCCGCGGCAGTTTATGCACTCAATACATTCCCATTCTTTTCAATTTACTTTTAGCCAAAACATGACATTCTTTCTCGTTGAATTCTCATTAAGCTTAAGAATAAAAACTCACAACACAATAGAAAGAATATCCAAATTGGAGGCATAACACTAACACGCCTAGTTACTCTAAGATATTTTAAATACAGAAAGCCACATCAGCGAGAATGTTTATCTTAATTTTTTTTAAAATTTAGTTTTAAATAACGACAAACCACAGGCGCTTGTATATGGACACGCGAACGCCTTCGCCTGGAACGCGTATCCCTTTGGTTATCTATAATAGATAACCAAAGGGAGACGCGTCACAAGCAGAGGCGCTCGGTGTCCAGATATATGCGCTGTGTAACAAACTAGCAACTCGGGAACGCCGAACTAGAGGCACAAGTTTCTTTCTTTCTTTCTTTCTTTCTTTCTTTCTTTCTTTCTTTCTTTCTTTCTTTCTTTCTTTCTTTCTTTCTTTCTTTCTCTCTTTCTTTCTCTTATTTGTTTTATTTACTTTTATGCTTGTAGACAACACATTTCCAGGATTGCACAAACAACTGCTGCCCTGGCGAGGTTGAAGCCAATTTAGAAAGACAAGACCATCAGTCTACATTCCAAGGTAAGACTGCTGCGCTCCCTTGTCATCTTCATCTTCCTATATGCTTGCGAAACATGGACCCTCAGAGCAGATCTACAACGAAGAATACAAAGCATGGAGATGAGGTGCTACAGAAGACTTTTGGGCATTTCCTATGCCCAGCACATCACCAACGACGAAGTCCGACAGACCATCACACAAGCCATTGGACAACACGATGACCTGCTCACAGTATGGCCACGTCACCAGATCATCAGGTCTTGCAAAGACCATCCTGCAAGGCACAGTGCAAGGAGGTAGAAGTAGAGGGAGACCGAAAAAGAGTTGGGAGGACAACATTCGAGAATGGACTGGTTTGACACTGAGCGAAACAATCAGGGTTGCTGAGGACAAGGAAAGATGGAGTACGCTGGTTAAACGATCATCTATGGTGCCCCTACGACCTCCGAGTTGCGGGATAGGATAGGATAGGATAGATAGGATAGGATAGACAACACATTAAATTATACAATAAAATTAACATTAACATTAAAAGAAGTAAAATGAAACAATGAAATGAAAGCCAAGAGAAATCAATAATAATATGTAATAACACAACAACAACAAAACAAATAAACATAGGATAGGTCTATATGGATATGCGTGTGTGTGTGCTTGCGCGCGCGCGCGTTTGTGTGTGTCTGTGTGTGTGGGTGTGTGGGTGGGTGTGTCTGTGTGTGTGTTTTGTAAAAGTGGGGAGAGTGGTTGAAGGGGTCTCTTGTGTTCTGACATTCACAAAATTTGCACTGGCATTACTTCCTTTCTGTTTTTATCTTAGCGTATGATATTAAAGTCAAACATGCGCCGAGGATCTTTTGTCTTCAGCCCGTTTGAGTGAACCCGAGTATATACTTACAGTTCTCTTCAAATATTCATCTTTAATCTGTATCGAGTTGCCTTTCTGTATTTTAATGTTTAAGGTGAGCGCGGGCGGTATATGTGTAGGAATGTATGTGTGTTTGTGTGTGTGTGTGTGTGTGTGTTGCGGGATTGCGTTTGTATGTTTGTGTGTGTGTGTTTTTGTGGGTAAATGGGTGTGTGTGTATGTATGTATGTAGATCTAATTTAAAAAAAAGTATAAATGAATCTCTGGAGATTAAAAAAAAGTGTTTTGACGTAAGCGTTAATTTTTTTAGCTTTGTCGTTTACTGTGCATGCTTTTATTTATTTAAACGCGACACAAATGACTGCACTTAACTCCTTTAATGGTAATAAAGATTTGCTGCATTTAATTAAATTTAATTGAATTGTTTTTCTTCCTCTCTGTATCAATTTTAACGCTAAACTTGAATTTGAACCAGAGGCATTTCTAATAAATCTGAAATCTCAATCGAGAGAAAACCAAACTTAAATCCATTATTCCTCGTGCGCATAAATAAAGATTTAAAAAAAGAAAGAAAGAAATAGCCAACGAAAGTTATATTGTATTTGTTGGATTCAGAAGATTTTTACTTTGTCTTGCTTCTAGAACCCTTAACCATATTAAATTTCAATCTTTATTGATATTCCTTTCCCATCTATTCTCTCTCTCCCCTTATTTATCTCTCTCTCTCTCTCTCTCTCTCTCTCCCCTCCACACACCTTTCTATTTTGCTGTACAAGTTTAACTTAAATCTGGACACAGAGACATTTTATTGTCCTTAACGCTCATGCAATAGGACGTTAAGCATTGTTTTTCGTTCGTTCGTTTCATTTTTTTTCTTTTTCTTCTGATTTCAAAGATAAACCTGACTAGAATCCTCAGTCGCTCGACAGGGCAAGTATACACATCCGTGCAACGATGAAAAGTTATAGGTTATTAAGCTTAATTATTTTTAAAGTGATATTTTCCTAGAGCTTGGAAAAAAACAATCTCCAACAGAATACGGACAAAACAAAAAAAGGAACCTGAACAGCGATGACCTAATTCTCTTCTTCTTCTTAAACCTAAGTCTCCACCTGGAGACCGTCTCCTTCTCCTCATTCTAACGATATTAAACTTACATCACTGCCTGGAGGCCTCCTCCTCCTCCGTCTTCTTCCAATATTAAACTTAAATATTAACCTCCAGGCCGTAACCTTCTCCCTTCCCCCCTTTTCTTCTTCTTCTTGTCCTCTTCCTCAACCTCTCATTCTTTGAAGTCTTCTTCTTCTCTTGCTCCTTGTTGGCGTTGTTGTTGTTCTTCTTGTTTTTGTTGTTCTTATTCTTCTTCTTACGAAATTAAATTTATTTCTCTGCCTGGAGGCCGTCTCCTCCTTTTTCTCCTCCTTTTCTGTTCTATTCATCAAATATTAAACTTAAATATTTATCTACAGGTCGTCTTCTCCTTCTCTTCTTCTTCTACTTCGTCTTCTCGTACCCCTCTTGTTGTTGTTATTGTTGTTGTTGCTGTGGTTGTTGTTGTTCTTCTTCTTTTTCTCCTCCTTCGTGTTTTGTTGTTGTTGTTGTTGTTGTTGTTGTTGTTGTTCGTCTTCTTCCAATAATAAACTTACATTTCTGTCTGGAGGCAGTCTCATCTTCTGTCTCTTTCTCCTTCTTAATTATTCCTTCTTCTTCTCCTTGGGTTTCTTCTCCTTGGGTTTCTTCTCCTTGGGTTTCTTCTTCTTATTCTTCTCCTTCATCATCATCATCATCATCAACATCATCATCATCATCATCATCATCATCATCATCATCATCATCATCATCATCATCATCATCTTCTTCTTCTTCTTCTTCTTCTTCTTACGATGTTAAATTTACATCTCTTCCTGGAGACCGTCACCTCCATCTTCTCCTCCTTTTTTCTCTCTTAGCCTTCTCATCATCATCCTCCTTTTCTTGTTTTACATCGTCTTCTCTCGCCCCTCTTGTTGTTATTGTTGTTGCTGCTGCTGTTGTTGTTCATCATCATCATCATCATCATCATCATCATCATCATCATCATCATCATCATCATCATCATCATCATCATCATCATCATCATCATCATCATCATCATCTTCTTCTTCTTCTTCTTCTTCTTCTTCTTCTTCTTCTTCTCCTCTCCCTCTTTACAAAACTTCTTGTCCTTGTTGTTGTTGTTCTTACGATATTAAACTCAAATCTCTACCCGGGGGCCTGGTCGCTTTGCGCTTGGGCGCATATGTTTTGAAAACGGCAGTGAAAACAAAAAGACAGAGAACAAAAATAAAAATGAATGCTACACTATAATATCGACTCATTTTCCCCACTTCCTTTGTAATTTACCAACTATAATATTAAAATTAAACATGTACCGGAATGTCTTTTCGTGTGCTCATCAATGGTTCAATGTTTAATTGGCTCTTCGCGCACGAGGGAGGGAGAAAGAGGAGATGAGGGGAGGGGAAGGGATGGAGAGGGAGGAGAGAGGGAGTTTACGCTAAAAGGAGGAAACACATGCTTTGACGAGTGTGGAAAGAAAATAAAAAGAAGACAGGAACTAGGAACAGAGACGAAGTTGACCGAGTGCTTAAAACATGTACTCAAAAGCCTTGGCCTTCTGTTTTTGTTTCTTTTTCTGGTGTGATATTAAAACTAAACGCGCACTGTACAGGAATGCCCATTGTGCTTCCAGTAGAACGGAGGTGTATTCTAAATCCCAATAGAAACCAAAAGAATAGAATGAGAGTTTAGACAGAGGAATAGTCTTGTGTCACTGCACGGATGTTTAAAAATCCTGACGCTCATGTCTAAGACGGGTGAGTGAGCGCCAGAAACATCAATACACCGAGTATGCATTTTTAAGTCCTATGTCAACCTCTGTCTTAGGTGGCGCTGCTGTTGTGGACTTCACTGAGAAGACAACTCGAACGTCCACTGCATGGGTGACGAATTACAAAAATCTGTATTAATTTATTTTATTACATTAATGTTTAGTGTAAATATTCACAAGCCTCGTACACTTTAGATAATTAAAAAAAAACTCTCATGCAATGTAACTAAAAGTCTGTACTGAAAACGCCATAATTTCGCTCAAGCTAGGTTTGACTGTGCATTCCAAAAATCGAAACGAGAACGAAAAAACCCCAACAATAATGAAGATGAATGTTGAATGCTTGTGTCTCGATTTACAAAACACATTTAAATCTGTCCCCATTAGATTGCACTTCTGTAAATCCCACATAAAAATACTAAAATAACACAGTCAGTGAGAGAATGGCGTTTGCTCTATCATTACATTTGTTAAAATAGCACGAGCGAATGATATATGTTCAAGATTTAAAGACACACATGCTTGATCATTCTAATTTTTCAACATTAGCGGCTTTTGAAAAACTAAACGTTTTATGTTTAACGTCATCTTATAAATGACCTTTCGCAGCTTTAAAAAAAAACAAAGAAATAAATTACAAAATTTTCACCATCTTTGTCAATCGAGGAGAATTCAATCAACTATCACCCTAAAATTCAAGGCATTTATAATAATAGTGTCAAAAAACGCTTAGAACGTTTGCTTTAAGACCTCTTTTATTCAAGGGCTGCACGAAGAAGAAGAAGAAGAAGAAGAAGAAGAAGAAGAAGAAGAAGAAGAAGAAGAAGAAGAAGAAGAAGAAGAAGAAGAAGAAAGAAAGAAAATGAAGATGATCAAAAAGAAGAAGAAGAAATAAGAAGAAGAAGATCAAAAAGAAAAAGGTTGATAGATTGACGGGTTTATTTAAAAGTCGGGCTGCCCATACAAGAATTATCCGACTAGCCAATATGAAAACGTAAGTTTACTTTAAAAAACAACAACATACGAATCTTTCTCCACAAACACACACAATACACCATACACGCACACACACACAAAAGAAGAAGAAGACGAATGATGATGATGATGATGATGATGATGATGATGATGATGATGATGATGATGATGATGATGATGATGAAGAACAAGAACAAGACGAAGAGGAGGAGGACGAGGGAAGAGGAGGAGGAAAAAGAGGAAGAAGAAGAAGAAGAAGAAGAAGAAGGAGGAGGAGGAGGAGGAGGAGGAGGAGGAGGAGAAGAAGAAGAAGATGATGATGATGATGATGATGAAGGACAACAACAACAAGAAGGGCAAAAAGAAGAAGATCCAGATCCAGATTAAATATTTTATTACCAGAAGATTTTAGCATTAAGGGGTTAATCTTACAATTACAATTGTGTATTCAAAAAATTGAAGAAAAAGCAGACGAAAAAGAACAAGAAGAAAAAGCAGAAGAAGAAAAAGCAGAAGAAGAAGATGAAGAAGTAGAAGAAGAAGAAGAAGAAGAAGAAGAAGAAGAAGAAGAAGAAGAAGAAGAAGAAGAAGAAGAAGAAGAAGAAGAAGAAGAAGAAAATAGAAAAGGAAGAACAGCAACCAGAAGAAGAACAAGAACAAAAGTAAAAGAAAAAAATAAACACGAGGTTTAAAATTGAAAAGCTTATAACTTTAAAATAAACAGCATTCTGTTTCACCAGCCAGAATGCTTCCAAAGGGTTTATTATTGTTTTTAAGACTTTGTGCTTTGAGTTTACATTTAAAAGTTATGAGCACATAGCAAGAAGAATAACAGAAAATATAAATATTTTAATTGGTAGTTTGCGCTGGCTTTCATTATAACCTGCAGAAGAAGACGATCAAAACAGCACAGCGAAAATGTTAAAATTTAAACTAAGGTTTTAAGTTTACATTTAAAGAGCTTTCTCCAATTAAAAAAAAGTCTCACAATCAGATGAAGCACATCAATACAAAAATATAAAAGGAAATAAACACAAGACTGGACAGAAACACAACATCAACAACAACAAAAGAAACTTACCTGATGAGGCTCCGACGACATAAAAAAAAGCTTGAAATTTCAGTTATTAAACATTGCCTTTTGACTAAACACGTGTTGATACATCAGAGACATGCAGGAATGGTAAAGCCAAAGAGTTCATCTATTCGACGCTACCATAAAACTATATAAGGGCTTATTTTAAAAACAGCTGCCTGAACTTGAAATTATATTAAATAATGAAACAGTCACAATACACTACTCACTTATATCACTAAAATTCACAAAGTTCACTTAGAAAACTCCCTAGAATATCCTATTAGATTGGTCTTCAAATTTCAGGTTAGATGGTAGTTTGTAGACTCCTCACCGAGTTGTACGGCACAACCTTTCCGGCACCGTTGCTATAAGCAAACTGGGAAGTTTATTCTAGGTCATTTCGCACAAGTACCTTTGACAACGCACAAATGACCGTTTAAAGTTTTAACTTGAATGTTCAGTTTAAAATGCGGTGGTGTTGGTTTTTTTCACCACCGTTTTTGATATGTGCAAGCTTGTAGAAATGCATGACAGTAACGCTAAACGCTAAAGTCCTCCGTCTGTACTCCTTCTAATTGCTGTTGGTAACTAGACCTAAACTTCAAAGTTTCTCATTTCCTGATCGATTAACGCTCTGTATCCGAATATGCATCTGCATCTGTATCAGTAAAGTTCAGTTCAGAAGGTAAGTTTCGACGCGACTAGCGTTTGATGCATGCGAGACGGTGAAAGTGGCAGACTCATGTAAACGGGTAGTCTCGTGACTGTCCTTTTCTCTTTGGTCTATCGTAAAAGCCGTCAAATTGAAGCTGTCTCCCACAGACTAGAAGGGGACACAAAAGGTAACCCCCCACTGGCGATGCCGTGACAGACCTAAAGTATAAGGCCGATGAGGCCTCTGCGAGGAAGTTCGAAGGCTGGCGAGGAGCGGACAACGACGGGGGTGGTTATAGGGTGGGGGTGGGGGGGAGAGGAGGATAAGTCGGGTTAGAGGGAGGGGGGGGGGGGGCGGAAAGGAGAAAAATGAAGAGACAGCAGCAGTAGGAGCAGTATGGAAAGAGAGAGAGAGAGAGAGAGAGAGAGAGAGAGGGAGGGAGAGAGAGGAGGAAGAGGAGGAGCACGAGGACGAAAGTACTTGATTAGAGAGGCAACGAACGGTCGCCGCCAGCCTTACACGAATCGCACATGCGGGCCCTCTACTACACTGGCTGAGGGCTATGGAGGGTTTCACAGGCTGGACTATGACAGATAGATAGATAGATACTCAGTGCTTATAGGGTCCAGCGGACTGCCAAGAGCCGAATCAGGACCACAAAAAATTAAGTAAAATGAGATTAAACTGTTAACATTTAAATATTTTGAAAGATGTAAATAAAAGCAGTTTCTTCAATAAAATCCAAACAAGAATACAAGACAAGACGACATGATTTAGAGGCGATAAAACAAACCAACATCATGTAAAAATTTAAACAGGTTCTGACCATTGCATACTTTAAAAACCTCATTAAAAGGTACTGAACCAAGATATCTTTCCCTTAAATCAACCAGATCAGCACATTCAGACATAAAATGACGAACGGAAAACGTTTTGTCACATGCAAAGCACCATGGTGGTTCCTCTCCTTTTAAAAGGAAATTATGGGTGACACAAGTATGCCCAATATGAAGGCGAGCCAAAACAGTTTCCTCTTTGCGGGTGGACGCAAAGTTAGGCAAAGAAGCAGATAAATCCGGAAGAATTTCAAATAATTTGTTATTGATTTGCTTAGACCATTCAGTCTGCCACAGCCGTTTACAATAAACTCCAGTCATACAACGCAGGTCAGAGTATGGAACAAACTGCAAAATCTCTGAAGGGAAATCTAGATGCAGAGCTTCTTTAGCCGCTTTGTCCACTGCAATATTGCCGTGGATGCCCATGTGACTAGGTACCCACATAAAAACTATCCTTTTACCCTCAGAAACAAGTTCTGTGTGGAGGTTATGGATCTCTGCCAGAAAAGGGTGTGATATCTTTCTCGTGGAAAGAGCCTGAAGTGCTGACAGTGAATCAGACAGGATTAAAAACGATCTTCTCTTGGATTGATAAACCTGTTTCAGAGCTAGATGAATTGCCTTGAGCTCAGCTGTATAAACAGAACAAAAATCAGGTAGACGCTGTTGCAAATGCTGGTCTAGGTGTCTTCCTGAGACACTATGACAGATGAAACAGCTACATACAGAGACAGAAAGACAGATAAGACGCACACACACACACACACAAACTACCTATCCTATCCTATCCCGTAACTCGAAGGTCGTTGGGACACAACATTATAATCGTTTAACCTGCGTGCTCCATCTTTCTCTGTCTTCAGCAACCCTCATGACTTCGCTCAGTGTCAAGCCAGTCCATTCTCGAATGTTGTCCTCCCATCTCTTTTTCGGTCTCCCTCTTCTTCTACCTACTTGCACCGTGCCTTTCAGAATGGTCTTTGCCAGGCCTGATGCTCTGGTGACGTGGCCATACCATCGGAGTTTACGTTTCTTTACCACTGTGAGCATGTCATCATGTTGTCTAATTAATGGCATGTAATATGGTCTCTCGGACTTTGTCTTTGGTGATGTGCTGAGTATAGGAAATGCCCAGAAGTCATCTGTAGCATCTCAACTCCATGCTTTGTATTCTTCGTTGTAGATCTGCTGTGAGTGTCCATGTTTCGCAAGCGTATAGGAAGATGGAGATGACAAGGGAGCGCAGCAATCTTACTTTGGAATGTAGACTGATGGTCCTGTCTTTCCAAATGGGCTTCAAACTTGTCATGGCAGGAGTTGTTTGTGCGATCCTGGAGAGGACTTCCTGTCGGGACCCATTGTCTGATACAATGGCTTTTGAAGCTATGTTGGGGGATTGGCCTTGGATTTTGATATCCGTGTTGATGCCATTGGTGTTGTTGGTCTTCATTTTGGTCTTCTCTGCACTTATTTCCATTCCATAGGCTCTGTAGATGGTGTCAAGCCTCTGTACCAGATGCTCAAGTTCTTGTTCCTCTCCAGCCAATTTGTCAATGTCATCCGCAAAACTGAGGTTGGAGATTACTCCGTCGCTTAGGCTTACTGTGCCTTCGTGATCTACAAGGGCATCTGACATGATGCGCTCTAGGAGGATGTTGAAGAGTGTTGGAGAGAGTAGGCATCCTTGGCGCACACCGATTGTTCATCTGAACCAGTTTCCTTTGGCGATGTTGTGGAGGACTGCACTGGTAGCATTTTTATACAGGCTTTTGAGGACCAATAATTTTTGGGCTGATGTTATATGCTTTCATGGTTGTCTAAAGAGCTGCACGCCAGACTCGGTTAAAAAGCTTTCTTGAAGTCTAGCTAGAAACACACGATATAGATGTTATTGGAGCTGTAGGTATTTCTCGCAGATTGTTCTGAGGTTGAAAATCTGTTCAGTGGTACTTCGTCCTGCCATGAACACTGATGTTTCTTCAGCTATGATTTGTTCAGCTTGGGGTTTCAACCTGTTGAGTATTATTTTCAGGAGGACCTTGCTGGGATTGCTGATGAGGCTGATGGTGCGTAATTTTCACACTACTGAAGGTTACCCTTTTTAGGAAGAGTGATGACAAGCAACTACACACACTACCAGCTGGACACAAAGACGCGGTATCCCATTGATCCTCGATCACAAACTATCCTATCCTATCCTATCCTATACCGTAACTCGGAGGTCCTAGGGGCGTCACAGATGATCGTTTAACCAGCGTACTCCATCTTTTCCTGTTTTCAGCAACCCTGATTGTTTCGCTCAATGTCAAACCAGTCCATTCTTGAATGTTGTCCTCCCAAATTTTGTTTCGGTCTCCCTCTTCTTCTACCTCCTTGCACTTTGCCTTGCAAGATGATCTTTGCAAGACCTGATGATCTAGTGACGTTGCCATACCATCGGAGTTTCCGTTTTTTCACCACTTTGAGCAGGTCATCGTGTTGTCCAATGGCTTGTGTGATGGTCTGTCGGACTTCAATCAATCAATCAATTTTTTATTTCATGTCTGTTCACACATTTAGGTGATATTAGTCATAATGGCTGTCGGACTTCGTCCTTGGTTATGTGCTGAGTATAGGAAATGCCCAGAAGTCTTCTGTAGCACCTCATCTCCATGCTTTGCATTCTTCGTTGGAGATCTGCTGTGAGGGTCCATGTTTAGCAAGCATACAGGAAGATAGAGATGACAAGGGAGCGCAGCAGTCTTACCTTGGAATGTAGACTGATGGTCCTGTCTTTCCAAATTGGCTTCAACCTCGCCAGGGCAGCAGTTGTTTGTGCGATCCTGGAGAGGGCTTCCTGTCTGATACAATGGCTCCTAAATATTTGAAGCTATCCACTGTGTTGAGGGATTGGCCTTGGACTTTGATGTCCGTGTTGATGCCATTGGTGTTGTTGGTCATCATTTTGGTCTTCTCTGCACTTATTTCCATTCCATAGGCTCCGGAGGTGGTGTCAAGCCTCTGTACCAGCAGTTCAAGTTCTTGTTCCTCTCCAGCCAATCCATCAATGTCATCCGCAAAACGAAGGTTGGAGATTGCTCTTGCCCCTATGCTGACTGTGCCTTCGTGATCTGCAAGGGCATCTGACACGATGCGCTCTAGGAAGATGTTGAAGAGTGTTGTTGTAAATTATTGTGTGGGAACACCGAGTTAAATAGAAAGGGATTTCCTGATAGGGACTTAAGATTACACATTTCAGAAAAAAATTTGCATGCACACATTTTTTTTCGAATCGCTGAAGTCAAAAATACCGCCAACGAGTGGCGAACTAATTCACGGCATAATCAGAATCAGAACCCAACTGAGACTGCCATTGCAGACGATTAAAGATTGTGTCTGGAGTTGTCGTCCATAAAAATCGCATGCGCGTGCATTGTAAACTTCCTCCAAGCAATCCATTAACTGAACAGAAGAAATCTTCGTGAATCCATTTTTTGATTCTATCTAGGCTTAAATAAACATTTAATACATGTTATAATTTTTTGGTTTTATATGATTATGATAACTAATGTGACGCTTTAACAGAGTAAAAAACAAAAAACAGAAAAAAGTGAGGCTTGGACTTGTTTTTACATTTCTTTTTCCGATTTGGGGACTCTCAAAATTTGAACATGGACTCTTAAAAATTTATACCTGGGAGTCCCAAGGACTCTCATTTTTCGTTTGTTGAGGGATAATAATAATAATAATAATAATAATAATAATAATAATAATAATAATAATAATAATAATAATAATAATAATATTATTATTATTATTATTATTATTATTATTATTATTATTATTATTATTATTATTATTATTATTAATATTAATAATAATAATAATAATTTGAAAAGAAAGAGAGAAAGAATAAAATAGTAATTGATTATTCGACTGATGGGCTTAATACACGTATGCTAAAGATAAAATAACGACGGAAAGACGAACAAGTCAAGTCACGTCAGCGAATCTTTATTTCAACCAAGATGGAGAATTAATACAGCACACTGTGTCTTAGCCAAACAACCCACTTCCCGTTTCAGAAACAATAACATGATTGCTGGTAATGATGCAAAATTACAGTAATAAAGGTTAAGAAAAAGCGGACGGGGGAACATTCAGACACCGACAAAGTTGACGGAGTCACAGAAACTTCACAGAGAAAACACCCCGTGTCACCAAGAGAAAACACCCCGTGTGTCATCAAAACGAACAGTCAGTTGTTTTATTGATGCTCGGTTTTCTCGTGCCTATGCTCAATAAGTGTCCAACCATTTATGCAAGAACAATTTTGATTGGTTGCTTTTATAATTTCCTTTATGTATTGATGTAATGGTGTAGGCACTCACATCAGAACTGTCAACTCGGAAAGACGTACATGGTTTTTTTCGTGTGCTCTGTTAGGTTAATCCAACAGGTTAGTTTTCGATTTATATTGCTTAACTATGTAAAAGTTATTATTTAATTATGTAAGCACATTTCTTTGTATAAAGGTAAATTGTTTTGTATTTACAAATGTATAAAGTAATTTTTATGGGGAAAACAAAAACCACCATCTTTTGACATTATCCATTTTGAAGCTATGTTGAAGACTGATAGTCAATATATTGATATTGGTAACTAAATATAACGAACAATATTTTTCAGAGCTGTTAGTATGTACCTGTGTGTGTACGTACCTGTGTAAGACTACCTACCTTGGGTGTGAGTCCTATTGAAGCAGGAGAAACGGCCCCCAGAGGTTTTCTCCAAGAGAATGAATCAAGAAGATATTCATTCAGGTTCAATAGATGTTTCATCGCATTTGGAGCACAGCGTGGATTATTATTACTTCTGTAATCTTCGTGTGTTTTGAGTGTATAATATAATCTCCAAGAAGATTATCTGTGGAATTCGTATTTATAATCTCCAAGAAGATTATCTGTGGAATTCGTATTTATAATCTCCAAGAAGATTATCTGCCTCTGCTGAGTGATATAACCTCCCGGAAGATTATGGTTGTGAATTATTTACGTTCTGAGGAAAGGATCTCCAAGTGGATTAATTACCGGAGGTGGTTGTGCTTTATCTCTGTGTTGAGATCGCTATTGGATTATCTAAATCGTTGTGGTGGATATGTATATTGTGTGAATATCATTGACAGTGGTGTTGGCATTCAGTGCACTAATGGATTACTTTCATTCATTTCATCGGATTTATGTTGTGCGTTGTGGATTACATTGACGTCAACACTCATTCATTCTTTCGTAAAATTATTCTGAATTTTCATTATTTTGTTTGTTGAATATTAATTTGTTGTTCTCTGATGGGATTTGTTTATATAAACGTTGAAAACTTATTTTCTACGTGTGGCCTACATTGTTCTCTGTGTATGTCTTGTGTGTATATATACATGTAAAACGGTGAACACGCATTCTGACTGTCTATAAACTTTAGTCTTCAGTTTGCTTAGTGTAAATAAACAATTCCTGTCCGTGACAATTTGGTGACCCTGACATACGTTTTGTATTTGATTGTTTGAACATTAGACAAATATTGACATTGTTTTTGTCTTTGATTGTGTCTGGTTTGCTTGTTGACATTTTCTGCACGTGGTATACGATTTACTATAACTCGGAAGCCTACGTAGTTCATTCATGTAGTTAGGACATTCCCCTGGAGTATTTGCTTAGTGCAAAGAATTGACTAGCGTACAGTAAAGTAAGCCTTGATCTATATTGCTTCATTATTTCACTACATTTGATGCGATTTGTTACATGTGTTTCATTACATTTGAGTGTCATTATAATCTATTTTGTATTATTGATTTGTATTACTGTTGGTTAGCAGTTGTATTTCCTGTTGTGTACCTTTTGTATTTTGAAATATGGCTGATAGTGATTTCAAGCGCTACCTTGATCAGGGTAAAATGCTTGGTTTATCTGATGATAAACTACAAAGTTATATTGATACTTGTTATGAGCGTGAGGAGAGGGCTCATGCGCGAGCTCTTAAGCAATTAGAGCTTGACGAAGCTGAGAAAAAACGCAATTATGAAGTGGTACAGGAAAAAGTGAGATTAGACCATGAAGTTGAAAGAGAAAGGATGAGACTGGACGCTGAGACTAAAAAAGCTGAAATTGATGCTCAAGCCAGACGATATGAAGTAGACCATGGAGTTGAACATCAGGTTCGCCCGACTAATGGGGCAGACTCGCTTCCCAAGTCTTACTTTCCCAAACTTCCCACTTTCAAAGAGGATAGGGATGATATAGACTCCTTCCTTTTCCGATTTGAAACTCATGCAACATCATTGGGTTGGAAAAAGGATCTATGGTCTGTTTATTTGGCTGCGGTATTGGATGGGTCAGCCCTGTCTCTCTACCACTCGCTTTCAGCTAACGGCACTGTAGCCTATGATATACTCAAGGAGCATTTATTAAAAAAATTCCAATGTTCTTCTGAGGGTTTCAGGGAAAAGTTGCGAAATGTTAGGCCAGAAACGGGTGAATCTTTCTTGTCTTTTGGCACAAGACTGCGTCATTTTTTGGATAGGTGGATTGAACTTTCAGAGATTGGTCATACTTTTGATGGAATGATAGACCTGATTGTTTGTGAACAAATTTTACAGAGCGTGTCAAAAGATCTGGCAGTGTTTTTGCGGGAACGTAACTTGAAGAGTGCCAAAGATATGATTGATCATGCAGAAAGTTATCGAATGGCTCATCCCACAAAATCTCTAGCACGTAGAGGTGATAGCAATATGTTTTCTTCTGCCACTGGTCTTGCTCAAAACCGTTCATTTCGTGGTTCGAACCAACAGCACAATCGTGGTGCTATTCAGAGAAACAATTCGAACACACAAAATATACACAATCAACCCATAACCGAGAACGCACCTGGTACTGCTCATACGGCGGGTTCGAATCCGAACAGAAATCAGAGAGGGTTTCGCAGCAACTACCGGAATCATGGTTACCGTTATCGAGGATTTGGTCGTGGAAACGGCAATGCAACCCAGCAGACAAATGCAGGTCAATCACAAACTGATAGTGTGAATAACAATGTACCGCGTCTGGGTGTGAAGTGTTATAACTGCGGTGGAAAAAATCACTACGCTAAACAGTGCCCTTCACCGTTAGACTCGGCTAGTGTTGCGTTGTCTTCGAACTGTTCTGGCACAGATGAGACCCAAGTGTTGTGTTCGGTCCAAACCCAGCATGCTGCTTTACCGTTGTCCCCTGGTCTAGTTAATGGACATGAAGTTAGTGTACTCAGAGATACGGGCGCTACTACCGCTGGTGTACGTAAGCAGTTAGTTAGCGATGACCAGTACACAGATGAGATTCGGAAGGTTATTTCGTTCGGTGGTAAGGTGGAAAGCTTTCCAGTCGCTGTCGTTGATGTTGATACACCATTCTACACGGGTCCTTTGCACTGCTGCGTAATCGATGATCCTGTGGTAGATTTGATTGTAGGTAATGTTGAGGGTGTAAATCCTTCAGCTGGTCTTATCGTAGGGAATATGCACGGAGTGTCGAATGATGCGTGTCAAAACTGGACACCTAGGCATGGGTTTGAGTCTGTAGCCATGGTTACCACTCGCGCACAAGCAAAACGAGAAGTGGACTTACCGAGTCCGTTGGACGCTAAAATACCGGATCTTGGTGTGGGTCGCGATGATCTCATTCGTAGGCAGAAAGATGATGGGTCGTTGAAATCTCTGTTCGAGCGAGCGGAAAAGTCAGAGGAAAGCAAATCCGGTGATGCTACTGTTTTGTTCATCATCCGCGATGGTGTTTTGTATCGGCAATTCATTCAGAAATCAAAGATAACGAATCAAATTGTGGTGCCGAAGTCTTTGAGAAATTCTGTACTCGTCGCCGCGCACGATGGATTGATGGCTGGTCATAGTGGAATACGTCGTACTTTACAACGAGTACTGTCGCACTTTTATTGGCAGCGAGTAAGAGCGGATGTGCGCGACTACTGTCGTTCGTGCGATATCTGCCAAAAGACCGTGCCAAAAGGTCGCGTACCCAATGTTCCTTTGGAATACATGCCCCGAATTGATGAACCGTTCAAACGCGTAGCGATTGATTTGGTCGGACCTTTGTCTCCGCCATCAGAGGGAAAGCATAGATACATTTTGACTATGGTGGATATAGCAACTCGCTATCCAGAAGGTATCCCTCTGCAAAACATTGACACTGTTTCAATCGCTGAAGAACTATTCAAAATCTTTGCGCGCATGGGATGTCCGCAGGAAATACTTTCAGATCGCGGCTCGCAATTTACATCCGACCTCATGAAGGAAATCTTACGATTGTTGTCCATCAAAGGCGTACACACGTCGCCGTACCATGCGCAATCTAACGGCGTTGTTGAAAGATTTCATGGCACACTCAAACCTATGCTTAAGAAGGTTATTCAGCGGCAACCCAAACTATGGCATCGTTTTTTACCAGCTGTTCTTTTCGCTGTTCGGGAATTGCCCAATGAAAGTACAGGGTTCTCCCCGTTCGAGTTGTTGTTTGGACGTCGAGCGAGAGGACCGATGGATTTGTTGGCGAAGACTTGGACTGGACATACTGACAATGACGAAGACAAGACACTGTATAAATACGTGTTTGATCTTAAAAATACTATCACCGAAGCATGTGAGCTAGCACAGGAAAATGTCGCGAGAGCTGCTCAGAAAAACAAGCGTTTTCATGATAGAAAGGCTAAACCTCGTTCTTTCAAAGTGGGTGATGAAGTTCTTCTTCTCTTGCCATGTAACACAAACAAGTTGCTTATGACATGGAAGGGCCCTTTTTCGGTTGTGGCCGCCTACAACTGTGACTATAAAATAGACATAAATGGAAAAACAAAGGTCTTCCATGCAAACATGTTGAAACAGTATGTTAGGCGTCAGCCAGTTGTCCAGGAATCCGCTGCTGTTGCACAGCCCTTGGATAATCCGATTCAGGATGCTGAGGTTGTTTTTTTTCGGTGAGCAGATTGGTCTTACTGCCGTTCTACCCCAGTTTCTGAACCAGAACCACTGCCTCTGCCAACTTTGTGCACTGGAATGACTGAAACGATTGACGATATTGCATTTGACAACGAGTTGTCTGCTTCATCTAAGGCTCAGTTAAAAGGTGTCTTCGCTGAATTCACATCTATACTATCGTCTGATCCTGGATTTTTCAATGGCAACTTGGATCATGAGATTCGTCTCACTTCGGATCAACCGGTTAGAGTTAAACAGTATCCATTACCTTTTTCATCAAAGGAGGCTATTGTGAAGGAAGTTAAATCTATGCTAGCCCTAGGGGTGATCGAACCATCTACCTCTCCTTACACATCGCCTGTAGTCCTTGTTGGTAAGAAAGATGGAACTACCAGGTTCTGCATTGACTTTCGGGCTCTGAACAAGATCACCATCTGGGACGCCAAGCCGATTCCAGATCCAGAGGAGCTTTTTAGTCGCTTGTCTAGTGCTACATATTTTACTAAAATAGACTTGTCAAAAGGTTACTGGCAAATTGGTGTCAAGCCTGAGGATCGACCCAAGACAGCTTTCCAAACTCCACTAGGCCTATTTCAATGGGTCCGAATGCCTTTTGGGTTAGTGTCAGCGCCAGCTACTTTTGCCAGGATGATGCGTCTTTTGTCACTGGAGGAGCATTCTGCCATAAATTTCTTTGATGATATTTTGATAGGCAGCCCTACTTGGCAGAAGCACCTGTCTCATGTCAGAGGAGTGATGTCGCAGTTGCAGAGTTTTGGTTTAACTGCTCGTCCTTCCAAAATCATGACTGGTTTCCAACAATTGGAGTTTCTAGGGCATGTAGTAGGAAACGGTTGTTTGAAACCGGAATCAAGCAAGGTGCAGAAGATCCTGTCGGTCAGTATCCCTACCACAAAGAAACAAGTCCGTTCTCTGTTAGGACTAGCGGGATATTACCGACGTTTCATCCCCAACTTTGCGTCGATCACTGCCCCTATATCAGACTTGTTACGCTCCACAAAAGTGCGAACTCAGATTGTATGGTCGCCTCAGTGTGCTCAGGCACTGCAAACTGTTCAGGCGTTGTTGTCCTCCTCCCCAGTGTTGGTATTGCCAGACCAGTCTCTGCCTTACGTTGTTCAGACAGACGCTAGCTGCACTGGGTTAGGTGCTGTGCTATTGCAGGAACATGATAGTGATCTTCACCCTGTGTCGTATGTCAGTCGCAAACTTGTTGATCGCGAGACGCGCTACAGCACTATTGAGCGCGAATGTCTGGCTATTGTGTGGTCACTCTCAAAATTATCTCGCTATCTGTGGGGACAAACGTTCGTTCTGCAGACCGATCATAGACCTTTGATATATCTGAATTCCGGGAAATTCAGAAATGCTCGTATCATGCGTTGGTGTTTGACACTTCAAGAATTCTCCTTCGAAGTGCAGCCATTATCGGGATCAAAGAACCTCATGGCAGATATGTTGTCACGATCACTGACAGATCAGACAATCCCATAAACACAACACAATCGACAGCGCATAATACAGTGTTTTTTTTTTAAAATTCAGACTTTGATTATGGACGCCTTAAATCGATTAAGAAAACTCGGGCGTTTTCTTTTTCTTAAGGGGAGGGTATTGTCATCAAAACGAAAAGTCAGTTGTTTTATTGATGCTCGGTTTTCTCGTGCCTATGCTCAATAAGTGTCCAACCATTTATGCAAGAACAATTTTGATTGGTTGCTTTTATAATTTCCTTTATGTATTGATGTAATGGTGTAGGCACTCACATCAGAACTGTCAACTCGGAAAGACGTACATGGTTTTTTTCGTGTGCTCTGTTAGGTTAATCCAACAGGTTAGTTTTCGATTTATATTGCTTAACTATGTAAAAGTTATTATTTAATTATGTAAGCACATTTCTTTGTATAAAGGTAAATTGTTTTGTGTTTACAAATGTATAAAGTAATTTTTATGGGGAAAACAAAAACCACCATCTTTTGACATTATCCATTTTGAAGCTATGTTGAAGACTGATAGTCAATATATTGATATTGGTAACTAAATATAACGAACAATATTTTTCAGAGCTGTTAGTATGTACCTGTGTGTGTACGTACCTGTGTAAGACTACCTACCTTGGGTGTGAGTCCTATTGAAGCAGGAGAAACGGCCCCCAGAGGTTTTCTCCAAGAGAATGAATCAAGAAGATATTCATTCAGGTTCAATAGATGTTTCATCGCATTTGGAGCACAGCGTGGATTATTATTACTTCTGTAATCTTCGTGTGTTTTGAGTGTATAATATAATCTCCAAGAAGATTATCTGTGGAATTCGTATTTATAATCTCCAAGAAGATTATCTGTGGAATTCGTATTTATAATCTCCAAGAAGATTATCTGCCTCTGCTGAGTGATATAACCTCCCGGGAGATTATGGTTGTGAATTATTTACGTTCTGAGGAAAGGATCTCCAAGTGGATTAATTACCGGAGGTGGTTGTGCTTTATCTCTGTGTTGAGATCGCTATTGGATTATCTAAATCGTTGTGGTGGATATGTATATTGTGTGAATATCATTGACAGTGGTGTTGGCATTCAGTGCACTAATGGATTACTTTCATTCATTTCATCGGATTTATGTTGTGCGTTGTGGATTACATTGACGTCAACACTCATTCATTCTTTCGTAAAATTATTCTGAATTTTCATTATTTTGTTTGTTGAATATTAATTTGTTGTTCTCTGATGGGATTTGTTTATATAAGCGTTGAAAACTTATTTTCTACGTGTGGCCTACATTGTTCTCTGTGTATGTCTTGTGTGTATATATACATGTAAAACGGTGAACACGCATTCTGACTGTCTATAAACTTTATTCTTCAGTTTGCTTGGTGTAAATAAACAATTCCTGTCCGTGACACCGTGTCACCACAGAAAACATCCCGTGTCACCATCTGTGGGGTTATTCTGAATGAACATGAACATTGAAGTTCAACTTCCGCGCCCACCTTTAAAGATTTTGCATACCAGGGTCTTAAATCAACATCAAACCACCAGAGCAAGCACACTGCTAAAGTGGATATAGAAAATGGTCACTTTAGTAATAATAATAATAATAATAATAATAATAATAATAATAATAACAATAATAATAATGAATGCTAACTACGTGCTTTACTCTCAAATCGTTAATCAGGCCCTAAAGCGCGGTGATCTGAACCAACATACACGTTTGCATATTACACACACACACACACGCATACACACACACACCCTTTATATACAGTATGGGCAAGATGAAAGTTTCCGTCCTTTTATAGCAATTATACAGGTTGATAGTCTTTATTTTATTTCTTTAAATTAAAGAAATAAATTTTCTTTAATGTGGGTAAAACGTTAAAAAAATTAAAAAAAACATTTTTTTGAAAAAAAAAAGAAATAAATTTTTTAAATTTGTTTTTTAAAAGAATAAATTTGCGTTAAATACATGAATGATTATTTATTGCTCAGCTCAGACCCCAAAAAGTGGTATGCAGTTAAAAAAAATTACATACAACTTGTGTTAGAACCCATGTATTCTATGAACACACTGAAACAAAAATCAAGAACAAATAATGTGATTTGATATTTTATTAACAACAAGAATAGAGATATTAGACTAATTTTGTTTCTAATCTGTCCTTGCAACACTCATTCACACCCCTTCCAAGCATTTTAACCCACGCACACCAAAGAGACAAAGAAATTAAGCTAAGCATTCAAATACAGCAGCTAGAATAAAAAGAATCTCTCACATACACATTATGTATATAATATACACATATTTACCCCATTACAAATTTTGGCAAACTTTCATCACTCGAATCACTGCAGGAAGCCATCTTCTTTTCACGATCTCAAAATTTAATATGAACTGATGCAGGGTAGGCAATGTCTACATAGGCTAATCCAAACCGCCTCAAACTGGCTGCAACTGGGTCTAACCGGCTTCGCGCATAGGCACCTGTTGTTTGTGGCGGAAAATCAAACTGAAGTAACGAAATTTTTAACGAAAGAAATCGATAATCGTTACTTTTATTTTTGAATTCGTTGAATTTTCTTTAACTTTTTAAAAACATTATTAAGCGTTACATTTTCTTTAACCAAAAATTTAATTCGCTAAATCGTTAAATCTTCCAACCCTGCAATTATATAAATACGGGATATATATCCACCATGGGATTCGAACCTGTTTCAACGGTGTGCCAGACGTGAAGCTCAAACCAACTGAGCTATATATGAGTGGGCCCGGATTATTCTTCTTGCTGAGAGAGGGAGAACACTGAAAACTGTCCACATGTCCCTCGAGCTGTGAACATTAAGAATGAGAGAGAAAAGTTAACAAACAGCATTGTGACAATCTCCTCTGCGCACCACTTGACAATGGCAGCGCACACGTCAATGTTGCCATACTGTCTGCAGCTGATGTGCATATCCCAATGAAGGGACGCTTTGCACGCCATCTCCCACAGCGCGAACTAGTTGAATAGAAGGATTTCTATTTTCAATTGGTTTTCTTTCCCTGGAGTCTCAGAGGACTGGATTTAGCAATGTTGGTGCATGGACACGTGAGTATTACAGCCTGCTTAGACCTGCTGTCCTTGGTCATCGTTGGCAGCGACGGACGAACAACACCCGCAACAACGAGATCTACGCTCAAAGATCTACATCCGTGCATATTTCAGAGTAGCGTCCCCTGTTCGAAGAACGCAAGAAGTTCAGGAATAAACAAAACGTCACAGGGAGCGTCAAAACTCTGTCGTGATGTCATCTGCACAAAGACCACACTGCAAGTACTTTCTTCATTTATAGAATCGTTGTTTTTATTTATAACACTTTACCCGCGCTCAAGAGTTGCTCAAGGCGCTGGACGAAACAGATCTATCTCATGCAGCCCTAGGCGCATCGTCTAACGCCCTTGACAACGGAGCACCATCCTGGACGACCGATCAGGGACGGGTGAGAAGAGTCCTAGTAGTGCTTGCTGGGCGTATTTACATAACTGGCATGCACCCGCCTAGGAGATGAGCGTCAGGATCTTTAAAATCCGTGCGATGAAATGCGTGAGCGCGCCGACTAGACCTCGGTTTATACTCTTATCCGAAAGGATCAGCACTTAGAAGAGGTATATCCATGCAGTACTCTATCTTTGCCACTTTTGAAAAACAGGCTTTGTGGGATTAGCTGCTCTTCTTAAGGGGCTTTCATGAATTTAACAATGTTGGTGGGTTCCAGCCGTAGTGGTTTTTTTTTTTTTAATGCGAAGCTTACTACAAACCTTCGGGAAAATAATTCCTTGATGCCTCGATTGAAAAGCAGTAGTGCAGGGAGAAGGAGGGGGTGGGAGTGAAGGAGGGGAGGTTGGGATGGGAGAGGGGTGGGGTTATAGGGTGGGGGAGTGAATCTTTGCAATGTGATATGATGTGTGTTTTAAAGCCTGTTATATTCTCTCTTTTTTTTCTCTCTCTCTTTTCCTCTTTCTCCCACACACACGCACTCACGAACACACACACGCACGCACGCTATTACGTTATTTGAACTAATGAATTCATGGGCCGAGGACGAATTATGTGGTTTCTAGTTTGGAAGATGGAGAGACCTTGCTAGCACTAGATTTACTCTTTTTCAGTTTTTTTTTCTTTCTTGTTTGTAATTTAAAATTTTTTTTTCAAATTTATCTTCTTATCTCTTTTGTCTGTGTACTTTGTGTTTTCGTTCTTTCATTCGTAGTCCTTCATTAGTTATATCTTTTTTATTTTTTGGGAGAGTGTAGGTGGATGGGGTGAAGACCATCTTTCTTTCTTTCTTTTTCTTTCTTTCTCTTTCTTTTTTTCTTTCTTTCTTTCTTTCTTTCTTTCTTTCTTTCTTTCTTTCTTCTTCTTCTTCTTCTTCTTCTTCTTCTTCTTCTTCTTCTTCTTCTTCTTCTTCTTCTTCTTCTTCTTCTTCTTCTTCTTCTTCTTCCCACCGCCGTAGCTCAAGTGGTAGAGCGTTCGACTGGCACACCGATGACCCAGGTTCGAATCCCGTGGGGAGAGGGAGGAGATATAAAAAGTGGCCATTTCCACTGTCCACTTTAGCGGTATGATTGCTCTGGTGGTTTAGTGTTAATTCAGGTCCCTACCCCTCTTTCCCTGGGATTGTTATCTCACCCGTCTGACAATATCGCCAATGGTGGGCGTAGACGTTAAACTTGAATGTTCATTCATTCATTCATTCATTCTTCTTCTTCTTCTTCTTCTTCTTCTTCTTCTTCTTCTTCTTCTTCTTCTTCTTCTTCTTCTTCTTCCTTCTTCCTTCTTCTTCTTTCTTCTTCTTCTATCTCTCTCTGATTTTCTTGTTCTTGTTGTTCTTGTTGTTCTTCTTCCTCCTCTTCTTCTTCTTTCATTCATTCTTTCTTGCATTGTGGATCGCAGGGTTAGGTATGACAGCAAATTGGAGAAGAGATTTCCACTGCGGGGTCCTGAAGGGAATCCAGAATCAGTTATCGCCTCAGAAACAGGCACTGAGAACGAATTAAAACTTTTTTGAATTTAATAAAGAACGGCATATTTGTTCCCTGCAGTCATTTCGTTCTACACGCTGATGAGGTTGCCAGAGGTTCTACTTCGTACTGTCTCCCATGTTGTTATAACTGTAGCAGCAGCAACATTGGTAGTAGTAGTAGTAGTAGTAGTAGTAGTAGTAGTAGTAGTAGTAGTAGTAGTAGTAGTAGTCGTAGTCGTAGTCGTAGTCGTAGTCGTCGTCGTCGTCGTCGTCGTCGTCGTCGTCGTCGTCGTCGTCGTCGTCGTCGTCGTCGTCGTCGTCGTCGTCGTCGTCGTCGTCATCATTATCATCATCATCAACATCAGGAGGAGAAGAATAAGAAGAAATTGTTTCCATTGTGACAAGTATGGAAGGTTAAAAGTGATCTTGGCAGAAATTAACGACAGAAAAATCAATGTTTTAAGTTAAACAATAAAACGTTTTTTTAAAATGTTTTTCCAAATAATACCATCGACAGCGCCTCATAATGCTGTTGAAAATATTTTAATCTTACTGTTATATTTGCAGCTGAAGTACCTTTTCTGGCATCAGAAAACACAACAAGAATATTTTACTACATTCTGCAAACGTGGAAGTGATTAAAAAGACACGACAATTGTTGCAAGTCGTTCAGTTGGTGCTGATTCCGATTACTCCTGAAAGTCCATACTTTAAAACAAAAATTTCCAGACTTATCTGGAAATACTTTAAAATAGTCGGAAATCAAAACGAGCTAAAAGTCGGTCTGTCCTTCCGTCCGTCTGTCGGTCGGTCGGTCTGTTCGTCCGTCCGTCTGTCCGTTGGACGTTATATCTAAAACAACACTGAAGGGATTTTTCACAGAAACTTCGTAAGAAAATTACCTAGGTTATTACCCTGCCTCTCGTGCCATTATATTTTCTCTACCGCAAAGGTCAAGGTCACTGGAGCTGTTTTATTGCTAAACATGTTTCGCTCAATATCTCAAAAACGGCAGAAGTGGTTTTGTTGAGGTTTAGTATACAGGTACTTCAAATCATGGGCCATCTTTCAGTAGCAGTCCTGATGTTGGTCAGTAAAGCAGTCGGTCCATCGCTGCAAACATCATTTGCCTTATCTCAATAATAACTGAAAAGAAATTAATAATTTTTACTTTGCGGATACTTAACTACGGCTAAGCATGTTAGATCATTTGTACTTGAACATTCTCAAGGGGCAAGGACTATTGCGATTGAGATGCGTAAAGCATGCAATGATAGCGTGTATTTACCTTTGATTCGATTTTGCGCTGTTGCAAGAAGAAGCTTTGTATTATGTTAATAATTTTCGTCGGTCGACATTGTTGAGAATTTTCTGAAAGTACAAATTAACAATATTATTGATTAAATTTTCCAGATCTTACGGGTACCGGGTAATAGCTGTCGAATCATGTAGATTCGCAATATTCCGGTGACGAAGTTTATTTTGATTGGGTGCTATTGCGTCATGCTGGAATGTTCGAATTTTTCCCCGATTGCAGAGGCTTTTTAAGCAATGTACTGTCTGCTTAAATGGTGATTATTTTGAATGATATTTGAAGTGATTTTTGGAAAGCAATATTGTATACAGTTGTTAATGTTTGCTGAATAAAGTTGGAAAACTTTATACGACGACTCCTGCCTTGCTGAGTGAACAGGCTGAGTGAATAAACGAATTCGAGTTACACATATCAAGATTCAAGCATCGGGGCTGAATCAACAATTGATAAATAACGTGTAACAAGGGCATTGCGCTACACGGGTTTTGTGCTGTATCTAAAAATTAGTTGATCCTATTTCGATAATTTTTTGTTTGTAGATAGTTCAGATAGTGGCCTATGATTTAATTTTTTTCCCTTTTGCTTTCTTAGGACAAAGCTAATTCACGACACCACCAAGAAAATCAACTCTTTCGATAATGCGTATTTTCCGGCTATGTTGTGTGAATGTCTGGAATAACCTTTGAAAGGCTTGCCATCTTGTTAAATTTGAAGTTGGATTACACCCGCCCCCGGAAAAAGTAGTCTACTATGGTAAAATGAAATGTGTGTAATTAGCATGAGCAGCAGGAAACATCTACATAAGAAACAATCGACGTGTACGTGTTGAACATAATTTATTTTGTTTGTTAGCAATTACAAGTCACGTCCTCTCAATCACTAAGCATAGGACTATGTACAGGCATAGTGTCGACTTGAGAACAGAAAACCTCGACTAAAATGTGTTTTGTAATAATCTCCAATAATTGTAGTCATATCATATTCGACATTGCTGGCAGTACTACAACGGAAACTGTCAAATTATCATTTGGAAATAGGAAATAACCACATGATATAGGCTTTGTATGAGTATGATAAAGTTTACCGGCTGTTAATAGCTTAAATTTTTTTTTTAAGGAATCATCCAACAACGTTATTGCCTTCGCCGTCGTCGTCTTTGTCATCATCATCATCATCGTCGTCGTCGTCGTGCTAACATGCTTTGAAGTGGCATGCAGTGACGGAAACGTTCAGAATATAAACACAATTCTAACATTTAGGCTTATATCATCATCATCATCATCATCATCATCATCATCATCATCATCATCATCATCATCGTCATCATCATCATCATCATCATCATCAATACAACATGAACACCAATCCCAACAACCACTTCACCCATACCACCGCAGCCACCTCTCACCATCATTATCACAAACACGACTTTTATAATACCGGTAATAATAATAATAATAATAATAATAATAATAATAATAATAATAATAATAATAATAATAATAATAATAATAATAATAATAATAATAATAATAATAATAATAACAACAACAACAACAACAACAACAACAACAACAACAACAGATTGGCTGCATCCAATACCATTTTTGACTGGAGTGAGGAAACCAGAGAAACCAGAGTACCCGGAGAAAACCCTTGGTGTCCTGAAAAATCTCGTACCTAAGTCACGTAAGATCGTCCCACGCGAGGTTGGAACCCGCGACCTCCGGCATAGGAAACCAGCTTGCTGTCAACTGAGCTACAGGACACCTCACCAAACAAACAAAGAAGATGGATGTGATTGCGTGCTTTACAGCGGGCTAATGAAGTGGCACGGAACAAACATAAATCACAATGCGAGAGGCGTTCTAACGCTTGCAGCCAAAGATCACATACCCTTGTTTGGCCTAGGAAAAGCCGAGCCGACAAATGATTTGACCATCGCCATATTGCAGACTTGTTCTGCTTGTAAATCTATGTTGCTCGATTTGAGGGGAATAAAGTTGTGTTGTGTTGTAGTGTAGTGTATAGTGTAATGTAGTGTAGTATGAGGCGCCGATTGTAAACAAAAGGAGGTTTTTCAAGATGTATACTAAAACATACATTTTACATATCCTATCCTATCCTTCCCGTAACTCAGAGGTCGTTGGGGCACTCCAGATGATCGTTTAACCAGCGTTCTCCAACTTTCCCTGTCCTCAGGAACCCTGATGGCTTCGCTCAGTGTCAAGTAAGGCCATTCTCGAATGATATCCTATCACCTCTTTTTCGGTCTCCCTCTTCTTCTACCTCCTGGCACTGTGCCATGCAGGATGGTCTTGCAAGACGTGATGATCTGGTGACGTGGCCATACCAGCGGAGTTTCCGTTTCTTCACCACTGTGAGCATGTCATCGTGTTGTCCAATGGCTTGTGTGATGGTCTGTCGGACTTCGTCATTGATGATGTCTGGGTATAGGAAATGCCCAGAAATCTTATGTAGCACCTCATCTCCATGCTTTGTATTCTTCGTTGTAGATCTGCTGTGAGGGTCCATGTTTCGCAAGCGTATAGGAAGATGGAGATGACAAGGGAGCGCAGCAGTCTTACCTTGGAATGTAGACTGATGGTCATGTCTTTTCAAATGGGCTTCAACCTTGCCAGGGTAGCAGTTGTTTGTGCGATCCTGGAGAGGATTTCCTGTCGGGACCCATTGTCTGATACGATGGCTCCTAAATATTTGAAGCTTTGCACTGTGTTGAGGGATTTGCCTTGGATTTTGATGTCCGTGTTGATTCCATTGGTGTTGTTTGTCATCGTTTTGGTCTTCTCTGCACTTATATCCATTCCATAGGCTCTGGAGGTTGTGTCAAGCCTCTGTACCAGCTGTTCAAATTTTTGTTCCTCTCCAGCCAATCCATCAATGTCATCCACACAATTGAGGTTGGAGATTGCTCTACCTCCTATGCTGTCTGTGCCTTCGTGATCTGCAAGAGCATCTGAGATGATGCGCTCTAGGAAGATGTTGATGAGTGTTGCAGAGAGTAGGCATCCTTGGCGCACGCCGATTGTTCATCTGAACCAGTTCCCTATGGCGCTGTTGTGGAGGACTGCACTGGTAGTCTTGTCATACAAGCTTTTGACGACTTCAATAATTTTAGGGCTGATGTTGTACACTCGCATGGTTGCCAACAGACTTGCTTTGGATCGTGGAGACCTTGGGCTGTTTAACATTTGTTTCCCTGTGGGTTCGGGCACTGTATAGAATAGACCCAACGTTTCCCGGTGTGTCGTTAAAGGCGACTAACAGGGGAGATGTCAGCACGGCATCACTGGGCGAAAGTCTTCTACACAAAAGTCATCGGCCAGGACGGAGGAATCTCATGTAACTACAGGTTCAACGACCACGTGCTCGGGGCCAAGGGGAGTCGCAGTGTATTCGTAAATATCGGCTGTGGCCAACAGCATGGTGAGGATTGGGCCCTGCCAGGTCTTTATTGCCCAAACACACTGCATGATGAAAAGAACCATTCAATGCATACCGGATCGGTCTTCGCCCGGGTCACCAAGGATCGCGTCTTTCGTTGGCCACCAGGACGGAGGTGCTACTGATGGACGACTTAGGAAGTAGATGATGGGTGATGATCGCCTATAATTCTTTTGTATATCGTCAAATGTAGTCCGTAGTTATAAAACTGTTGCTTTATAGCTATAAAAAGTGTGATTCTATCGTATCCCGTAACTCGAAGGTCGTTGGGGCACCACAGATGACCGTTTAACCAGCGCACTCTTTCTCTGTCCTCAGCAACCCTCATGGCCTCGCTCGGTGCCAAGCCAGTCCATTCTCGAATGTTGTCCTCTCACCTCTTTTTCTGCCTCCCTATTCTTCTGCCTCTTTGTACCGTGTTTTGCAGGACAATCTTTGCAAGGCCTGATGCTCTGGTGACGTGGTCATTAAGAAGACAAGTCCAATTTCTCCGGCATCGGTGACGAATGTCATTCCAAATCCAAAGTCAAGTCAAGTCAAGTCGAGTCACAATAGTATAGACTTATCAGTCAATGAATTCAAAATACATAGTATTTTGTTCATAATCGTTCATTGGTAGGTTCGTGGAGATTCACGAACCTTTTTTTTCCGAAGTTCTCAGATCCCGAACCTAGGCTTCTGAATTTTATTTTCCCGAATCTAGATTCCTTAACATTTTTTTTTTCATTTTTTAAGGTTCGGGTTCTGAGAACCTCAGAAAAACGTTCGTAAACCTCCATGAACTTTCCATTGATTCAATTTTTCAATTTGAAGACAGGCAATATATAGCACCTTTCCAGTTCAAGAGACGCAGGCCGATAACGAGTCTGCCTCAAACAGCTCAAAGCGCCCACTTGCAGTCTTTGGGAGCATCGCCTGACGCAATCCTGGGCAAAAGAGAACGGACCTTATATATTATTGTGCTTGCTGGGTGTATTTGGTTCGCAGGCATTCACCCGTCTGGGGTACGAGCGTCAGGATCTTTAAAGCTCATGCAATGGAATGCAAGAATGCTAGACCTCGGTTTATACTCACATCCGACAGCAAGTGTGAAGAAACTGTTGTTAAAAGGTGAATGAGCTCATCAAGGCGTTGTAGGCGTAATTAATAAAAGGGGCAAACAATCTTTGTATTTAGTTTCCATTAAGGAACACATTGTGGACCGTTTCTTCAACATACACGGCGCTACGACTGGCCGTAAGATTTTATTACCGTAATAAAACATGTTGCATTGTTCAGCACTTCAGGTCAGTGACTTTTGCACGCTTCTTAAATGTGCCGATGTCCTTTGTTTCCAGTGTCGTTTCCGACCAACAATATACGATTACACCCGTAAATAATATCATATCCTATCCCGTAACTCGAAAGTCGTAGGGGCACCACAGATGATCCTTTAACCAGCGTACTCCATCTTTCTCTGTCCTCAGCAACCCTCATGGCTTTGCTCAGTGTCAAGCCAGTCCATTCTCGAATGTTGTCCTCCCACCTCTTTTTCTGTCTTCCTCTTCTTCTGCCTCCTTGCACCGTGCCTTGCAGAATGGTCTGTGCAAGGCCTGATGATTTGTTGGTGTGGCCATACCATCGGAGTTTCCGTTTTTTTCACCACTGTGAGCATGTCATCGTGTTGTCCAATGGCTTGTGTGATGGTCTGTCGGATTTCGTTGTTGGTGATTTGCTGGGTATAAGAAATGCCAAGAAGTCTTCTGTAGCACATCAACTCCATGCTTTGTATTTTTCGTTGTAGATCTGCTGTGAGAGTCCATGTTTCGCAAGGGTATACAAAATGGAGATGAAAAGCGATCGCAGCAGCCTTGCCTTAGAATGTAGACTGATGGTCGTGTCTTTCCAAATGGGCTTCAACCATATCAGGGCAGCAGTTGTTTGTGCGATCCTGGAGAGGACTTCCTGTCGGGACCCATTGTCTGATACGATGGCTTCTAAATATTTGAAGCTATGCACTGTGTTGAGGGATTGGCCTTGGACTTTGATGTCCGTGTTAATGCCATTGGTGTTGTTGGTCATCATTTTGGTCTTATCTGCATTTATTTCCATTCCATAGGCTCTGGAGGTGGTGTCCAGCCTCTGTACCAGCTGTTCAAGTTCTTGTTCCTCTCCAGCAAATCCATCAATGTCATCTGCAAAACGAAAAAAATCAAATTAAAAAAAATGTTTACGATGATGAAAACATTCTGCGCAAAAAATAATAGTATACAGCTTTGTTAACTTCATAAAATATTATGCCCAATGATTTTGTTCCTGCTTTAATGATGACCGCCCAGCGAAACGATCCGGACAGGTTCATATAGGTTATTGGGGTGATAAGCTTTAGCACTATCAGACCAAACAATAGCCTACATTTGTGTAAATTTCTTGAAAAAAGCCGCGAGGTTTCACAAGTCCAATAAACCTTCATTTTGCACACTATTGTTGTTTTTCTTTCTTTCTTTCTACGGCCTGTGATTACAGACCACCACCACCAACAACAGAATAATCCAGTCCATAAAATCGTATTAGGATAATTACATTAGCATTATCTATTGTTCGTAAAACACAATAGCCTCCAACTTTAAAAACAAACAAAAAAAAAACTAAAAAAAACAAAACAAACAAGCAAACAACAATTATTCCTTATTGAAGGTGTTCACAAAGAGAAGTCGTTTCTTCAATGAACGGTCTACTTCGATGTGTGTGTGTGTGTGTGTGTGTGGGTGTGTGTGTGTGTGTGTGTGTGGGTGTGCCTTTGTGAGTGTGTGTGTGGGTTTGTGTGCGTGCGTGCCTTCCTAGATATATGCGCGTGTTTGTGCATCGTTGCGAACTACAGGATTGTGTGAATGTGTTGCCTATTATGTTTAGCAATTGCTCAGAAGTAACTGAAAAGAGGAGAATGCTCAGTAACCTCAAAGAAGAAAAATTAAAACGTTCAAAAATAAATGGAAAGTAGAGACTGTTCAGTAACTGGAAAGAAAAAAAAAAGCTCAGAATTAGTTGGAAAGAAGAAATGCTCGAAACTATTGTAAGAATTAACTGGGAAAAACAGTAAGACTTAAGTGAAAGGTAGAACTTGTTCAGTAACTAAAAAGAAGAAATGGGGAAAAATTCTGCGTGTTTATTCACAGCAAGCTGCATGCATGCATCAGTTGAGTTATGGAGTCACATTAACCCTGGCCTCTTGTAGCCAAATAATTCACAATCATATCTGGCTCTCATGACATTCCCTCCTTTTTCATATTCAAAGGCAACACTCCGAGACCCACCTCCTTTCTTACCTCACACCCTATTGCTACAAATGGGAAATATCATGACAATCTCTTTCCACCTATGCTGAAGGTTACAGAGTGCTTCTTCTTTCTTGCAGCCATACCACTGCATCCACATCAATGCATCTTCACCGCTGCATCCTCACTACATGCTCACCACTGCATCCTTATCCCTGCATCCTCACCTCACTACTGCATCCTCATCTCACCACTACATCCTCACCACTGTATCCTCACCACTGCATCCACACTACTGCATCCTCACCTCACCACTATATCCTTACCACTACATCCTCACCTCACTACTGCATATACAGCTCACAAAATGCATCCTCATCATTGCATCCTCAACTCATCACCGCATCCTCACCACTCTTTCCGCGTATGCTGAAGGTACTGTATCCTAAGGTAGTGTATCACCACTGTATCCTCACCACTGAATCCTCACCACTGCATCCTCACCACTGCATCCTCACCACTGCATCCTCATTACTGCATCCTCGCCTCACCACTGCATCCTCACTACTGCATCTACACCACTGCTGCTGCTGTTGATGCTGCTGCCGATGTTGACGAGGACCGCAAGAAGACATTGGGCTAACATCGTCTTTTACACTCGCTCTGAAAGTCTAATCTGACAATCAACAGGACACCGACAACAACGACAACTACGTGACCCGTACAGATAATGTAGCTGCTGATGCTGGAAGTGATGTCGTCATCGCCATGGTCATTAATTAGTGACGGCATGATTTGTTTCGGGTCATCATACGAAACAGTAGATGTCAGTTTTCGTTGTCGACACTAGATTGCGTGGGCACAACATACATTTAGGTAGATGCTGCTGGTACTGGTGATGATGATGATGATGATGATGATGATGATGATGATGATGATGATGATGATGATGATGACAACCTCACAAAAATCTTGATATTGTTTGAAGAATCGAAACATTTCTAACTAGCATGTAGCTTTATTGGAGCCCTTGATTAATTAATCGACATGTACAAAGTCAATTTACGTTCCAGCCAGGATGATTGTATAGCAGACGCACATCCGAAGCACGCCCGCGTTTTGTTTCTCACAGTTCAAACGACTGAGTCACGATGATACTGCTTTTATTCGCAAAGAAGGGATTTGTAGACTTCAAGCCCTGACTAACAAGGAACGCGAACACCGCAATGAACTCGTTCCTGAATTTGGTGCCGGTCTGGAGGTAGATATAGAAGTTGACGGCAAAGTTGGTGCTGAGGAAGATAAGTTCACTAAAATGCGGTAAAAGGGGTTGAAATAAATGTTGGTACCGCCAGATACCCAGTACTGATACTGATAGGACAGTGGCGAAGGGCAGAAGATGAAGAAAGAGGCGGAGACGGCGCTGAGCGTTATGGAGAGAGACAGGGCGTGCTTCTGTCGGTTCTTCAGCACATCCTATCCGCTGACGCCTGCCTACTCCCTGCCTGGCTTGGCCGACTGCCTCTTTCAGGTTCCAGATCAACTCGCCGATGCTGAACGGCAGACACAGGAATGGCAAGAGGGCCGAGATTATAATATTGACAAAGGAAAGGGCATAGACTTGGAAACGAGAATAGTCGGGATCTTAGAATCCGCATATGAGCCTGTCGCCAGTGAAGTACGGGTCGAAGTTAAAGTGAACGTCGAGGGCCGACATGAAAACCTCTATGCCAATCACGGCTTGGTTAAATCTTCTGGGCGTATCCGCACGTTAGGGTCACGTTATATAAATGGCTCGCGATGTGGTCATGATGACGAGCAGCCAGGAGGAGACTTTGCCCGAAAAGCAAAACGAGAAGAAAATGATTTTGCAGGAGACTGCTTAGGTTATACAGATTGACGCCGAACGCCTCGGACAGCCACAACCCAAGTTAGAGGGTAAAGCAAGTCCGACAGCTCCAAGCCGATGAAGCAGACGGAGATCCCCGATGAAGAAGAAAACCGTTTCTGCACAACGTTCACCATGACGTTGCCGAATAGCTCAGCTAGCATTTGGACTGGAGCCCACACAACGATGAACACTGTGCGACCAGCTGCTGGTGTAGGCTTACACTAACGATAAGAGGACCACAGTTTGTGGAAAGGTTGGTGGACATGTTCGGATAATTGGCAGGAAAAGTGGCGTTGTCCCAGGACATGGCTGAGGATTTCTGTTGTTGTGAGTTTAAACCCACTCAGTAATTGAGTCAAAATGTGGCTTCAATTTTAAAATAGTCATTTGTGCTCCTCGAAACCCGTTGAAACAGCTTTTTTCCTAAGATTTGAGAGCGCAAGGTAGTGAAGTCGATGAAACCTGTGCTTTGAACTGAGGAATATCATTAGGAAAAGCGTTATATCATAATAATAATAATAATAATAATAATAATAATAATAATAATAATAATAATAATAATAATAACACTGTGCTAGTGAGTCTAAACAATCCGTTCTTAGTTCCAGAGAGATAGAGGATAATCGTTATTTTCCTAATAAACGTCGCCTGCTTCTGACATATATTTGGGTCTGTGTATTTGTGTTTTTGTGTATGTGGGGTGTACACTGTGTTGCGTTATATGTTATGCCAACTTTGTTAATTTGTGATCCGGTTTGCGCGCGCGCGCGCGTGTGTGTGTGTGTGTGTGTGTGTGTTGTGTGTGTGTGTGTGTGCTTGTTTAAACATAAAAATTATTGGAACATGTAAAGTGTTTTGTGAGTGCAGACGCACGTACATCCTAAAGACTCGTTTGTCTCGACAGAATAAATTTGAAAATCTGATATTATGCATAATTTATGGAATGGCTTTTGTAATCGCGTTGAATGGTGGATGGGATAGTTGTCGCGGTGGTGGTTGTGATGCGTGTGTGTGGATCTATGGGTGTGTGTGTGTGCGTGTGTGTGTGGATGTGTGTGTATGTGTGTGTGTGACATCTTAATATAAAATAAAATCTTCATTAAATTATTATTAACCCAGTTTATTATGGAAAGAAATATTCAATTACTATCCATTCAGTACGGTGATGTATTGTATGTTTGGTTTGGTGTGTGTGTGTGTGTGTATGCGCGCACGCGCGCGGTTTTATATGTGCGTATGTATAAAATTGAACACAAATACATATTTCAGTTGATGTAAAGCTAAAGTCACACAGTAACAATTCTGCTACAATATTTCCACAACAGGGTGTAGAAAAACGTCTTTGCCAAAGTGTTGTAACAACGCCTGTAGTCACACGGTAAATTAAATGTCTGCAACATCGGCGTGAAAACAATGCGCATTCCGCAATCTTCCGAGAGTTACGTTTTCTTTGCGCGGCTATTTTGGTTGTAAAAACATGGTCGACTCAAATGCACGACAGCGATGATGAGATTATTATATTATGATTGCGCTGTATAAAGTAAGCTTACCACAAAATAGCGGAAGAAAAGGATGCAGCATTGGGTGAAACCTTGGCTGGCTACTACTGTTCGACTGCGCATCACCGGATGCCCATTTGGTGCTGCGCGTGGCGAAATGTATGCAGTCTGATTTGCTACAACAATGTTGTTGCAACACAAATGTAGATCAGGTTCTAAACCACGTAACATATTTAAAACAGTTGCACAACAGATGTTCCCGACATGGACACACGGGATAAAGTCAAAACATGCATTTCACAAATGTTTCGTGTCTTGTGTGACTTCAGCTTAATTAAGCCACTACAGAATGAAATCAGAATGAGAGAAAACTTATCTAAGTCTGCCCTCATTGTTTTAGATCCGGACAGGGAGCTTTGCACAGTAACCCCGCTTCAGCATGCGTGTCATCAGAGAGAAAGATACATTGTTAATCTACTGTTGAATGCGCTGTGCATTGATTAGGGCGTACGTCAGCGAGTTCAGCTACTCTGAATGCAGAAAGACACAGACTCCTTCTAGGCAAGTATCACGCAAGAGGAAACAAATAAGCGTGCAACCCATTCAAATATATTTCCAGACACTTGCATACATACATGAAAATCAAGCACTTTCACACAGTCAAAGCTGTTCTGTCTCGGGTTTATTATATAGAAGGAAGAAGATGGTAAGCCGTTTAAAATAATTTATTTCTAAACACTGACACATTTAGCTGAAAAATATACATTTTTAAAAGTGTGCATTTTTTGGCGGTATTGTGTGTTGTGACTCGGCTTTATCCTATAAGGAAAAAACCAACATAGAACGATTATAGTCACTATCTGAAGGATCCGCAAGCTATAATGTGTCAAAATCTGTTTAGACGATGTTGAGATACATAGCGATTAAAAAAAACAAACTTTAAATGACCTTGACCACTGAGAAAGTGCAAAGATGAATGAAATTGGATGCTGAGCAGTAGTAACAGTGCCTGCACAGTAAAAATAATTATTTATTATTTAATTATTGTGCCGTTCTTATATAGCGCTTTTTCAGCTCAACAGCTGCTCAAGGCGCTGGCTGATAAAAATCGGTCATTCGGTGTTTGAGATAATGCATAACGTGTTTTGAACAGAACAAGTGAAATTCGGACTGACTGACGAAGTCATTTGCCATGAGTTGAAGTACGGTAAACCAAAACTCACGAAAATCTGTGAACCAAAAGTAAATCGAACCGCCACATGATCGAAACGTCTTAAAATCGAACCGACATAGGATCGAAACGACAATTAATCGGAGCGTCAATGTATCCAATGATGCAAATATCGAATGGACAGCATATCGATTGGATAAAAAGTCGAAGTGTCAGTTAGTAGAACGTTTTCGATATGGTTTTGTGTGTGTGTGTATATTTTCACACAATCGAGCAGTTATAAAAGGTGTGTGAAACAAGGTATTATGATAGCAACTCATTTGGATACCACGAGGACATCTCATGGTTTTGAAAAATTATAATAGCTCTTGCTTGAAGATCATTTATGGTATTGCAGTAGGTATATATGGTATATTGTCTCTGAAGTATTATTTTTCTTCTTTTTTTCTGTACAGTGTTTATGGCGAATAATTGTTTGAAAATTGGATGGATGGATGGTGGAACTTTGTGCGCAGAGTTAAGAAATATGAGAAGTATAATCTAATAATTCTAGTCATTGTATTAATCAACATTGCGAGAAAACAAAACTACCAAGACGCGCACGCAAATACACACGCATACACAAACGCACAAACAGCGCGCACGCACGGAAACACGCACACGCACGTTCACACACACACACACAAACACACACACACCTTTGTCCTCCTCCTTCTCCTCCTCATCATCATCATCAGCAGCAGCAACAGCAACAACAACAGCAACAGCACTAGCATAAGAATTACCATCCATCAACCAGCACTGTAGTCTCGAAGGGAATGTAATTTGTTTCTTTTATGGCTTTATTTTAGTTCCTTTCTTTCCTTCCGTTTGCTGTCTTCATTCATTCATTTGCATGTCATGTATTCCTCTAAAACCCTCGCTCTAGGTCAACCTCTTTCAGTCGATCAGTATGTGATGCCTTTCTTTCTTGTCTTGTGTTTTTCGTCTTTCTTTTAATCTTTTACTTTCTTTCTTTCCATCTTTCTTTCTTTTCGTTCATCTTTCCTTTCTGTCTTTTTTTTGTTTTGTTTGTTGTTGCTTTCTTTCTTTCATTTTTTTTCATTTTTGTCTATTTTTCATTTTTCTTTCTTTCTTTCCTTTTATAGGTCGTTCGTTCTTTTTTCCTGTCTGTAGGTCTTTCTTCCTTCGTTCTTTTCTCTTTTGTTCTTTTTTCTTTCTGTTTTCTTGGTTTCTTACTCTTTAAAATTCATTTCTTTCTTTTATAAGGCAAAGACGACAAACACAATCTTCAAAAGCACTACAATTTTTGATTGTATTTTTCTTCTTCTTCTTCTTCTTCTTCTTCTTCTTCTTCTTTCTTCTTCTTCTTCTTCTTCTTCTTCTTCTTCTTCTTCTTCTTCTTCTTCTTCTTCTTTCTTCTTCTTCTTCTTCTTTTTCTTCTTCTTCTTCTTCTTCTTCTTCTTCTTCTTCTTCTTCTTCTTCTTCTTCTTCTTCTTCTTCTTCTTCTTCTTCTTCTTCTTCTTCTTCTTCTTCTTCTTCTTCTTCTTCTTCTTCTTCTTCTTCTTCTTCTTCTTCTTCTTCTTCTTCTTCTTCTTCTTCTTCGTCCCTTTGAGGTGACTCTTCTTTCTCGTCTCTCTCCTCTCTCTCGCACACACTCAGACACACATATTTATAAAAGTCGTTCCAATGCCCCGAATTCCATTCACTCACTTAACCTAATTTATATTCTCTCTCTCTCTCTCTCTCTCTCTCTCTCTCTCTCTCTCTCTCTCTCTCTCTCTCTCTCTCTCTCTCTCTCCTCTCTCTCTCTCTCTCTCTCTCTCTCTCTCTCTCTCTCTTGTCCTATTCACAACTTGAAAACTCTGCGAAGATTCAATCAGAGGGAACTGCCGAATAAGGGAGGTACGAGAACGAACCCCAAACACATTTTTTTACTCCAGCCTAAATTACGCGAATCCCAAGAGGCCATGAACGTGCCAATGGCAACAGTTAACTCTTTCTATGCCGGAAGGGCTAATGACTATGTTAAAACTTTCGGTTTGTTTGCTGTAAAACACAAATCAATGTGTTATTCTGTAACGCACTTAGCAGTGCAAAGAGCTACTGAAGGCGCTGATTAGAATGAGGATCTACCTGTGGCCATACAAGACGTCAACTCTTGTCGCAAGAGGACCAGTTTAACACAGCATTTACGTTGTGTAGATTACCGTCCCCAGACACTGTGAGCATATAGGGGACTTTAACACAGCATTACAGCTTCTCGCCTTAAATAGTCAGCCTGTAGCCTTTGTAAATTAAAGTCGACCTACAGCAGACGACGCAAGTCAATTGTGGGCTCAGCATAGGTATGCTGACGCTGGCTCAGTTAGGCAGTGACCTCATTCAGCTGACGTATAGCCAATAACACCCAAAGGGAGCCTCGTGTAGTCTAGATTTCCCGGGCTTCCGGCTGACCACATTCTGTGCCTGACGCTCATAGGAAAAGGAGCTAAGGTCTGAAAGATCTCTCTACCTGAAGACTAAAGCAGGGACTGGTGAAATTCAATTCAACCTAGTTATCTTGTAGGCCGAATCTAGTAATCTTGTAATTGCCCTATGGGGATAAATAAAGTTGTATTGAATTGAATTGAATTGAATAGCCACAGCCTGACATTGTCAAAAAGGTAAATGATCTAGTTATATCTATCTTTTGTTTCACCGCGATTTATTGATAGTATTGCTGTATTATGTTTGTGAAGTTTTTGCCATGTTTAGCATTGTGAATGTTAGTCAAACTTTGCTTGACCACGTGGCGGGCACACGACCGGTTTTGCCACCAGGAAGTAGCCCTACGGACCTACTGTTGTTTCTCCTATGTGTATTCTTGCAGACCAGTGGCTGTACCGGAGAATGTTTATATTATTAATTACTTCTCTATGTGTGTAGTTTAGCCATCATATATATCTATATATGTATAGGAATATATATATATATCTTATCCTATCCTATCCTGTCCCGTAACCCGGAGGTCGTAGGGGCACCACAGATGATCGTTTAACCAGCATATTCCATCTTTCTCTGTCATCAGCAGCCCTATAGATATATATGGAGCTATCACTGAGGGCTGTGTCTACCATCAGTGAGACGCTCTGCACACCCTTAGTGAACCCGGTGTTGCAGAAATTCGTCTCAGATTTTGCAGACGAGCAGCCATCGTTGACCCGAAGCAGAAGGAAGACCATTAAGAGTCCACACTGACATTCGGCCTGCATTGGAGAATCGAGCCCTGAGCTACGATAGCCCACCAGTCTGCCAACCAGGAGAAAACACCACCACAACACCGCTCATCTACAAGAGAGTTAAGTCCATAGAAACCGTGCACCAAATCTGCTATAGAAGGACATTAATAGTCCACTCTTCCAGAAAACTGACCAGTTGGACAGAATGCACCATTAGCCCAATGATGAGACAGTAGATGCATAGAACTATCAAGGAGCGAACTATTCGAAGTGATATTTTGACATTTAAGTTAGTATAGTGATTAGAAGATTTTGTATAGAGTAGAGGAAATAAATGTGTGATATTTACTGTTAACAAGTGGCTGGACTACCTATGTTTCATAGCCGTGTGAGAGCTAGTGTGTCAGTGAATCTTTTACCATTTTCTCCCATCTCTGTAACTCCAGCCTAACACAGACCGAGCTAAACTTATAAATGTATTAAGATTAATCACCGGGAGATTAACTAGCCGATCCCCACAGACTGAAGACGAGTGGGTAATAGCATTCCATTGTGCAGAGCCCAGCAACAATAGACCCACCGTCACAACTCTCTGCATCTGGCGCACTGTCGAATGCACCAGACAACTAGGCTACAATGCGCGACCTGTAGGTGTATACAAGAGTGTTTAATTGAGACCGTCGCCTTCCCCGTAGGAGACATTGACAGGGTTCTTTAGCGTACCGCTGCAGTGACACGCTTTAAAGGAGACTATCATTGATCCACCGAAGACATAGTTAGTGAGGAAACGACTTGCCTTGCGAAGGACATCATTAAGATGTCAAACCAGGTTCTCCTCCTGCATTCCGCCACTCATGATCACTCTGCCACGATCTTTCAGCGTTCACTCCGAACTTGGTTCCGTAATTCTGTGTTGCCTTTGCAGCTGGGGTCTAAGATACCGCTCTTATATAGCGCTTGTCTAGCTCAAGAGCTGCTCAAAGGAGCTGACCAAAAACAGAACCTATTTTCAACTGCCAGAGGCGCCATTTTGCTGGTTTATGCGTATCGTCTAAAGCCCCAGGCGTCTGAGTACAATTCTGAGCGACCGGGACGTAGGACGGAAGGGATCTAGTGCATGCTGTCTGTATTCATGTTTCTGGCACTGACCGGTCTAGGACATTAGCGTTAGGATCTTCAAAGTCCTTGAAATATCAATCTATCTATCTATCTATCTATCTATCTATCTATCTATCTATCTATCTATCTATCTATCTATCTATCTATCTATCTATCTATCTATCTATCTATCTATCTATCTATCTATCTATCTATCTATCTATCTATCTATCTATCTATCTATCTATCTATCTATCTATCTATCTATCTATCTATCTATCTATCTATCTATCTATCTATCTATCTATCTATCTATCTATCTATCTATCTATCTATCTATCTATCTATCTATCTATCTATCTATCTATCTATCTATCTATCTATCTATCTATCTATCTATCTATCTATCTATCTATCTATCTATCTATCTATCTATCTATCTATCTATCTATCTATCTATCTATCTATCTATCTCTGTTTATACTCTCATCCGAAGGAAGAAATAGTACATTTTCTCAGTGCTTCCAGCTGTAACTTCGAACTTGGTTATTTGCAACCTAAGTATCGTGTATTGACTGCCCCTTCCATCGCACTGGACATGGGAAGTGATAAAATATTAATTTGTAATGGTGGTGCCCAGAAATTCCTTCTGTCAGCTTGTCTTTGCAGTGAACCATGAATTGTCTCATCGCTAAGAAACTTTTAGCACTTTGACCTAGTCCTGTGGGGAAATAGTGTGCGGTGGTCGAATGTGAGGTGTTAGATCTTAGAACCTTACTCTCTCTTGGCGATCTCCCAGGAAGATCGCGACCTTATAATTGTAGGCTTTTTTTCTGGCCGCATTTTTTTAATGTTATTGTTTTGCATCTTCTCTTTTAAGCTGTAACTTTCTCACTGATCTCTGTATCTGCATATCTCTCTCTCTCTCTCTCTCTCTCTCTCTCTCTCTCTCTCTCTCTCTCTCTCTCTCTCTCTCTCTCTCTCTCTCTCTCTCTCTCTCTCTCTTTATCTCTGTCTTTGTTTTTGTCTCTGTCTATCTGTCTCTCTCTCACACACATACACGCACAACCACACATATACACACACAACCGTGTAGAAACACCGTTGTGATTTGGCAAATCAATAAAATCTGTCATTCTTTTTAGTTCAATGCGAGTGCATGTAAAGAAAATGTAGTAATAATAAATGTAGGTTTAGTAGGTTTGTGATTCTACGTTAAAAAAAGGTAAGGTAAAGGTAGTCCCATAGCCTTGTGGCCGTAGGGGAGCGTGATGTTGGAGATCACACTTATCTTGGGCCAGCGTAATGAGGGTGATGCCCATCTCTCTCTGTCGCTGCTTCACCTTCCCCACCCTTAAGAGAGTAGGTACTCAGTCACAGTTGAGTCAACTGGGGACGTTGTTATTTGTCGCTTCACGTTTTTGCGGTCACCCATCCAAGTGCTAACCGCACTGGACGGTGCTTAACTTGCGACACAGTAGTGAGTGCTCTAACCACTGCACTATTCGACACCCCGTGATTCTACGTACTACTTTATTTGTTTTAAAACATTTTCTTATTTGCTGAGGAGCAGCGTGCTGTATGAATTCTCCGTTGCGAGTATTAGAGATTAGTTCACTTGACTAATTTTTAGTCTCTTCATTTGCACTTGTGTTTACAAGCAGAGATAGAGAAAGAGAGAGAGAGAGAGAGAGAGAGAGAGAGAGAGAAAGAGAGAGGGGGGGATGGGAAACTAAAGCAGAATGAGTCGAACGAAACTAAAAGCCACCCCGCGATTTAAGATTATATCTGACTTAAGAAAAAAGAAAGGAAAGTATCGGAGCTTTTAAAATCTTATGGCCCTTTTGTTGTGTGTGTGTGGGTGGGTGTATGTGTGTGTGTTTATGTATGTGTGTTTTTGTATGTGTGTGTGGGCGTGTGTGTGTGTATGGGTGTGTGTGTGTGTGTCTTTTCTCTTCATTTCAACTCGCTTCATTTGCATTTCAGCTTACGAAGTTTAATGGGGCGATAGAGCAAGTCGGAAAGACAAAAACAGAAAAACTGCCTCTGAGAGAAACAGAGAGAGAGAGACAGACAGAAAGACAGACAGAAAGACAGACAGAAAGACAGACAGATAGAGACAGACAGAGACAGAGTGGTTTTACGCTCTTTATCTTTCTTCGCATCTGGATTTTACAAGTTCTGGGAGATTTTTTTTTTAAAGTTAAAAGTTTGGATTTGTTTTTGCTGTGTCTCATTTGCTCGTGCTTATGCACGCGCACGTACAACATGCTCTCTAAAAGTTCGGGGGGTCCGATTAAAACGAATGCAAACTTTACTGTGTGATGAGAAGAGGAGGAGAGAGAGGGAGTGGGTGGAAAGGAGAGCGGTGGTGGTGGTCCGGTTGCAATAAACTTAAAGTCGTTTCGTTTCATTCTTTGAATTTTGTCGATTCTTCTTTCCTTTTCTTCATGCTATTCCGAAATCTCCATATTGCTGTCAAACGACACTGGGGGAAAAAAAAGTGTTATTATTACCGAAATAAACGCAGAAAGTGATGACATAAAGCCAGTTATCGCACATCCTATTTCTAGCTTCGTCTGGAAACCAAACGTTCGTCAAGGGTTTAATAAGTAGGATTGCAATAAGTCCATAAATTATTATCTTTCAGATCGATTTCTTGTTTGTGATCATTGCTGGAAACGCCAGTCCTTGACCAAATATTTCTAAAGTATATCTACTATATTTTTTTCGAATTGATTTTGCGAACAACACTCTTTGAACTTGCACGTTGAATGCCAAATTGATCGACCGCCACTGCGAAATATAATATTACCTCTGAGATGACACGTCATTCGCTATGCTTGGAGGGCGCTTCCATTAAAGTCTGACACTCAAGTATAATTATAATGACTTGTGAACAAGAAGGTACATTTATTACAATGGTCGAACTGATGCGACAGGTGGTCTGACCGCCTAAATACACCAAAACTAGCTAATAATCGTGTTTCTTAAAAACATTTTTAGAAAAAGGAAGTACCCACATTTATATTCATGGGACTAGCTGACCACGTCACTCCCTTGCTCAAAGCCCTACACTGGCTTCCCATCTCCCAACGCATTCAATACAAGACCTTGTCTCTCTGCTACAAGTCCCTCAACAACTCCGCTCCTCTCTATCTCTCTGACTTACTTCACCCATACATTCCCTCTCGCTCTCTTCGCTCTGCCTCCGACCCTCTCCGCCTCCGTATTCCTCGCTCCAAACTCAGCACGTTCGGGTCCCGCTCCTTCTCTGTCTACGGCCCATCCATCTGGAATACTCTTCCACTCTCTCTCCGTCAGAAACCCTCTCCCACCTCCTTCCAGTCTGCCCTCAAAACTTACCTTTTCAAGCAGTTCTAACACTATGACCTCACTACGCACCCCATCGCCAGCTGTCTCTTGCATATAGTGTCTGGTCTGTTTGTGGTATGAGTATATTTGAGTGAATGTATTTTTTGCGTAATTGTTACATGTGTCATTGTCTAAAGCGTGCACATGCGTGCGTGAGTTGTGAGTGCGCGCTTAGAGTTATAATTATTATAAGATAAGCGCATTATAAATACAGTAATTATTATTATTATTACTAGCTGGAAACTTGGAAACGGTTAAAGTACTTGATTGATTGATTTATTGTTGCTTTAGGTCCAGCGGACTCTTCCGAGCCAAATCAGGACCGGACAACCCCCGATCCGCATAAAAGATCTGCTGAAACAACCCCAGTGGGAAAATTGAATGCCCTCCACCGGCCAGTCACTTTACAATAAAGACATCCCACGCGGGGGACGGCTGAGGGTTGACCTCAACTACGCGAACACCCCGGTTACAAAAACAAAATAGAATACAAACATCATTATAAATCATCAACCAAACACATACATATAAAATGCCTATAGTGCTAAATAGTACATTCATAGGAAGCCCTAGTGACCACCCGGCAGAAAGCGTCCAACACTCCCAAGCTGATCCAACAGACCTCATACACAAACAAGGAGTCTTGTCCAGGAAGAGTTTTCAAGAAAAAAGGTAGGTCATTGATCTAGCGAAGAAGAAGATAGTATAGCAGAGTGAAGGACAGAGCAAGAATAGGAAAGAGTAAATGAGGAAGACAGCGACAGTGGGAATTTAAAGCACTAAATTTCCATAAAGTGGGGATACTATTTATACTGAAAACCCCCGGCACTCCAACGGGGGTACTGTTGCCGCAGTGAAGCGTCTTGCCTATAACGGAAAGACAGGTTTTCAACTGTGGCTTTCACTGTTCCCTTTATAGGTTTGAACAATCTACAGTGGCAAGATTGCTCATGACCCCAAGGGGTGGTTAAAGTACTACTAGTAAGTCATCGTTGATTTCTGCTTCGGGGGCGGGTGGAGGAATGTGGGATGCATGTTGAGAGGAATAGGTGCGGAGGACAGAAAGTGGATGTTGGAGGCTACGGGGCTGATGTGGTGAGGGGGGGAAGGAGAGTTAAAATGGGGAGAGAGTAGAAGGTAAAAGAGGAGAGGGGTTGTTGACGGTTGGGGTTAGAAATACTCCCCTAGGGATACTTTCGTCAGGCTTTCAGACTGAAATTGGGATTCAAATCCCAGTGCGTCTGACTATGCGCTTTAGCGGCCTTAAGCACAAGAAAAGCTAATGTGTTTTCTTGTCTACAAATGAATATTGATGGGAAAATTATGCTTTTCATGTGGACTTCCAGAGTTTTTTTTTTTTTTTTTTTAACGTGCATAAAGACTCGTCCCAAAACTCTGTACAGATTGCAGAGAACAGCCCAGTTAAATACAGCATCGGTACTGAAAGTTTAATCCAACTCTCGTGAAAAGAATAAGGAGAACAACATCAGTCACAACCACAATAACAATTTTGAACAAGGCGTGTTTTTCTCCCCACTAAAAGAGTTTTTAGTGTTGTTAACGTTGTTGTTTTTTCCCCCTCAAAATAAATAAACAGATCTATGACTAATCAATTGGCGTTTGAAAAAATCAGCTTAAAAATTAAATTCAATTGAATTCAACAACTATTTATTACCACCAAAGGAATTATGCACACAAGTAACTGCCATTTCATAAACAGGATGCGCCTGTTGTTGATGGTGGTGGAGGTGGGGATGCTGCAGTTGCTGCTCCGTTCTTCGAATGGGTGAAAATTGTATTATTAAAGATGAGCGATGATATATTTTAAATATAAGAATAATGCATTGTACCGTCCACTCGCCGCTTCAAGACTCGTACACCCTAGAGTTTACCATATTTTCTCTTCTAAGGGTTTGACGCTTTTATCTATCGATGCTAAGTTTTTACGGTCGTCCATAACATGCAAATCGTTTGGGGATTCCATTTCGCTAGGGAAGCACTTTCAGGTTACACAAGAGTGGACCGAAGAGCACAACCGCTCTGCAGAAAGTGAAAAGAGACCGAATGTCTGAGACCTAGCACCAGATCCCACTGCCTGCCTGTGAAACTCTTGAGTAGACGAGTGGAGGATTGAAAGACTGATCACGTTGTGAAGAAGTAAGGGAAGGAAATGGACTGACTTCAGTGCTGAGCTCCACAGGGCCAAGAAAATCTGTCAGGCATAAACGGGATGTCTACTGCTAGCTGCGACGCGAAGGTTACACTTTGCAGTTACGAAAAGTGAATGACAGCCTCATCGGAAGACGAGACAGAGACTAGAAAGCTAAAGGAGTAAAAACACACCAGATTAAAAATGCTCTCGCTATACACGTATTTTGCTAAACGTTTCTTCACGAATCAAAAGCCAACTTACTGGAAACATCTGGTGGGGAAGGGGGACGGAGGAAAATGGTAAGGGAAATCCTTGTAATCAAACATTTGCAATCCTACGAGTAGAGAGTTGAGATTCCTGTTGTAAAACCTTTAACTTTTCAATTGATCAACAGCTCATATTTTGTAACAGTGGCATGCACCACTCTATGGATCGCTCTTAGATGTTTGCTTTAATATCCCTTCAGTGAACAAAACCTCCACCTTCAATAAAACAGACCAAACAAGGCTTATATTATTATGACTGCGGTTAAATTAAATTCTTTGCTAGAATTTATCTTGACTGATTCCTCCCTCATCTCAGCTAAAACAAACTGCATGCAGTGACCAGAGGGACGTCGAAGCAGATTAGAGACTCGTCCAAGTCAAACAAGATCAGACGTCGCCTATCAGGATTGACTAGTGACTAGTCACAGACGCGTATATTAAGTCCCGAAGACGGTCAGAAAGTTAGTCACTATTTAATATGTTTAAATGCGGGTTTTTCCCCCCTTCTTCTTCTTTTCCATTATCTGTCTTTCTCTCTGTTTACTTTACACTTACCACCACCACCACCATCACCACCATCACCACTACTACTACTACTACTACTACTACTACTACTACTACTACTACTACTACTACTACTGATGCTACTGATGCTACCAACGATACCGGATGCTTTCATGCGTAAAACTGTTCTTTCTTTCAATCTATAAACTCTCTCTCTCTCTCTCTCTCTCTCTCTCTCTCTCTCTCTCTCTCTCTCTCTCTCTCTCTCTCTCTCTCTCTCTCTCTCTCTTTATTTCAAAACCTTTCTTTCAAAATATTTCTTTCAAAATCTGTCTTTCATTCTTTCATTCATTCATTCTTTCTTTTCTTTCTATATTTCTGTTCTTCCGTCTAGCTTTCATTCTATGTTTCTTTCACCATTTCGCCATTTCTTTCTTTCTTTGTTTCTTTCACTCGTCCTTTCTTTCAAAACCTTTCTTTCTTTTTTCCTTTTTTTTATTTCTTTCGACAGCAAAATTGCCTCACCAAAAGGCAGTTCCTGGAAATTCATCGAGATGGCTAAATCTAATCAAGCTTCAAAAACTATTTTTTTAAAATTATCTCAAGGGACTTGAATAATATTGATTGATTGATTTATTGTTGCTTTAGGTCCAGCGGACTCCTCCGAGCCAAATCAGGACCGGACAACCCCCGATCCGCATAAAAGATCTGCTGAAACAACCCTAGTGGGAAAATTGAACGCCCTCCACCGGCCAGTCACTTTACAATAAAGACATCCCACGCGGGGGACGGCTGAGGGTTTACCTCAACTACGCGAACCCCCGGTTACAAAAACAAAATAGAATACAACCATCATTACAAATCATCAACGAAACATATACATATAAAATGCCTATATTGCCAAATACTAACATCATAGGAAGCACTAGTGACCACCCAGCAGAAAGCGTCCAACACTCCCAAGCTGATCCAACAGACCTCATACACAAACAAGGAGTCTTGTCCAGGAAGAGTTTTCAAGAAAAAAGGTAGGTCATTGATCTAGCGAAGAAGAAGATAGTATAGCAGAGTGATAGGACAGAGCAGGAATGGGAAAGAGTATATGAGGAAGATAGCAACAGTGGGAATTTAAAGCACTAAATTTCCATAAAGTGGGGATACTATTTATACTGAAACCCCCGGCACTCCAACGGGGGTACTGTTGCCGCAGTGAATCTGTCATGCCTACAAAGGCAAGACAGGTTTTCAACTGGGGCTTTCACTGTTCCCTTTATAGGTTAGAGCAATCTACAGTGGCAAGATTGCTCATGACCCCAAGGGGTACTTGAATAATAAGACAGAGGACCGCCTCATTAAAGGATAATGGGATTTAAAGGAAAATAAATCTGACAAGCATAATTAACTAAGTTCTTGCATTTTATTAATCTTTTCAAAAATAAAATTCAGTAAAATAACGATAAACAAAGTAGCAAACAAATAAGTAAGCTAAATAAAACAAATAAATAAATAAAATAAAAAAACGTACATGCATACGAACATATATACATCCATCCATTCATAGATACATACATATATATTATCCTATCCTATCCCGTAACTCGATAGTCGTTCGATGATCGTTTAACCAGCATACTTCATCTTCCTCTATTCTCAGCAGTCCTCATCGCTTCGCTCAGTGTCAAGCCAGTCCATTCTCGAATGCTGTCCGCCCACCTCTTTTTCTGCCTTCCTCTTTTTCTGCTTCACTGCACGGTACCGTGTCTTGCAGGATGGTTTTTGCAAGGCCTGATGCTCTGGTGATGCGGCCATACCAGTGGAGTTTCCGTTACTTCATCACTGTAAGTCATCATGTTGTCCAATGGCTTGTGTGATGGTCTGTCGGATTTCGTCGTTGATGAGGTGCTGTGTTTAGAAAATGCTCAGAAGTCTTCTGTAGAACCTCATGTCTATGCTGTGTATTCTTCATTGTAGGTCTATTGTACTGTGAGGATCCATGTTTCGCAAGAGTAAAGGAAGACGGAGATGACAAGGGAGTGCAGCAATCTTACCTTGGAGTGTAGACTGACGGTCCTGTCTTTCCAAATGTGTTTCAACCTTGCCAAGGCAGCAATCGTTTGTGCTTTCTTGAGGATGATTTCCTGTCGGGACCCTTTGTCTGATACAATTTTCCTCATAAATATTTAAAGCTGTGCACCGTGCTGAGGCATTGGCCTTGGACTTTGATGTCCGTGTTGATGCCATTGGTATTGTTGGTTATCAATTCTTGTTCCTCTCCAGCCACTCAAGCAATGTCATCCTCAAAACTGAGGTTGGAGATTACTCAACCCACTAAGCTGACTGTGTCTTCAATATCGGCAAGGGCATCTGACATGATGCGCTCTAAAAAGATGTTGACGAGTGTTGGAGAGAGTAGGTATCCTTGACGCACGCCGATGTTTGTTCTAAACTAGTTCCCGATAGCGTTATTGTGGAAGCAGGATTCCGGGCAGGGCAATGTACCACTGAGCAGATTTTCAACCTCAGAAAAATCGGGGGGAAATACCTACAGCACCAACAACATCTATATCATGTGTTTGTAGACTTCAAGAAACCCGACTCTGGCATGCAGCTTTGTAGGTAACCATGAGAGGGTACAACATCAGCCCTAACATTATTGAAGGCATCAAAAGCCTCTATGACTTGGCTACCAGTGCAGTCCTCCACATCAGCGCCATCGGAAACTGGTTTAGAATGACACTCGGCTTGAGTCAAGGATGCATACGCTCTTCAATAACCAATTGTCAACTATTAGAAATATATATATTTTTTAAATCATCATTTAGATCTATGACAGAAATACTCCCAAGAGCACCAAAAAATAAAAATTATATATATATACACACACATATAAAAACAGACTATTGTTCCCTAAAAAGTGTTTGATAGGTGCAGATAGAAGAAGAACAAACCTGGGTGAAATCTATAAACCAACAGTTCCCCGTAGTCAGGTCCTGCATGGGCCATGTGAACAAGAGGGATTTTTTCCATGTTCGAGGAAGTGTGATACTTGTGCGCATTCGAAGCAAGTCCGGCAGTTTGTTTCACCTTGGGATAATAGGCGTTGGACAATAAAACAACATCTGACGTGTAGTACTCCCAACACAGTGTATGTGGTATTGTGTAATGAACACAAGGATTTTATATACAGTGGGTCAACTGTAAATTTGAAATCGAGTTGGGCTGGACACAAAAGTGATGCCAAGACAGGAAAATCCCAAAAGTGTAGGGTAGCACGGCATTGCAATTCCCTTCCTCATCCGGAAGATCCAACCTTGTCTTATTTGATAATATTTGGGATTGAGGGTGTTCAGCAAGAAGAAGAGCTGCTACAGAGAGAGATTTTTTGGCAGGCTAACTTGGGCACATTGCTTAGTGGGGGAAATGAGAGGCGGGATTTTGGAGTGTTGTTGAGAAGTAGGATTCATTACCAGGATTAAAGACTGTGTTAAACTGGATATTTAGTGTTATAAAGAACTTTATGTATATCCTTAAGTTTAGTATACTTAAGTAGGATAGGTTGATTGTATTTAGAATGTGCAGGGTCTCTGTGTGTGTGTGTGTGTGTGTGTGTGGTTTGTAAAACTTTGGTAGTAGCTGTATGTATTTATTATAGATCTTATTCTGTATGTGTAAGTATTGGTTATGTGATAATGGAGCAGTGGTAGTGTAGGTGTTTATTGTAAATGTTTATTATAAATGTTGATTGGTTTTGATTATGGATTTAAAGTGATTGTTTTTCCACTAGATACTTTACATATTCTCTCTCTCTCTCTCTCTCTCTCTCTCTCTCTCTCTCTCTCTCTCTCTCTCTCTCTATATATATATATATATATATGTGTGTGTGTGTGTGTGTGTGTGTGTGTGTGGGTGGTGTGTGTATATTATGTGGTGTGTGTTGAGTGGTTTATCTATATGTGTGTGTGTGTGTGTGTGTGTGTGGTTTTTAAAACTTTGTTAGTAGTTTTGTTGAGCTGTATTTATTATAGATCTTATTCTGTATGTGTAAGTGTTGGTTATGTGATTATGGAGCAGTGATAGTGTGGGTGTTTATTGTAAATGTTTATTATAAATGTTGATTGGTTTTGATTATGGATGTAAAGTGATTGTTTTTTCCACTAGATTCTTTACATATTCTCTCTCTCTCTCTCTCTCTCTCTCTCTCTCTCTCTCTCTCTCTCTCTCTCTCTCTCTCTCACTTTTGTCCACCTTTGAGAGCAGGATAATTATTTTTCTTATATATATATATATATATATATATATATATATATATATATATATATATATATATATATATATATATATATATATATATATATATATATATATATATATATATGTGTGTGTGTGTGTGTGAGTGTTGTGTGTATGATATTATGTGGTGTGTGTTGAGTGTGTTGTCTATATGTGTGTGTTGTGTGTGTGGTTTGTATGTGTATGTGTAGTGTGTGTGTGGTATATTATGTGTGTATGTATAATAATAATAATAATAATAACGGATTTTTATATAGCGGGTACTCCAGCCTATGACCAGACTCACCACGCTTTACATAGTCATAACATATAAATACATGCACTCGATGAAACATCACTATTGCTACAATACACCAAAAGACGGGACAATATGTGTTAGTATGTGTGTGTTGGTTGTGGTAGTATAGATATTACATGTGTGTGTGTGTTGTGTGTGTGTGTGGTTTTTATAATAGAGTTATAATAGAGTTGTATTCATGTTCACTTAGTATATATGTGTGGTTTATGAATTATAGTCATGACCCGTCCCCTATACGCTTATGTGTCCGGGGACGTTAATCTATAAAACTAACTAACTAACTATAGTTAGTTATATATATATATATATATATCCTTATACAAATTACAAGTACCCACAAACCACACACACACACATACACACATATATATATATATATATATATATATATATATATATATATATATATATATATATATATATATATATATATATATATATATATATATATATATATATTCGCAACAACAACAACAACAAAAATACACACACACACAAACCCACACACACCCACACACACACACAGACACACACATACACACACAAAAGAAGAAAAAAATATTAAGGTAAAACAGAAACAAACAAGCAAAATCCAAATAAAACACAGCACAAATTAAACGCCACAAAACAAACCAAAGCGAAACAAAACGAACCAGAGGCAAACACAACTGTAAATTACATGTAGGTGGGAAAATATACAAGAAAGCTCAAATCATGAATCAAAATAGTCTACAAACATTTAGAAATAACAAAGACGTTCCAGATGTAGATTTTTCCGTAATTATTTAAAAAAAAAGAACTTATGCGGCAGAACACAAAAAAGTGTAGACGAACTAGAAAGATGGGAAAAAACCGCAGACGGTTTTATCTGAAAATACTAGGAAATCGTCGGGAGTCAGAAAGAAAAATTATTGATCTCTCGGTCGGTCGGTCCGTCAAATAATAATAATAATAATAATAATAATAATAATAATAATAATAATAATAATAATAATAATAATAATAATAATAATAATAATAATAATAATAATAGCAACAAAACAACATCCTCCTGATCCTCCTCCTCCTTCTCCTCATCATCATCCACCATTATCATCATCATGACCCTGTAACAGTGACCCGCCGTGATGATTTGCGGTGACAGCTGAAGAGGTAATTTTTCTGGAAGAAAAAATCATTACTTCCATTAAAAAAATATTTAAAAAACACAAAGAAATGAATAATTCACTACCTGCCAGCATACCATTGTTTTAGATTATATTGTCATAGCCAAGGTTACGATTCTGACTGAATACGCAAAAAAAATCAAATTGTACAGATATTTAATTGAAACGCAATTTAGCAACAAACACACAAACACAAACCACCTACGCCATATACACAGGCACGCATATACACACACTCCACAGACACTCTCTGCACAAACAACTACATGTACACACAACATACACACACACACACACAAACACCCACACATACACACGAACACATTCGCACACTTACAAATATGCAGAGACACGCATACATGATCTATCCACCCTCCCCATCTCTCTCTCTTTCTCTCTCTCTCTCTCGCGAGCGACCAGGTCTTACCCCCCACACCCATCTCTGTTGTTAGCGGCCAAGGTCGTTATGCCCTCGACGTGGCCGCCACAGACAACAATTCCTCTCTCCTTTCTCCCATCCCCACCAATGAGCCCTCGTCATGTGGTAACGAACCCCCACACCCCACCCCTCCACCCCCTGGCACGCATTCTCCCCTTGCCGCGCCCCCTCCCACCCTGGCGCGTGCCGCAGATGGGTCCTCGCAGGGTGCAGGCAACAACACCACTACAGGCAACAACTTCCAGCCAGTCCCCGCGGTAGCGCCTCTCAAGCTGCCGATCTCCGCCACAGCGCTCATCATCGGGGACTCGAACCTCAAGAACATTAACGCCAAGAGACTTAATCGTGGTGGTGAGGTTCAGGTCAGGACCTTCGGGGGTGCTACAGTGGCAGATATCACTACAGTCTTCGGCAAGATGGCTACCTCCACTGCTATTACCAAAATTGTGCTGCACGTAGGCACAAATAACGTCACTTCTGCCTTGTCCAACCCACATAGCGTTAATAGTGAGTTTAGCAAGCTCTTTGCCAGCGTTAAGCGTAAGCTACCCAAGGCAGAGGTCGCTGTCTCGGCTATTCCACCACAGAGGCCGTGGGGCAGGATCAAAACTGTTCGCAAACTGAACCAGCAACTAGAGGACTTGTGCAAGTTGAACGGGACAACCTTCCTTCCTCACAATGCGTTATGGTCTACGGACAAAGACGGAAAGGTTGATCCCAGCGTGCTTATTGATAAAGTACACTTTTCTCCTAGAGGGCTTGGACTTTATCTCAGGGAAGTGAAAGCGTTTGTTTTAGGCAAACCGTCCCGCAAGGACAATAACGCCTCTTCATTGGCGCAATCATCAAACAGTAAAAACCATCCCCCAGGCTTCTCCCAGAACAAGAACTCTTATGCTGGCGCTGTTAGGAGCCAGAAGAGTAGGGAGACTGAGATCAAAGACGACACTAAGCAGAGCAATCAGTCTAATCTCTCCACAAACAGTGATCAGTCATCCGTGACGCAAGCAGACGGTCATCGGGCCCCCTGCGGCCAAGATGTTAGGGAAGATGCATCTGGCAGGCAAGACTTCTACAAACGGCCGCCATTATCCATGCACTGTGGTCCCTTTCCTTTCATGATGGGGCACGGACAGAACCCCTTTAATCAGATGCCAATGTTTAATCCAATGTTCCAGTGGTATTACAGCCGCCCACCCCCCTCTGGGGCTGCAGGCTGGCCTGTCATGTAAAGTGTGCGTGTGTATCCGTAAACGTCAAAACAACTTTCATGGGTGGGTGTGTGTTTGTGGCTTAATCTGCGTCTTCCTCCTGGGTGTTATTTCATAATTACTTTCAGATATTGACATTGTACTTTTGTGTTTATTGGGGACTGTTAGTACTGCTTCCCGATTGTGTGGTCCTTGGTGACCCGTTCGTTTAATTGCATTGAGTATTTGAGCCGCCTTAAAGAAGAAAGTACATGTACTTGTGCTTTTCTACTTTGTTTTGCACCTTCCTTTAATTCACGCATTTTTTAAATTTTGCGTGTTTTCCTGTTTCGGTGTTTTGATTGCTTTGCGTTTTCGATTTCTGCTGTGTTTTCCTTTCAATCCTGTGTTTTCCTTTCAATCCTTTTTTGTTTTGGTTTATGTTGTGTTTGATTTGACTTGTCCTTGCCCATTTGATTAATTTTGCTCTTGTGCGTTCGTTTTGGTTGTCTTTTGGTTGTATACATGAGCGATTTGTTTAAGTCTCCATCTGGTCTGCAAATTGGGCATGCGAATGTGTATCACTTAGCTAACAAACTGCACGACATTGTTTCTCTTCTGAGTGAAACCCCACGTCTCCATTTCCTCGGTCTTTCCGAGACCCGCCTACAACTACAATCTGATGCGGAGATAGCCATCACTAATTATACTTTCTTTCGTAAGGATGCCACCCAATTTCTCCATACGGGCCTTGGCCTCTATGTACATAATGACGTGATGCCTTACGTCACCCGACGTCCGGATCTTGAGACTGAGGGCGTAGAGAGCCTGTGGGTTCAGCTTAAACGTAGTGCAAAGGATTCTGGAGCACTGATCTGTATCTTGTACAGGAATCCTTCTTCTTGTTATGAATGGTACGATGACTTTGTTCATATGATGGATACGGTCACAACAGCACACCCAAACGCTGCTTATATTATCTTGGGTGATGTCAATATTAATTTACTTAAAGCGCATACGTCGTGGGAATCCACGTACTCCTTATTCGGACTGCAACAACTTGTGCAGCAGCCCACGAGAGTGACTCCCTCGTCGTCTACTCTCATAGACCACATCTATGTAAACAATAGTAATACGTTAAAGGTGTCTAATGTACGTCTTTCTGGTGTCAGTATTAGTGACCATTGCCCAGTTCTTTGTACATTGTCATGGATACCACCTAAACGTGTCAAAGGCGAGCACACTACAATTGAGTATCGATCACTTAAAAACTTTGATCAGAATGCGTTTCTTTTTGACTTGGATCAGGTAGACTTCGCTAATGTGTATAGCAGCATCGACCCGAACAGTGCCTTAGCTTCGTGGTATGATACTTTTGTGCCTATTGTTAATAAACATGCCCCCATTCGAAGGAGGAGAGTCAAGCATAAAACGTTACCGAGCTGGCTGACCGCCAACATTATGGAGGCTATGAAGATAAGAGACCAACTCAAGAGGGATAAAAAAATTGATCAATATAAAATTCAAAGAAACAAAATTAGTGTCATGGTAAAAAACTCAAAACGTCAGTATTTTGGACAAATGATTAAAAATAATTGCGACACGGCCCACTTGTGGCGTGCCATGAATGAGATCACTAATAAGAAGCGTAGTCAGTCCGTGCCCCCTACCAACATTTCACCTGATACGCTAAATGACCACTTTCTGTCCACTGCATCCCTCCTCCACCAACAATCTAATCCCTCTGCAACGCAAGACCCCAAGTATCCTAACCCCCTTCTGACGTCGTTCTGCAATGACCGGCTACGATCTAAGGACGAGTGTATCGTACCTGAAATAGCGGTTCATGAAGTAGGCAAGTACATCTCTAGTCTAAAAAACAAGAAGTCGGTTGGTATAGATACGATTAGTACGCTTTTATTAAAACTGTCGCTTCCCTACATTGTCGAATCGCTAACATTTTTGTATAATTTATGCATTAAAACTTGTACTTTCCCCGACGGCTGGAAATGTGCCAAAGTAATCCCTATACCTAAAACGGTAGGTTCCTATGACATAAACAACTTTCGCCCTATTTCTATCTTGTCTGTTCTTTCTAAGCCATTGGAAAAACATATTCATAACCATGTTGTACATTACATGGAGAACCATAATCTTTTCTACCAGTTTCAGTCTGGATTCCGGAAACACCATTCATGTTCTACAGCTCTTACTCGTATGTGTGGTTCCTGGTTGTCCGCTATCAATGACTTTAAGATTGTTGGAGCAGTTTTTCTTGACATAAAAAAGGCATTTGAAACGGTTGATCATGATCTTCTTATCAGCAAAATAAAACAATACACCCGTTGTGACGCTACCACTAACTTACTAGCATCTTTTGTTAAAAACAGGACCCAGAAACTTTACATCAATGGTCAACACTCACGCGAAGGACACCTAAGCTGCGGAGTGCCCCAAGGTTCCATCCTTGGGCCCCTTTTCTTCAGTATTTTTATAAACGATATGCCGTTGCATATTACCACTAAAAACGTGTCATGTGAGTTGTTCGCCGATGACAGCTCTCTGCACACATCTGCACGTACAACAGATCAGTTGAAATCAGATCTCCAACTCGGAATAAATGACGTATTTCAATGGTCTGCTCGCAATAAGCTAGTTCTACATCCCCAAAAATCAAATAGCATGGTAATAACCTCCAGACAAAAACATCAGAGAGCCCCGCTTCTTCTCGACCTTAAGCTAGATTCGGACCGAATAGAACAAGTAACATCGCACGAAGTGTTAGGAGTCACAATTGACCAGGACCTTCGCTGGAATAGTCACATAGCTAACACCTGTAGGAAACTGTCTACGAATCTACATCTTCTGTCGAAATTAAAGCCATTTGTGGAAACTGAGGGGCGTAAAATGTTCTTTATGGCGCACTGTCTTTCAAAAATAAATTATGCTTCCACTGTTTGGTGTGGTGCAAGTGACAATCTGCTAAGAAAGCTGCAATCCTTACACAGAAGGGGCGCAAAACTAATCATCAGCAACCCTCACTTCACTACTTCGGAAAAACTTGAAGCCGCAGGCATTCTTCCCCTTCAGCAGCAATTCGGTTACAACATTTTAATGCTTATGTTCAAGGTACTAAACGAGCTTGCTCCAACTTACTTGCGTGATTTATTACGCAAAGCGCCAGAGCGATATGGTTCTCAGAGATTTCTCTTGCCCACGGCACGCATAGACCTGTATAAAACTAGCTTTGGTTTTGTAGGGCCTTCTATGTGGAACTCTCTTCCCTCGAATGTCAAATCCAGTAAAACTGCTAGTTCTTTTAAATCCTCAGTAAAGGAACACTTAAACTGTTCGCAATCGAATGGTTCTGCATAAGATTTTCTAACCTCAGTTGCTGACTAATGTACATAATTATATGTGATGTATTGACCATGTTGCCTAGTGTATTGGTTCAATGTTTTTTGTGTGTTTTATAGATATATATATATTCCTTTGCTTGTGTAATTGATTATGACTATAGCTTCTGTTCTATTTTCTCTCTGCATAATTGTTATATATATTCTATAATTTTTAACTGTTTATCGATGTCGTTTGCAGAATGCGTGTGGATGTGTAAGAATGCAAAGGACACGTTGGAAGACTATGCCTCGGCCTAAAATGTTAATCCTTTGGGTAAATAAAATGTTCTGAGTCTGAGTCTGAGTCTGAGTCTCTCTCTCTCTCTCTCTTCCCCCCCCTTCATTTTTCTACTTCTTGTGAACTCTTCGTTAATAACACTACATTACACTCTCAAACTACAGACTTGAATAATCTATCCTCTTATTACAAAAATGGGCTAGTGAAATACACCAATGGTGTCAATCCAACCGCATGGCTGTCAATCCAGACAAAACAAAGTCCATGCTCATTACAACAAGACAGAAAAGACAAAATGTATCAATAACACCTTCCTCCACTAAAACATTTGCAATAAAAAAATTAAATGAACATTAATAATTAATAATTGTTGTTGATGGATATTACCGACGATAACAAATTGAAAATGACCTAATCTAATGATTACCTTCTTTGTTATTGTTTCATGATGTTAATGTTATAACATTTTTTTTTAAAATTTTCATTTTAATTTAATTTTAACAACTTTATTATCACACAGGTGAAATTCGGGCACTTTCAATTTTGAAAGTACAGCAGCCCCAAGTGAAGCGCTTTACTCCAGGTACATGCTGGGTGTGTTCTTGTCACCGGCACTAACCCGTCTAGGACATGAGCATCAGGATCTTTAAAGTCCGTTATGATGGAATGCATTCGACACAGACTAGACCTCGGTTTATACTCTCATCCGAAGGAGTAGGAAATGGGAGTAAAGTGTCTTTCCCAAGGACACAACACAATGCCCCGGCCTGGGCTCGAATTCGGGACCTTCAGATCCGCAAGCCAACGCGCCAACCACTCGGCCACCGCGCCTCCGGACACAATTTGCTGTAGTTAATAGTTATTGTTATAAGCCCCGAGGGCGAGATGTAAAAAAGCTCATTCAGCGCTTATTCTTTTACCATTGTATAATAAAATTCTTATCTTATCTTATCTTATCTTTTCTCTCTCTCTCTCTCTCTCTCTCTCTCTCTCTCTCTCTCTCTCTCTCTCTCTCTCTCTCTCTCTCTCTCTCTCTCTCTCTCTCATTGCGCTTTATTATGTTGTGTCCGTTCTTTATCTTGGCATTTAACGTGCAAGATAAAGTCAGGGATTTTTGTTCACAAAATCAAGCTCGAAGGTATGCTATATTATGTTTAAGAAATATTTAGTAAAGGACTCGCGTTTCCAACAATGATCACTATCACGAAATCAAGCAGAAAGACAATTACGGAAAATATTGTAATCTTGTTTATTGATCCTTTGATGAAGA
>CM072511.1:115322312-115357312 GCA_036898135.1 Oncomelania hupensis | reverse complement strand
GGTAAAACGTCACTTGTAGGACCCTAAGAACCACTCCTTGCCATTGTGAAGAGGAGGGAGGAAAAAAAGGTGGGTGGGGAGAGGGAGAGAGAGAGAGAGAGAGAGAGAGAGAGAGAGAGAGAGAGAGAGAGAGAGAGGAATGCTTTCGTGGTTTGTTCACGTCACGCGGTACATACAGTACGACACCCACGAAATAAAACATCGGACATGCAAAGAACAGTGGGAGGAAGCAGGCGCAGGGAAGGAAGGCAAAGGAGTTGGATAGAAGATGTCAAAACGTGGACAGCGTTTTTACATGTCACACCTATTAACAATAGTCGCAGATAGATTTACAGATGATGATGATGATGATGATGATGATGATGATGATGATGATGATGATGATGATGATGATGATGATGATGATGATGATGATGATGATGATGATGATGATGATGCAATGCATTCGCAGTTCTTCCGGTTCTATAGAACATCGTTCTCACCAATCATACATATTTGGTCTATTCACAGATTTTCACCTTTTTTTATTTTAATCAGTTTATAGTCCCCTCTCTTCCCGATAAGGATTTTCAGAGAGGAGACTCTGACTATAGATTTTCACCGTTTCTCAGCTATAGTTAATAAATAATAATTATCAGAGTGATAGACATAGTCATAGTCTTTCTCTCGCGGCAGCGTAATTTTGTAGTGAATGTGGGACTGACTTGGTGTAGAGAGAGACATGACACAGTGTGCGTGGGTGTCGGTCAAATAATAATAATAATAATAATAATAATAATAATAATAATAATAATAATAATAATAATAATAATAATAATAATAATAATACTGGATGCTATATACGCGCCTTTCCCCAAATCGATCAGGCTCAAAGCGCGGCGATCTGTACCAACATACACGCTCACCTGTCTTATCCACCCTTACTCACAACAACTACACATCCACCACTCAAACCGAGTGGCGTAAAGGCAGGGAGATTGCTATTGGAAGACGGAAAGACAATCGAATCTTTATTTTTGAAATTTTTCTATATTGACGGCGTCCAGTACCATTATTGAAAGGAGGGAGGAAACCGGAGTGCCCGGAGAAAACCCTCGGTGACCTTAATAGTCTCGTACCTAAGTCACACACGTTCGCCCCTTGCGGGAATCGAACCCGCGACTTTCGGCATAGGAAAGCTGCGACTACCCCACTGCGCCATGAGGCCACCCTAAATGAAATTAGTGGAAGGAGATAGGAAGTGCAAATGACTAGAATTTTAATGTTTATTTCCTTTTTTCCCCCCTTATATCGCTGCGCTGATGTTCATCGCAATTAAAAAAAAATCCTTATATATAATAAATTGATTCGTATTCGTAAATATAAGCCTACTGCCGCTCATCAGTATTCGGTGCATGGGCCGCCACCGTTCCGTCCTCACCGCCATAGTACCGTCCCCGCCGGCTGTTCCCAGAGGACCACTGTTGACTTGCAGGGCAGCGGAAACAGTCTTGACTGTTTGTACTTTAAATGTGTCTACTGTCTCTTTACACATCCTTCATCACACTCTTCATCTCCCTCACCACCACTGTCGTCCTCACACTCCAAGCTGTTCGCAAACGCATCATCGATCAGGCATTACCCACCGCCGTAGCTCAGTTGGTAGAGCGTTCGCCTGGCACACCGATGACCCAGGTTCGAATCCCGTGGTGGGCGATGTAAAATGTGGCCATTTTCACTGTCCATTTTTAGCGGTAAGATTGCTTTGGTGGTTCAGTGTTGATTCAGGTTCCTTCCCCTCTTTCCCTGGGATGGTTATCCCCGTCTGCCATATCGCCAATGGTGGGTGTAGACGTTAAACCTCAATATTCATTCAATCAGGCATTGAAAGTCGTTCAATGGATATGAAATGGGAATGGTCAAAGATGAACGAATCGAATCGTTCGACGGTGACAGCTCACTTTTGATCCTCGCAAAAATCATAGTCTGTGACATATGTTTTAAATAAAAATTTAAATAAAATATAACAAAATGGCAAGTTATTCACCCGTGCTTGAGTAAAAGATATACATTTGATTAGCTAAAATGTTAGCTGTGACCTTGACCTTTGAAAAAAAAGTAAACTCTCTCTCACACACATTTACACACATACACAAACACACCTACGCACACACAAAACACACACACAAACACAAACCCACGCACTCGCAAATAAGTACACACAATCATGTGTGTGTATGTGCGTGTGTGTATTTGGAGGGAGGATGCGCGCGCGTGTGTGTGTGTGGGTGTGGGTGTGTGCGTGTGTGTGTGTGTGAAGAATCTCGGCGTTTGTGAAAACAGCAATCATCCGGATTCCCAAACTGGCAAATATACCTGAATTTAAAAAAAATGTATTTCCTTTTCTGGGACTTTCCTAACAGCACTGCTGAAACATTGTTTTTTGAGGTCTATCTACCACTATCACCCTCTCCGACCTTCAGACCACAAATGAAGTGCGGCATATAATTAAACGTTGAGCACCCTTAGCTCTCAGGATTTGGAAACAAAGCATTTCCCTCCGCCATTCTTATAGCTTAGATTAGTCATTAGTGACCAGTACATTAGTCTGCTATATGAGCCTTGCATTAACCGGCCGTGCGAGCTTGGCTGCCACGCAACGGGCCCGGATGTTGCGCCACTGACTACTTTTCCCGGTTCCACGCAACTATCGAAATAGAATCGCGGTGATTGGCTCCCAAAAAATCTCAAAAACTCTCTTATTCATTGACTCGTCTGAGTCGTCATATGGTATATGCCCTACTAAGAATGTTTGGGTTTCTCGTTTCTGTTTCTATTTTCCCCAAACTTTGCTTAGATTGTAAAAACTAAATCCTGTGGTCGGCTGCCCCGCCACAAAAGCCTCGGTTGCGTACGCCCCTCTCGTACAGTTTTGCTTCGGCTACGCGGCCATTTCCGAAATCTATGGCAACAATGTTTGAACTAAACATGACTGAAAGTGCAGCGACATTATTAATACATATTCCTGATCGGATTTAAAGAATGTCTGATTGCAGATGGATCTATCTAGAGTGGCAGATGGAACTGCTGCTTCCTTTCATTCTGAAGTTGAGGTTGAGACTTCCTACAACGAGACAGAAGCAGCAGAGGATGGTGCACCGCCTGCGCCAATAGCTCCCAGCACCCCAGCCAAAGGCAAAACGTTCCTATGCGCACAGTGTGGTTGGAAACCAACATTTTCAGACCAACAAATCTGCACAAGTCTTCTATAATATGAGGTGCGAATTAAGAGTGGAACGTGTGAATATGTCAAAATAATACCACTGCATTTTTAGTCATGTTCAGCTGAAACAGTGTTGCCCTAAAATCCGGAAATAGCCGCGCAGCCTACCATACATTTTAATTTCGTGACAACTATTTACAATCTAAGCAAAGTTTGGGGAAAATGGAAACAGAAACGAGAAGCCCAAACATTTCTTAGTAGGGCAGTGAATAGAAAACGTTTTGAGATTTTTGGGGAGACACTCACCGCGATTCTGTTTCGATAGTTGCAGAGAGCCGGTGTCAGGTCCTCAAAGTTCCGGTTGTCTTACTCTCGATAGAAATTTCCCGATACATGTCGAAGCAAGAAGACGTTCCGGAAGGAGAAGAAAATATGTATGACGTAAGACAGTAATGACGAAGTTAGAAGCGATTGGTTAAATTGCGTCAAACGAGATTGATCCAGGTTATTCGGGAGTATCAAGAGACTATTTAAGTGCCGCGCTGTTTCAAAAATAGGAGAGTTGTTGTTGATAGTGAAGTTGGAAAGTAAATTTGAGAGTGGAAAGGCGATTGAGCGATTGTATGCAGTTGTTGATGTGTGCTGAATAAAAGTGGAAAACTTCATACGTCGACTCTGTGACTTGTATGCTGTTTGGACGGGTTGCGTGGATAAACGAATCTGAGTTACACCTTATCAGGAATTCAGCATTGGGGCTGAATCGGATACTGATAAAGAAAAACACCAACATCGATCTGAGTGTAACATTTTTAAACATAAACATAGTTGCAGAGAGCCGGTGTCATGTCCTCAAAGTTCCGGTTGTCTTACTTCAGCCGGGCGCCTTTGCGCATGCGCCAGGTCAAGTCGGGCCAGCTTTTTCACGATGTTCCTAGGCGTCGTAACCCTAACCCTAACTCTAACCCTAACCCTAATCATTACTAAGACTACGATAGCACTGTGCGCATGCGTCGACTTTTGTAATGCGTCGACCAATCAGAATGCTACCAGTCGCTCCCAGCCCAAATAAGATACTAGGAACTTTGACGATGTCACACCGGGAAAACTACTCAGAGGCGCAACATCCTGGCCCATTGCCTGGCAACCAAGCCTAAGTAAAAGGCCCCAGTTCGACAGCTGTGATTACTCTTTAGGCGAACACGGGTTTACCCTAACATTCGCTTTGTTATTACATTACACAAGTGAGAGAGAGGACTTTCGTTGCCCAAACCAACAGCTTAAGTTGGTACATTTTCCATTTCTTTTCCTGACGGGGAGTGATTTCTTCTGTTTTTAATGGTACATGTACACCCATTCCATAGCCACGTGACCATTGATACTATTTCTGAATGAACCACGAGGCTTCAAAAGTGGGTATTTGGTGTATGGGGTAAGGTAGGATCTATTGTATTAACCTAAAATGAAAAACCTTGCCCGGCCTATTTATTACGGGTTCTGCCTCTCACCGGCTTTGGTCGATGCTATTTTTAGCGCAAGAACGGTGACTAGCGGTTGCTATTGATAGGCACAAACACTACGAAATTTACTGATATAAATAACGTATACTTCAAAAAGAATTATTTTTTGTTATAAATTATATTTTTTCCAATGGGGAAACACTCACTGTGAATGTTAAAAAGATCTGTCGAGGGTGATTACCTCCCTTGACTGCTTCATTTAAATAATTTTATTTTATCATATGTTCCTTTTGGGGAGTGGGGGGGGGGGGTGTTATTTCATTTTATTTTAGTGTAGTTTAGTTTAAGTTATTTTATTTTAATTGATGTTATTACGTTTTGTCATATAGTGTTCCATTCTTTGACGCAGTGATGAAGATGAATGAGCTGGTATCGGCCTTGATTAATTATCTCCCCTTGACAGTTTGCATTATGTTCGGAACTGTTATTGGATAGAAAGGTTTTTTGAAGAGCCAATAGCTCGCAAGACATAATAAAGCAGTAAAGGTACGTAACAAAGTCATGGCTATAACAGCTAAATTCGTACGGTAATCCTGTTACAAAACCCTCTCTCGGCTGCCTTCAACGTGGAACTTGCGGCTCATCTTTTATGTATAGTTTTGTCGTCTTCCGCTCAGGGCGGAATATTAGACTGGGGAATTAGCTTTTTTCGCTAACCAGATTTCAGTTTAGGGGACACTTATGTGACAGCTGACAAATTGCATTTTTTTTTTAAAAACGATCCTCGAGGGTATTCGCTTTTTCTAAATGATGAGGGCTAGACTCCTCGATCCGCCTGCCTGTTTTAATCTTTGACTCTCTCATTCACTCTATATCTCTGTCTCTGTCACTCTCTCTCTCTCTGTCTCTCTATGTCATCTCTCTTCTCTCACTCACTCCATGTGTGTGTGTGTGTGTGGGGGGGGGGGTGTACCAATCTCTCTGTCTCTGTTTCTATCTCGATCAGTTCTGTCTTTATGAACAACTATAGAAATAATCGGCAAAATACATGGTTTTATTGCCTTGATTGATATATTTTTTAAAATTAATATTTCCATTATATCCCCCATTCCTTTGATATGAGCAAATTGCTTTATTCAGTCAAATATTCTAAAACCTCTCTCTCTCTCTCTCTCTCTCTCTCTCTTTCTCTCTCTCTCTCTCTCTCTCTCTCTCTCTCTCAATCAATCTTCTCTCTTTTCTCTAACTCACTCCATGTGTTTGTGCATACCCATCTCTCTCTCTCTCTCTCTCTCTCTCTCTCTCTCTCTCTCTCTCTCTCTCTCTCATTCAATCAATCTTCTCTCTTCTCTCTCCCTCACTCCAGGTGTTTGTGCATACATCTCTCTCTCTCTCTCTCTCTCTCTCTCTCTCTCTCTCTCTCTCTCTCTCTCTGGAAATACTGATACTGAAACCTACAGTATGAGTATGACCTGTATATTTCATTTATAGTTGCTTTAAGTTATATAGCTAAACGTTACATGCAACTTGCATTCTGATTTGTCGTCTTTATATATCCAATAATTATGTCCTAGCTATTTCTCATTGTGCTGCACGATAATTAGTGAAAAACCGATGTTTGCTTACAGAAGTCGAAGAATGCTCTCTCTCTCTTTATCCCCCCACCCTCTCTCTCTCTCTTTCTCTCCCCATCTCTCATGAGAAGCTGCGTGGTTCCGGGCGTGCGTCTTGAGCAAGGTAGGTTCAATTCTTTCTTCAACAAAGTGCTTTGTCACTTGAGCAAGCTAATGTGCCTCGGTCCCAGCGACTTGTGCGAAACTCTGAGCTGTAGCTACGCTATTAAAAAATAACAAATCTTTAACTATAAACCTTAAAGACTGTGTTTCAAGATAGCTTGACTGTGGAAGAGAATACACACGCACACCCACATCCACCCCCCACACCCACCCATCACTCCCCCCCACACACACACACGGAGACGAGCATGAATAACTAATGCTGAACTGTCGCTTACGATCCCATTGAACCGTCTGAGAATGTCCCCCTCCCTCTCCCCCCACCACCATGACTTTCTCCTCACCTCCTTCCCATTCTTCCTTCCTCCACGCCACCCCTTCTTCCTCCTTTCAACGAAGCAGATACTTTCGTAGCTCATCCATCAGTCTAAATGAATAAAGGCTATACTACAGTACTACCAGTCCCAGTAACACCAAATAGTACCGTCTGGGATGTGATGACAAAATGATAGCATTCCTCTACGAGGCAGCATAGTGATTGTAATGGTATAGATTAGAATACGTGATGCAATTAGATCTTCTATATCTGTAATAAAAAAAATTATATTTTCACCTACCTCCGTTGGGGTGCAGGGATTTTCTGTATAAATAGTACCCTCACATTGTGGAAATTTATTGCTTTAAATTACCACTGTTTTTCTCTTATATAGCGCATTTACAAGCTCAGAGAGCTTCTCAAGGCAGTGGCCACTAATATTCAGGAATTACACGATAGTTTGTTAAAATCAGGATTCAAACCCACGTCGCCCAAGACGCACTTACACAAGTTGTGAGCTCTGACCACTGAGCTATCCCTGCCGCCTGTTTCTTTCATTCTCATTTGTTCTTTCTCGTTCCTAATCTGTTCAATAACTCTGCCATCTTCTATCTTCTTCGCTAGACCAGCCACCTATCTTTTTCTTGAAAACTTTCCCAAAAACTCCTCGTCTGTGTAAGGGGTCTTTTGGGTCAGCTTGGGGATATTGAACACTTTCTGCCAAATGGTCACTAGCGCTTTCTATGGTATTATTATTTAGCAATGTAGTCATTTTATATGTATGTGTTTAGTTAATATTTTATAATGATGTTTATATTCTATTTCGCTTTTGTAAACAAGGGTTCCATAAATTAGAGTACAGCCTCAGCGTCCTTTGCATGGGATACCTTTAAGCTTATTGTAAAGTGACCGGCTGATGGAGTGCCTTCAGTGTTACCATAAAGGTTTCGTTTCGTTTAGATAAATTAAAGTCCCACGTCACAATAGCGAATAGGGGACTAATATAAAGGGTGTATCAGCTGATCTTTTATACGGATCGGGGATGTGTCCTCTTTCAACCAAGTTCTGGTCCTGATTCGTCTCTTTACAGTCCGCTAGACCCCATAAGCAATGACTAACTAACTTATTATATTTTCATCTCACTCTAACATCCTCTCAAGCTGAAGAAGATAATTATGTCGGTGACTCATACAATTTAGAACACAAAGGAACGAGTAGATTGTTGTAGTTAAAACAAATCGAAATGCCGCATTGATAGCGAAGATAGTCCGACAAGAACTTAATCCTCACTCTTCTGTTTCATTTACACCCACCGTCCCCCTCACCTTCCCCCCCCCCACCACCAAAAAAACAACAACAACACATGATGACAAGCCATTTCAATGTATTTCCAGACATTCAAACACATAACCGAAAAATACGTATTTCCAAAAGTGTTAACTGTCGTGGCGGAGCAGTGACTCGGCTTTAACCTAATGACGCAAAAGTAAACTTGAAATGATAGGTCACGATATGAACTCTCTGCAAACCAACCTTTATCCAAATCGGTTGAGCGAAGTTTTAGATACAGCGCAACACGTTTTTAGAAAAGGATGAGACACAATGACCTTGACCTTTGAGAAAGTACAAATACGAATGATAGTCGATTCAGCCCCGATGCTTGAATCTTGACAAGGGTAACTCAGATTCGTTTATCCACGCAGCCAGTTCACTCAGCAACAAGGCAGGAGTCGTCGTATAAAATTTTCCAACTTTATTCAGCCAACACCAACGACGGCATACAAGATCGCTTTCCGGAAATCACTTCTCGCAAGCAGACAGTGCCATTACTTATATAGTTTCTCAACAATCTAGAAAAAGTTCGAACGTTCCAGAATGACGCAAATAACACCCAATCAAAATAAAACTCGTCACCGGAATTACGCACTGTCTACCGTCATAGAATGTTAATGAATTTACAGGATTCGACTAGCTATCGCCAGAAAGACACGGAACATTCGATACTAATCATGTAATTCCGGAAACTTCTCATCGTTATTACAACAATGTCGATCGACGAAAACTATAAACATTATACAAACATTTCTCTAGCAACAACGCAGAATCAAATTAAAAGTAAATACACGCTATTTTTGCATGCTTTGCAAAATAAAATGATCGGAACTATCGTGCACGTCTCAATCGTAACACACATGCTTAGCAGTTGCTAAAGTATCCGCAAAATAAAAATAATAGAATTTCGGTTCAGTTAGTCTTGAGATAGTGCAAAAGGGGTGTTTTAATCAACCCCCCCCCCAAAAAAAAAAAAAAAAAAAAAAAACAGTGAAATTCGGCATGACGGACCAACCCACCTGTTTATTTATTTATTTATTTATTTATGTATTTATTTATTTTATTCATTTTCCTTTACCGTTTTTAAACAATTGAGCAAAACATTTTTTAGCAACAAAATGACATTAGTGACCTTGACGTTTGCGGTAGAGCAAATATGACGACGAGGGAATCAGGCCACTAATCTAATCAACGTTCCTATGAAGTTTGGTCAAAATCCGTTCAGTAGCTCTTGAGATGTGGCTTCCAACGGACCGACATATGGACCGACCGACGGACAAACTGACAGACCGACATTTGTCTTGTTTTGATTCCCTTTTTACCTACCCCCATTCCGACTATGTTAAAGTATTTCCAGGAAAGTCAGGAATTACAATTTCTTGAAAAGTCTAGAAATACGAAAAGGAGAAGACAAAAAAAAGTATTAGGTTGTTTTTATAGTGTATGCTTACCAGCTCATAGTGCTGCTCAAGGTTAATGGTCGCCAAAATCAAACAGAATAGTTTGCTGCAATCAGGGTTGAAACTAAGATGGACTACGTGGCTTTGTTCCCAGATAACCGCCCCCTCCCCCTTCCAACACCTCACTCTTTCCCCTTCTTGTTCTTGTAATTGAGTTCTTCTGCACAGGATTCAACTCGCCTGTGAGCGTTCCTCGCCACTTCCACCCCCTTCCCCTGTCCATCCCGCCCTTTTGTAGTGTTGCTGCTGTGGTGGTTGTAGTGCCAGTGCTGGTGGTTGCAGTAATAGCGGTGATGTAGGTTGTAATTTCCCCATCTCCTCCTCCTTCTCCTCGTCTTCCTCCTCCTCCTCCTCTTCCTTCTTCTTCTTCTTCTTCTTCTTCTTCTTCTTCTTCTTCTTCTTCTTCTTCTTCTTCTTCTTCTTCTTCTTCTTCTTCTTCTTCTTCTTCTTCTTCTTCTTACTTTTATGCACTGGCTTCAGTTCAGTCAAGGACTATCAACATCTACAACATAGAAGCCTTCCATATTCTTTGGTCTCAATTCTATTTCAGTTAGCTTCTCGAGTAGTGTAGTTTTCTGCCCCTAAGCCACCCGACTTCAACTTGTTATTTCCATTGAGCTATTCGAGTAGTGTAGTCTTTTGCCCAAAGGCCATGTGGTTATACTCGACCAAATACACGTTTTTTTAACACTATTTTTTGTTGTTGTTGTTTTTAACAGTGTATTTTACTAGTGTACTATTAAGAACAGCAAGCAGGAAAAAAGTCATGGATCCTAACTGTTTTACCAGAATACTTTCATCTCATTTTCTTCTCTTCGACATTGATACACCCAGTCTGCTACATCCGATATTCAATTAGTCTGCTTCTTATTGACGACTTAAATTGGATTGTCTGCCCCGCCCTAACCCCCATCATCCCGTGTTCCTCCCCTTCCTCCCACCCGCCTAATTCCCACACACAAGTTATGGCGTTCAATTTTTTGTTCCGTTCGATGACCTGAACTACGGTTTTAAAAAAAAAAGTCACTAAGCATATTAATGTATTTTAAAACACACATTTTAATACACACATTTTAAAACACACATTTTAATACACACATTTTAATACACACCCTTCTTCCCTCCCAATCCTTCTCCTCCTTTTTCTGCACAAATGTGCGCACACACACACACACACACACACACACACACATGTAAATTCAGAGAGAGAGAAGAGAGAGAGAAGAGAACAGAAGAAAAGATAACAATTTTATTTTCCAAGCGTAAAAAAGTAAGCTCTAAGTGCACTTTTTTACATCCTGCCCTTGTAACAATAACAATTAATTAATTAATTAATTAGAGAGAGACAGACAGACAGACAGAGCGTCCATGCCACAGGCGCTTGTATCTGGACACGCGAGCGCCTGTGCCTGTGACGCGTCTCTCTATAATAAGTACCTATAGATAACCAGAAGGGAGACGCGTCACAGGCATGGTCGCTCGCGTGTAGATACCCAGAGGGAGACGCGTCACAGGCATAGGCGTTCGCGTGTCCAGATAAAAGCATCTGTGGTCCATGCTTATTTTTTCTTTTAATTATGTTGTTTTTTTAAAAAATTCATATTTTAATTATGTTTAATTTTAATCATAGTATACATTTATTTATTTAATCACTTTAATATAGCGCTTTTCCAGCTCAAAAGCCGCTCAACACGCCAGTACAGGATTTAACCCAAGCCGCCCGAGACGTCCACTTGCAGCCTTTGGGCGCATAGTCTGACGCCCAGACATCTGAGCACAATTCTTGGCGACGGGGATGCGAACACATGACCTAGTGCGTTCTGGGTGTAGTTGTGTAGCCGACACTCATCCGTCTAGGACATGAGAGTCAGGATCTTTAAAGTCTATGGAATGAGTGCGTGCACAGACTAGACCTCGGTTTATACTCTCATCCGAAGGAGTAAGGGCGAGTGTCACAGTTATTTATTTTTTTAATATGTTTTGAACTCCAGACCGTTAAAACGGGGTTTGAACCACTGCTTGTCCAGGCTGCAATGTTATCGCTTGACATCCGAGTACACTGCGCACAACGCTGAGCTAACTACGCGCCCTAAATAATACAGAGAAAAAGAAAGGTAATACAAAATCCCTCATCTAAATTTGTTGTGCAATCATTCCACCGCGGAATTTAAAGATCCTTACGCTCATGTCCTAGACGGGTGAGTGCCGGCAACGCATATACACCCAACATGCAGTAGGTCCACTCTCCCCATCCCCTGTCGCCCATGATTGTGCTCAGTCGTCTGGGCGTCAGACTTTGCGCCCACAGGTTGCAGCTGGGCGCCTGATAAGTTGGAGTTATATCCTGCATCGACCAGCGCCTTGAGTAGCTCTTGAGCTGGAAAAGCGCTATATAAGACTGGTGAACTAAAACAGAAAAATACCTATCCATTTGTTTAACTTTGCAAACGCTTTCGGCAAACTTACACATTTTCTTGTTATGGTCTTCAGTAAATGTACACCGAGTGGAACAGGAATTTTGCAAATTTACTACATATTTTAGGAAATTTGTAATTAATTAATTTTGTTAATGTACTGTAACATGCCTATGGGTTCGATCCTGTCTGAATTCAGCAAACTGTACTACTGAACCTCAAAGCGTCAGTGCCTCGACTAACTCTATAACAATAAAAATATTGTGTCAGAATTCTGGAATAAAACAGACAATTGCTACAACATTCAAAGTTAATTTAATTCAATACAACTTTATTTATCCACATAGGGCAATTACAAGAGTTAGAAGCAGCTCATATTTAAAATAGTTTAAAAACAGTGAAATGTGAAACAAGGTATCACAACATTTTCAAACGATCTCATAAGCACATGTCCTACCATACAAACATAAACCAAACACACAACGCACACCCACACACATACACACACATATGTGTATTCATGTTTAAATGGGGTCCTTTGACCTAATTCGCCGCCTAAGAGGCAAATTTCTTCAAAAAAGACACCTTTTTGCCAGAAGTTTGACCTAATTCCTCGCTCCTAAGAGACGAAGTAGGTCAAGTTTCTTGAAAAAAGCACCCTTTTCGCAAAAAGTTTGACCTAATTCCTCGCCTATAAGGGACAAAGTAGGTCAAGTTTGTTCAAAAACACAGCTAGGATAAGGAACTTTCCTCGACGATTAGGGTAAGGCAGTGCCTCGACGATTAGGGTAAGGCAGTGCCTCGACGATTAGGGTAAGGCAGTGCCTCGAAAAGGGTTAGGGTCAGGGCTAGTTGCAGCGCTGCAACTAGCCCTGACCCTAACCCTTATCGAGGCACTGCCTTACCCTAATCGTCGAGGCACTGCCTTACCCTAATCGTCGAGGCACTGCCTTACCCTAATCGTCGAGGAAAGTTCCGTCTAAATAGTTGACCTAGTTCGTCTCCTAGGAGCGACGAAATAGGTCGAACTTTCTTCAAAATTTTCCGAAAATTGACTGGATTTTCTCCGTCCCGGATAGTGCACTCCTCTGTACTTAAAACACTCCCATGCACTACAACTGCACTCCCATGCACTAAAAGAGCACTCCCGCGCACTTTGGAAAAAGTGGGGCCCTGGAAAAAAGTGGGGTCCGAGCAAAAGACCCCATTTATGACTAAAAAAACAAAGTCGAGTTCCCACTTTGACATAAATACACGTTCACACACACACACACACACACGCGCGCACACACACATCACGAACACTCACCACCGACATTTAAATCAAATAAAAACATGAAGGTAAGAAAATAAGGTAAAAATATCAATCAATCATCAAATCAATCAGGCAATAAGCAATCAATCAATCACTTACGGGCCATCGTTGAGCGTTTATTGAAAATAAATTGGGTTGTGGAGGCGGGGAAGGTATGAAAGCGGAGATGATCGCATCAAGTTTTGATAAGGAGAAACGAATTGAGACAAATAAACTAAAGGATTATTAAATTGGACAACAAAAAACACCAGCAACAACAATAACAACAACAACAACAGCTATTACTACAATGACAAAAGGCCAAAACAACATAATGCAAGTGTTCGAGCTAAGTTGATATTTCTTCATCAGGTAGGCGAAAACAACAACAGAACAGATAGAATTACACAGAGAACTGTTGTCATTCAAATGTTTATGAGAATTACCTTACAACGGTTTTCATACGCACACACAACACACTCATACACACACACACATAACTCACACAAACAGGCATCCACGAACGAATAACCACACACACACACACACAAACACACACACACACACACACACACACAATCATTTAAAGGCCCTCCGTGAACGATGCTAATGTAATTCAACCCTGTTGAAGTCTGTTATCTGGAACTAAAACTGAACTGTCTAGAGCAATTTTGTCCTGGCAAAACTGTGGGATAAGGGAAGCAAGTCGCCAAAAAGCAACAACGTATGCAAAACAAAAGACCAAAATGAAACTTAATAGCTGGTTTTAGGTTGGGAAAAAATGATAATGAAAACTAAGCTGTCAAAACACAAAAATGATCCCTTTCTCCATCAACCCAAATCCTTGAGTCTAAAAAATCACTTCGGTAGAAAGGTTAAATGAAATAAATTTGCACGAAAAATCGAACAAAGACGTAGGTTGTTAAAAAGATTGAAAGAAGATTCTGCCTTCTGGGGAGAACGATCATAGACGAATTCAGATCTTTTTCAAGAGAAGAACAAGGACTTTAGATCTTTTATAACTTTGTTAGGTAAAAATCATAATTGCTACTTAAAAACAAAGCGAAACAACTACTGCCTGTGTGTCACACACACATATAATAATAATAATAATAATAATAATAATAATAATAATAATAATAATAATAATAATAATAATAATAATAATAATAATAATAATAATAATAATAAAATAATAATAATAATAATAATAATAATAATACAGGATGCTATCACGCGCTTTGTACTCAATGGAACTGAAAGCGCGGCAATCTGAAGAGGTCGCTATTATAGAAGGCGGGAAAGGAAAGTTGTTAGTTTTGTTACATTTAGATTGACGGCATCAAATACCATTCATTGTAGATTATACACAAACGACGACGGAGAATATAGCCGACCACTGGTTACATTATTATGACTCCAGCGAACCAGTTGATGGAAAGGGGAAAAATAATATGGTCACACCTTGGCCAACCCGGGATTCGAACCTGGTACCTGATTACCAGCTCTACCAACTCAGCTGTCCGGCCCCACATCCAATACCATTATTGAAGGGAACCGGGAGTAGTATTTATTATTATTATTATTATTATTATTATTATTATTATTATTATTATTATTATTATTATTATTATTATTATTATTATTATTATTATTATTATTATTATTATTATTATTTATAAGGCGCTTTCCCTCGCAGAGATCAAAGCGCACACATACACCCACACACATCATGTGTACTGCACACACTCACACACAAAAAGCAGCAATATTTTTAAAAAAAAAAAAAAAAAAAAAAAAAGGTTTTTAATTGTATGTGGCAGTAAAAAGATATGTCTTCAACTTTTTCTTAAAAGAGTTATAGGATGTCGCATAGCGTACATCGGCTGGGAGGCTATTCCATATCAATGGTCCTTGAAAAGAAAATGATCTCTCACCACATGATTTGTTTGTAAATGCTTGAGGTTTTAGTTTCATGGTGTCATTACCAGAGCGGAGAGATCGTGAAGGTGTGTAGATATGGAGGAGGTCTGACAGATACCGAGGGGTGTTGTTTGATAGTGCATTGTAGCACATGCATGCAACCTTATATTGTATCCTTGCAGAAATTTTGAGCCAATGGAGTTCTTTTAGACTTACATTACATGATTATTGCTTTAGGTCCAGCGGACTCTTCCGAGCCAAATCAGAACCAAGTATTTAGACCCCGCTCACATTCCGATACAACATCCACAGACAAAATCAAACACAATTGTGGGCAAAAAAGCCAAAATTGTTTGTTGGGAGTCTGCGTAGACACATCAAAGCTCACAACAACGACAATTAAGCCTTCCGGACAAATGGACGCTATCATCCAATATCTAGTTGTCCACGATCCGAACCCTTTGAACTCACCATCAGGAGCGAGTTCTCTTCCATCTCTCTCGCCTTCCCCTCCCGGCTCCTCTACCCAAACGCACTCACAGCTTACAACCTTCCCCCCCCCCCACTTTCCAATACCCCCTCATCCTCCAAACCCAAATTTGTTTAGACATTATATTGATTTACCCTCCCACCAACTCACCCCCCCAAAAAATAATATACAAAAAAGTGTATGTTTCACACAAACTATCGAGTTTCTAGCGAGTTAATCAAATAAGTCAGTCGAATAGTTTATATCCATCAATCCACTAATGAAACCAAAAAACTTTCCACAGAAAGAGAGAGAGAGAGAGAGAGAGAGAGAGAGAGAGAGAGAGAGAGAGAGAGAGAGAGAGAGAGAGAGAGAGAGAGAGAGAGAGAGAGAGAGAGAGAAGACAATAATTCTCGCCGAGAGAATGATGGGAGCAACAACATTTCAAGAGAGTCCAGTCAAGCCAAGAGATCTTTATTCACAAACAAATGCAGTGAATATTTGGCGTGTCGCTTATAATATGCAATAACTACATGCTCTCTCTCTTTCTCTTACACACACACACGCAAACACACACACACACACAACGAGCAGGCCCACAGTTAAACAACGAATATACATGTACACACAATAGCAGTACAACTACACTAGGAAACAGATAAGGGAGAAATAAGTCTGCAGGTCTGTGGAAACAATGTTTATACAACTCCCGAGGAAGTATTTTAGCGAAAAACATGTAGAGCTATGGAGAACTGTTGTAGTCTGTCGCGTGTTATCTTCTTTTCTTCCTTGATCTCGTCCTCTTATAAACTTACTACCATTCCCTTTCGATCAAATATAAACATCCTTTTATCTTTTCATCTTTTTTTTCATCGCCTGTGATCAAACTCCTTTTTTTTTCTCTTTAATACCAAACACCGTTAGATAGGTCAGCGCCAGATTATAATTCATCCTTTAGACTCGGTCAAGATTTTAGAACTAGGTCTCGAAAGCATTCTTACTTACGGCAGGATTCAAAGATCGATTCTGTCAGCTGTCGAATATGAAAACCGAAATAACAATAAGGGTGTGGTTTGCATTTGAGAGGTAGAAAACAAAAAAAGCTGCCTAAAACTGAAAACAAAATGCCTGTAGTGTTATCGGGCCAATTGTTATAGAAACAATACAGAAGACCAACAGCGTTCTCTTGTTGATAGAGGATCGGACACGGAACGTCAAAAACGATGTTTGGCTATTATTCTGTTATGTTACAGGATCCCTTGTCCCTCTGAAAATAAACGGACCTTAAATAGGATAGGATAGGATTTCAATCATCTAATGTCGTGCACCGCGTTTCTTCTCTTATCATTCCACTCCTTGCTCCGATCTCTCACCGCATGCTTTTGACGAGGTTGCTTTCTTCCTGCTTGTTCACACTGTGATTTTCCTCCAATTACATTATCCTGCAGCTGCAGCTTTTCGAGATGACAGTCCAATGAAAATGAGATGTCAAATTTGAAATCCGTTTTTTGTGTGTTTGCCCTTGAAAGGGACACTCGACACCGTCCTCAAATTTGCACCCACATTTTTCCTTCTTGTTATTGATTTTGCTGTTGTTGTTGTTGTTGTTGTTGTTGTTGTTGTTGTTGTTGTTGTTGTTGTTGTTGTTGTTGTTGTTGTTGTTCTTCTTCTTCTTCTTCTTCTTCTTCTTCTTCTTCTTCTTCTAGATCAAATGTTAAATTTTTTAACATCAGTATTTTTGTGTCTTTGCCCTTGAAAGCGATTTTTGACACCATCTTCAAATTTGCATCCACTACTTTCTTGTTCTCGTTGTTTTTGTTATTGCTGTTTGTTTGTTTGTTTGTTTGTTTGTTTGTTTGTTTGTTTGTTTCATTTAACGTCTATTCACCGAAGTGATTTTAGACTAGAAAATAAAAGGAAGGTGGGGAAAAAGGATATTTGCTACATGGATGGGGAAAGCAGATAATATTTAAACAAAATAGTACAGTAACATAACATGAAATAAAATTTTTAAAAAATAAAGTTTTCAAACAATATTTTAAAATTACAAACAAAATTTACAATAGAACATGTCAAATTTGTGAAATGTTCATGTAAAGAAAGTCAGTTTTGTGATATTGTCCTAAACTAAGTAATCAGGATAAACTTCCAATTTTTATTTTTAAAAATGTCCTACAGGACTATAAATTATAGATTTAGCGATGGTTATCCAATATTCACTATTTTTATTTTGAATATTATGAATGTTCTGTGAAATATATTGTGCTATAGCACTGCAGTCATGAATGATATGATTTATAGTTAAATTTTCATTGCAAATGCAAATTTGTTATTGCTGTTGTTGTTATTGTTATAGTTCTTGTTGTTGTTGTTGTTGTTGTTCTTCTTCTTCTTCTTCTTCTTCTTCTCCTCATCGGTCTCCTCCTCCTCCTCCTCCTCCTCCTCCTTCTTCTTCTTCTTCTTCTTCTTCTTCTTCAACGGGCAGTCAAAACTATTTTCATAGGGTTGCTGTCATGCTTTAATCCTTTTCACATTGTGGGTTCTTTCATAATAGTTCGCGCATCTACATACTTTTCAAGATGTCGATCACATGAATAGGGGATGCCACATTTCATATGAGGCTTTTTTTTTGTTGTTGTTGTTCTTGAAAAGATCTTTCGTTCCCACTCTTATGAATTGCACTCATCAAACCACTTCATTCTTCTTCTTCTTCTTCTTCTTCTTCTTCTTCTTCTTCTTCTTCTTCTCCTTCTGCTTTCGATGGGCAGTCAAAATGAAGACTGGATATCAAACCGTTTCTGTGCCCTGGCAAGATCGAGATCTTGACCTCCACATCCACCTTCTTCTTTCTCTTGTTCTTCTTGGTCTTGTTCTTCTTGATCTTGTTCTTCTTGTTCTTCCAATTCTTCTTGTTCTTGCTCTTCTTCTTGATCTTGTTCTTCTTTTTCTTGTTCTTCTGCTTTTGATGGGCATGAAGACTGGATATCAAACTGTTTCTATGCCCTGGCACCTTCTTCTTTCTCTCGTTCTTCTTGTCTTCTTGTTCTTGTTCTTCTTGTTCTTCCAATTCTTGTTCTTTTCTTGTTCTTCTTCCAATTCTTCTTGTTCTTTTCTTCTTGTTCTTCTTGTTCTTTTCTTGTTCTTCTTCTTGTTCCTTCCATTTTCTTCTTCTTCTTCTTCTTCTTCTTCTTCTTCTTCTTCTTCTTCTTCTTCTTCTTCTTCTTCTTCTTCTTCTTCTTCTTTCGATAGGAGTCAAAATGAGGACTGGATGTCAAATCTGAAGTCCTTCTTTGTTTATTTTCTCATTCAAAGGAAATCTTTTTGTCTACACCCACCAAGCATTTATTTATTTCTTTTTCTTTTTCAGTTTACTCTTCTGTGTGTGTGTGTGTGTGTGTGTGTGTGTGTGTCAGTGTGTGTGCTCAAGTGTTTGTGTGTACGTGATTTTGTGTATGTATGTATGTATTTACGTGTGTGAGTGTGTGTGTGTGTGTTAATGCGTGGGAGCGCGCGCGCGTATGCGTGTTTTCGTGAGTTAAAATAGCCATGGAGGTGAAAACCTTGATAAGTTGAGAAGAGCACAAAGAAAAGCCTTTCCGTTGTATCGTAAATAAAAATCGATGATATGAAAGTTAAAGTGAGAGACATACACTAGAGACTGCAAGCTAACACGCTCTGTCCTTATTTTTTCTCCTATTTCGTTATTTCCCCTCCATCGATTCGCCCCCTCCTCCCCCTCCCCTATCTCTCTCTCTCCTTCTCGCACATTTTATCCTCTCTCCTTCCCTTTCTCTCCCCCTCTTTCTCACTCTCTTTCTTGTTTCCCATTTCTCTCTCTATTTCTCGCTCTCTCCTTCTCGCACTCTCCCCCTCTCTCTTCATTCTATCTCTCCCCATCTCTCTCTCCTTTTGCACCCTCCTCCCTCTTTCTATCTCTCATTCTCTCTCTTTTCTTCTCGCACCCTACCCCCAGCACCCTTTCCGTCTCTCTCTTTTTTTTCTCTCTCTAATACACCCCTTCAATAGGGGGCATAGGCCTTATACTAAATTAAAGCCATGGTCACACAGCACTCCACGTCTTAATCACGTACAAAAAGTTCGGAAAATCTGGTGGACGTGGTCGTGCGTGGTAATTTTCGGTCAATTTTGGTTTGGCGGTGCTTTGGACGGCTGAATCACGGCCAAAGCGCGTCCAAAATTTGTTACCCGTGGAGTGGACGTTGTTGTTCGCGTTGATGTCGAGGTTAAGACGAGCTACGGTCGAGGTATAGACGTGGCAGGACGCAGGGAGAAATCTGAACGGCATCGGACGCGGCAAAAAGTTTTGAACTGCTCAAAATTTTAGCCCGCGCACAACCACGGGTAACACACGCGGTAAAGACGTGCAACACACGTGAAACACGCGTGGTAATACGTGTTACGGCAGTGATTAAAACTTGGGGAGACGCGGTAAGACGCGAAAGTTTAGCGTTCAGTCACGGCCAGAGCACGGTCATTGGACGCATGTACCGCGTTGGAATCACGGGAAATAGCGTGTGTTTAGCGGCTTTATCACTGACAAATGGATTTTTCCACGTACATAGCACTACCTAACGACGTCTCGAACACTTTCGAAAGACGTCCTGATCACTGCCTAATCACTTCTGTATCACTTCTGATTTTCTTAGACCTCGGCACGTGCAGTGTCGCCTTTTTCCCTCTCGTGAACATGTGCAAATTTATTTTTAGGCTTACACGTGGCTGGATGTGGTTGCAGTGCTTCAGCAGTGGAACAGCCGCCGACGGCCATACCCCGTCCAAAGCACGGCCAAACCAAAATTGACCGAAAATTACCACGTACGACCACGTCCACCAGATTTTCCGAACTTTTTGTACGTGATTAAGACGTGGAGTGCTGTGTGACCGAGGCAAGATCTTTGCCGCGTCCGATTCCGTTCAGATTTCTCCCCGCGTCCTGCCACGTCTATACCTCGACCGTAGCTCGTCTTAACCTCGACATCAACGCGAACAACAACGTCCACTCCACGGGTAACAAATTTTGGACGCGCTTTGGCCGTGATTCAGCCGTAAATGGCTGTGTGACCATGGCTTAAACATTCGTATCGGTATTCTCTCTCCCTTTCACTCACTCTCTCTCTCTCTCTCTCTCTCTCTCTCTCTCTCTCTCTCTCTCTCTCTCTCTCTCTCTCTCTCTCTCTCTCTCGTTTCACTTCTTTCTCTCTCTCGTGTCCCGTCTCTCTGTTCCTCTCGTTTTCATTCTCTCTCTCGTTTTTTGTTCTCTTTCTCTCTCTCTCTCTCTCTCTCTCTCTCTCTCTCTCTCTCTCTCTCTCTCTCTTTCCCTCATACTTTTTACCCTTTCTATCTCTCTCTCTCTCTCATTCTCTTCTCTTTCTTTCTAACCCGGCCCTTCCTCCATCTCTCTCATCTAAATCTTTTTATTTTGTGAAATGTGTGAACTTTTAGGTTGACTGCATCCAATACTATTATTGAAGGGAGGAGGAAACCGGAGTACCCGGAGAAAAATCCTCGGTGACCTCAATAGTCTCGCACCTAAGTTCGCCCCTTGGGGGAATCGAACCCGCGAACTTCTGCATAGGAAACCGTCGACTAATTTATTCATCTTCTCTTCAACCCACCCATCTATCCTCCTCTTCCTCCTTCCCCCTTCCTCTAGTTCACTTTCTTCTTCTGTTTCTACTTTCCTTAATTTAGCTGATATTGTGTCACCTGCTGTAATCTACATGTAAACATAGAAAACAACAGTAATTGCTGACTACACTTGAACCAAGTGAACAGATTGTGCTGTGTGTAAAAAGCATTTCATTTTGACAAACAGTCCTCTACTCCTTTCGATCATTACCAGGAAACACAGATACACATACATAAACTCACAGGGAGGCTACACACACGGGCACACACACGCACACACCCACCCACACACATACACACACACACATTTTGAACACAATGAAAGATGAAAAAAAATGTGGGTAAACTTAGTATTATTTTAAAGGGGAGAGAGGGAAAGAGGAAAGGAGAGAGAGAGAGAAGGGGTGGGGTGGGGTGAGGGGGATACAATGAATATAATCACAGAATCAACAATGATCGGAACGAAACATAACCCCACTCATGAAGTTTATGACTCGGCCGTAAACTAAACAAATTAAATGGTAGAACAGTGAAACGAACCATAATCACAAGGAATGATGACAGCAATGAAAGAAACCCCAAAACATGTTATTTTGACAATAAAATAAAATATAATAAGATTCAGACATTTTAAATTTTGCAAGGACAGATACAAATACAATTGAATAAAACTAAACTAAACTAAACTCAAGTAAATAAGATTCCGCAATGTCAACTTTTACAAGAAAAGACCAAATTGAATCTTGTGTTTTAAATCCACAAGTTTGACTTTTACAAGGGCTTCTGACATTTCGCACCCTCCACTGGCATTGAGATTTTAAAACAAATTGTTTTGAGGTTCTCAGATCCCGAACCTAGGTTGCTGAACCTTTAGGATTTAAAAAAAAAACAGGTTCAGGGAACCTAGGTTCGGGATCTGAGAATCTCGAAAAAACGTTTTTGAACCCCCACGTGCCTTCCAACTAAGATAGGTTATTGGACACCCCCCACTTTTTTCCACTCAAAAATTAAATAAAACCAATCAAATAAAACGAAATAAATTAAACTTACAATGAATTTGTAGCCATGTAACAGCTGTAGTCTGATCAACGACGCCGGTGATGGATTCCAATATCACGAACTCGTGATCTGACCTTGAATAAATCAGTATTCGAAAAAATAAAGAAGGGACAGAAAAACAAGAACAAGAACAAGACCAAGAAGAACAAGAAAAAGAAGAACAAGAACAAGACCAAGAAGAACAAGAAAAAGAAGAACAAGAATTTGATTTGATTTGATTTTTTTTAATACAGTACCCAGTAAACCTATAGCGCTCATAGCTGGACCACTAGAAGAAGAAGTAGTAGTAGTCGTCTTAGTGGTAGTAATAGTAGTAGTAGTAGTAGTAGTAGTAGTAGTAGTAGTAGTAGTAGTAGTAGTAGTAGTAGTAGTAATAGTAGTATTAGTAATAGAAGAAGAAAAAAAAGTGTCAATGTCACGATGGCCTATTATAAAAGACTGTTACTAGGAACCTTTTAATCGTGGGGGAAAGAGGCGGTGAGTACCTTTCTTTTTGTGTATTTTAGCTTAATGAGGGCCGTGTTCTCTCTCTCTCTCTCTCTCTCTCTCTCTCTCTCTCTCTCTCTCTCTCTCTCTCTCTCTCTCTCTCTCTCTCTCTCTCTCTCTCTCTCTCTCTAATGAAAGATACCTTTATACAAGAATGGGATAACTCTGTTTCGACAAAAGAGGCTTATAAGAATTATAGAATGTTTAAAGAAGTTTATCAGACTGAAGACTATCTTGATTTTATGCATATAAAATGTTTTAGAGATTGTTTAATTAGGCTCCGGCTTGGTGTTCTACCTTTGAAGGCCTCATTCTTTAGGGTAATGTTTAACGAAACAGAAGGTAATGCATTGTGTACATACTGCAATGTTGTGGAAAGCGAAGATCATTTTATTTCTGATTGTTCTCTGTATGATGACTTAAGAGTAAAGTATCTGACGTTTTTTGTCCAGTCTTATCAACATGTTTTGCAGAGAGGATCAAAATTTTGTATGTGGCGATTAAGCCTTTTCGTTTTTCATGCACTAAAGTTACGAACCGAATTTTACGAGAGAATGACATAATAGGATACACCATTATAACGATGACAGAATTATATGTCCATTGAACCTTTACCTACCACGTGACCAACCATTTCTTCTATGGGCTGGTGGCCCGAAGAAGTCTGTGTTTATAATATGTAAATATGCCTAATGAAAAGTAAACGGACGATGTCCAAAATGTCAAAATAATGTCTCTCTCTCTCGCTGCTTTTACCTTCCTCAGTGTCTTTTTAAAATATAGATCCAGGTGCAGCCCATTCTATACTGGATAGAGTGGTGTGTGTCGTTGTGCGCTTGTTTCCTTCGTTTTGTTCTTCTGTCGTTTGGGGCATACATTGTTGCCTTCCCCAGGATAATCATTCATCCCAGTACAGTGGAACCTCCGGTATACGACCGTCCAAAATCTGAGAAAAAACGGTCTTATAATAGAGGTGGTCTTATACCGGAAACAAGGGATGGGGTGGGGGGGAGGGGGGGTCAGGCTCGGAGGGGTATGTAGTCATAATTTTCACACTCACCAGCATGTATTCTCTGACAAAGGAAACTGTAAAACATGTTTCATTTTTAGCTTTGTCTTTTATTCATAACTTCAAAAATAGAAAACAGTCGAACCACTGCCAGACGCGTTCATCCAAGTCTGTCAGTGCAGAAGCTCTCAGTTTCGATGTTTCCCTTTTCGCCACTTTCTCCACTCTCCCATCGTAGTTTCACAGATTCCTTATCCTTTATGATGAGCTGAATTTGGGTCTTCCCAACGTCTAAACTTCTTGCAATAGACAAACAACTCTCCCCATTTTTACTTCTTTCAATCACTTTCATTCTCTCTGCCAAACTCAAAACGTTCCTCTTGCGCGAAGCCATTTTGACAGCCAGTGTAGGCGAGTAATGTCCCTTATTTGCGAACCGGAAATAGCAGACAACAGCAGGCGTACACTAACATGAGAGAAAAAACGAAAGGTACAGACAGCAAATTAACTGATATCTCTTTTAAATTGCCCTAAGACGGTCGTATAAAGGGCTTAAGACACGGTCGCTGGTCGCATAAACGAGGTTGTCGCATACCAGAGGTCATTTATTATTGGAAGTGAATCCGTCAGAAGTTTTCAGGTCACATAACGGAGGGAGTCGTATACCAGAGAGCCGGATACCGGAGGTTCCACTGTACTAACCCCCGCCGCTCGACTTTGCTTAACCTGGAAACAGGTCTAGAGTGTGCTCAAACCTCTGCGCTACTGAGCCACCCAAAGCGACCTACGAGAGCAACAGGAAATGAGGTATAATGTATATCAATGACCGTTACAGAGCTAAAAGGCAAAGCAGATAAAACACACCAGATGATAGGGTTTGTCTGTACACGTATTTCGCTAAAAACCTTCTTCAGGAGTCTATAAAGCCAAAGCACACTAGAAGATTGTACTGTAGTAGTAATAATAATACTGAGTAGGCTTATAACCTACCATACGAAACTGATGTCAAGTGTTGTCTCCTTGCATGGATTTTAACATGTCACGGTGACCCTGAGGATTACATGAATAATTAATTGCCAGGCGTAGATTGAAGAAGACTTTGGCAGGCCATGGGAACTAATCGGCTTAGCTGAAGCAGTTTAATGAGATCAACAACAACGATCAATGATCTACAAAGCCAATAAACTATCAGCATTGAATCATCATCAACTGAATTCTAATCGGCTTGTCCGACCAGTTCGGAGATCTACAAAACTGCTTCATATCTAACCATATGTGTAGCAAACAAACAAACAAATAAACAACAACAACAACACATTTATAGAGTTATGCAGGGATAACCTTGATTTTTAGTCACCCAAACTCCAAAGATCACAATAATGTCCCGCGTCACACATTGTGGTCTCAGATTTTGTTATGATGATGATGATGATTGAAGATGATGGTGATGACGACGATGATGACGATGAGCAGGGGGAGAAGGAGATGGAAGATGAGGTTAATGATTGTTGTGGTTAAGGAGAGGATGGTGGTAGTGTATTCGTAGATGGAATTAAAAGGGATGTAACTCCTTAAGAACTCAAGGCGATGATGATGATGATGATGATGATGATGATGATGATGATGATGATGATGATGATGATGATGATGATGATGATTTCGGTTATTATAATGAAAGCAAACTACTGGCAATGTCATAACAATTTAAATGAACGAGGAAATGGAAAAGTGTGAGCAACATCACTTCAACATGTATACACACCACAACCGCCAACAATAGCCTTCAGTACTACAGACGGACAAATCGATTGCGTAGGCTTAAATTACAACAAGTATATTATGCGATGATTTGCCCAACCGCCGTAGCTCAGTGGTAGAGCGTTTGCCTGGCACACAAATGACCCAGGTTCGAATCCCGAGGTAGGGCAAGATAAAGCTGGCCATCATCACCGTCCATCTTAGCAATATGAGTGCTCTGGTGGTTCAGCATTGATTTAGGCCCCTACACGCATTTGCCATGGGACGGCTAATGGCGCACCTCACCGAAGAAGACTTCTGGGCATTTCCTATACCCAGCACATCACCAACGACGAAGTCCGACGGACCATCACACAAGCCATTGGACAACACGATGACATGCTCACCAGTGGTGACGAGAAACGGAAACTCCGATGGTATTTGCCACATCACCAAAGCATCGGGCCTTGCAAAGTCCATCCTTCAAGGCACGGTGCAAGGAGGCAGAAGAAGAGGGAGACAGAAAAAGAGGTAGGAGGACAACATTCGAGAATGGACTGGCTTGAGACTGAGCGAAGCCATGAGGGTTGTTGAGGACAGAGAAAGAGGGTGTGCGCTGGTTAAACGATCATCTGTGGTGCCCCAACGACCTTCAAGTTACGGGATAGGATAGGATAGGATAGGATAGATAGGATAGGTTAATGGTGTGTGTGGACGTTTAACTTCAATGTCCATTCATTCATTGAATATGCGATGGACCCTACTATGAATAGCATCAGAGATAGTAGAGTGTTAGGGTTATACTAGTAGGGTTATGTATTGACTATAAGACTATGTAAACGATCTATGATACCACAACCTTTATCAGTTACCATCTGCAAATTATAGGTAGGCCGAAAACATTCTTCCCGCGTTTAGTTCTCAAAAAGTCGACTTCGCTGCTCGACGCTACATTAGAGGTCCAATATTGACATGACAAGATTATCTTCCGTCTATTTTCGTAGCTCAGCATTGGTAGATTTATAAGCCCTTCTGTATACCCCACAGAGTTGGTCGAACTGTAACAGGCGTATCTCCTGTCATACAATTGTTTCTCCATGATATAGTTATAGTGATACATTACTGTCAATGGCTGTTATAGTATTGACGCACAGACAGTGCAGTAAGAAGACGTCACGCCATTTGTAACCATTGTCTAGTATGCTAATTAGCCGTAACATTATATTCCTTGTAGATTTCCCTAAGGAACAACTGCCTGCTAAGATGCATTCCCCATAATTACTGGTGTAGTTCATTTCAGCCTCTCAGTGGAAGATGATGAGTAAACTAGTGCAACTGATACTTGAATACATTTAATTTACTTTTATGGGTGATTTGGGTTTCCTTTCAGCAAGATATTTTGGTGCGCTTTAAACCTCTTTTGCGCGACGTTAGAAAAAATAAAATGTAAAAAAACAACGACTCACAATACACATTTAAAAACAACAACAACAACAACAGTTTAATCTTTGTCATGACAACAAGGACGTCTGGTCGATTTTCAATTGAAAGTGTCACTGTGGTAGTGAGAAGCCGGTTCCTTTCAAAAATACAAACGCTTTTCCTTTAAAATAGAGCACATCTTTAGTATCCACAAAATGACGTATTCCTTATTATAAATATAAAAACAACTTTTAAAAGCAACAACAACAACAACAACAAGCAAAGATATAAACATTATGAAGTTATCGAACAACACTATACACAACCATTCATTCTATATACACAAACAGAAGACAACTACAAATATACTGTAAAAGTAGGCCTAACCTTAGGTACTTTGTTTGTACAGGAAACATCTTATTACACTCTTTCCTAGGTCTTTTGAGTAATGACTGAGAGAGATACCGTCTAGACTTGCTTGAAATGGAGGCAGCAAAGTAAGATAGACTGACTCCTAGGTAAACTATCAGGGACACCGAGAGAAGGTTAAATACACATTATTCAGTGCTTATTACAACGGTCGGGCGTGGTGTGGGGAGGAGTGAGGGGTGAGGAAGTGGAGGGTGGAAGGGGGGAGCCTTCTTCTTCTTCATCATCATCATCATCATCATCATCATCATCATCATCATCATCATCATCATCATCATCATCGTCGTCGTAATCATCATCATCATCGTCACCGTCATCATCATCATCATCGTCATTATCAGCAGCAGCAATAGCAACAGCAGCGGCAGCACAAGATAACAGATAAGTTGAAATACTGAAAATATGAGAAAATTCAAAATGAAAGCACCTACACATACACACACCCACACGCAGAGAGAGAGAGAGAGAGAGAGAGAGAGAGAGAGAGAGAGAGAGAGAGAGAGAGAGAGAGAGAGAGAGAGAGAGAGAGAGAGAGAGAGAGAGAGAGAGTTTGTAAAACTGTCAATAATTCGATTATAAAATCAAAAATTTTGAAATATTTCAAGTTTTGAGAGATCACAGAAATTCAGTTTTCGAAAGACGCCTGAGAGAGGGAGAGAGAGAGAGAGAGAGAGAGAGAGAGAGAGAGAGAGAGAGAGAGAGAGAGAGAGAGAGAGAGAGAGAGAGAGAGAGAGAGAGAGCGAGAGAGAGAGAGAGAGAGAGAGAGAGAGATTAAATCTCGGTCTCTTTATTTCTACCTGGGATGCGTATGGTGGCGGATGGGTCGAGAAGGAAAATTATCTGCAGATCGGTTGTCACGTCACATGTTTCCAGAGCAATCAGCCTGCATTGTCTCCTAGAAAATCTACGGCCTTCCTACGCAATTCAATTTCCAAATCGCTGTTGTGAATACAGAGACGCGTGCGTAGGTTGTGAGTTCTCTCTCTCTCTCTCTCTCTCTCTCTCTCTCTCTCTCTCTCTCTCTCTCTCTCTCTCTCTACCAACACACACACAACAAACACACAAACGTTTGTAAAAAAAAAAAAAAAAAAAAAAAAAAAAAAAGGCCGTGTTTATTACTTTCATAAAACGCCACATTTAACTTTTTTTTTTTAATTTGGCCATTTTTTTAAAGCTAAGGTAAAAGGTAAAGGTGGTCCCATATCCTTGTGGCCGTAGGGGAGCGTGATGTTGGAGATCACACTTATCTTGGGCCAGCGTAATGAGGGTGATGCACATCTCTCTCCCTCGCTGCTTTACCTTCCCCACCCTTAAGAGAGTAGGTACTCAGTCACAGTTGAGTCAACTGGGGGCGTTGTTATTTGTCCCTTCACGTTTTGCGGTCACCCATCCAAGTGCTAACCCTAATCTATTACGCTAACCCAAACCAGTAACCTAACCCTAAAGCCAACACAGCCCTCTAGGACTAACCCCAACGGAACACCGTTTTGAAGTGAAACTAACTAGGTTATCCACAGGACCTGGGTAGAATATAAAGAGTGGGTTCGGGCACTGAATAGAATAGACCCAACGTTTCCTGGCGTGTCGTAAGAGGCGACTAACAGGGGTGATGTCAGCACGGCATCACTGGGCGAAAGTCTTTTACACAGAAGTCACCGGCCAGGGCGGAGGAACCTCACGTTACTACAGGTTCAACGGCCACGTGCTCCGGACCAAGGCGAGCCACACTGCACTCCTGGATTTTGGCTGTGGCCAACAGCCTGGAGAGGATTGAGCCCCGCCAGGACTTTTTTGCCCAAGACAAGCCATATGATGAAAAGAACCACTCACTCCATTCCGCATCGGTCGTCGCCCTGGTCGCCCTGGTCACCAAGGACCACGCCTTCCGTTGGCCACCAGGATGGAGGTGATAAGTGTGCTACTGATGGACAACTTGGCAGGATCCGCATGATAGACAACATCGTCATAGAAACCTGGAATGTCAGGACCCTAACTGCGGAGGAAAAATCAGAAGAACTGGCCCACGAGCTGGACCACTGTCGATGGAACATTTTAGGTATCAGCGAACTGCGCTGGAAATGCCTAGGTGAAACAATGACCGACAAAGACCACAAGCTTTATTTAAGCGGGAGAGATGGCAGGCACGAACACGGCGTTGGATTCTTGGTCCACAATAACATTCTAGCCACTGTCATGGGTTGCCGCCCAGTCTCCAGTAGACTCAACACCATCCGTCTGAGAGCAGTTCCTTTCAACATCACCATCATCCAGGCCTATGCCCCAACATCAGACTATGACGACATCGAAGTCGAGAATTTCTATGAACATCTACAAGCTGTTCTTGACCAAGTGTCATAGTACAAGGCGACTGGAATGCCAAGGTTGGCCAAGATGCGCACTACAACTGGGGAGACACCTGTGGACCCAATTGCAACAAAGAGACAAATGATAGGGGTCTGAGACTTTTGGAGTTTGCCAGATACAACAATCTGATACTGGCAAACACGCTTGGTCTTCACAAAAATTCCAGACGAAGCACATTGCACAGTCCCAGCGGTGAGCATCAGAACCAGATTGACTACATCATGGTCAAGACACTCGTTCAGGTCAAGCGTCAACATTGGCAGGACACACACTTTCCCAGCAGCAGACATAGGAAGTGACCCCGATCTCGTGATGATGTCCTCCAGCCCGGGAACTGGTTCAGAACAACAATCGGTGTGCGTCAAAGATGCATACTCTCTCCAACACTCTTCAACATCTTCCTAGATCGCATCATGTCAGATACCCTTGCAGATCAGGAAGGCACAGTCAGCATAAGGGGTAGAGCAATCTCCAACCTTCGAAGTCAAGAAATCTTTATTCCACAAAAACATGGGAAAATTTGTTGTGTCACAGTGCATACGTGGCAAAAGAAAATAAAAATACAACAAGACATCAGGACACCTCTTCCACAGTATAACAGCAAGCTAAATACAGAGTCTCTCTCTACCGCACATACACACATACGCACACGCACACACATACACACCCACACACATACACACACACATACACGGTACGCTTATATACATACACTTACGCACGCACGTTTTGCGGGGGACATTGAGGGATTGGATGGAGAGGAACAAGAACTTGAACAGCTGGTACAGAGGTTTGATACCACCTCCAGAGCCTACGGAATGGAAATAGGTGCAGGGAAGACCAAAAGGATGACATTGGACAACACGATGACATGCTCACAGTGGTGAAGAAACAGAAACTCGGATGGTATTGCCACGTCACCAGAGCATCAGGCCTTGGAAAAACCATTCTGCAAGACATGATGCAAGGAGGCAGAAAAAGAGGGAGACAGAAAAAGAGGTGGGAGTACACCATTCAAGAACGGGCTGGCTTGATACTGAGCGAAACCATGAGGGTTGCTGAGGACAGAGAAAGATAGAGTACGCTGGTTAAACGATCACCTGTGGTGCCCCAACGACCCTCGAGTTACGGGATAGTATAGGATAGGATAGGAAAAATAACAGCGTTTCTACAAACACGCACACCCACCCACCCACACACACACACACGCACACACACACACCCACACATACACGCACACAAAGTTTCCCGGAGAAACTAGAGACACTGTATTTGTACAAACGTATCCAAGTTGTAGTTCATTTATTTATTTATTGGATAATTTAACGTCCCAGGACACTAAAGCATATAGGGGACAAGATAAGAGGTCAGAAAATCATAAAGTAGGTATGGAACATTGCCTATGCGGCTAAATTATAAAAAAAAAATCATATGGTACATAATAATAGGGCCTTCTGGCACACGGAGGTGGGGAGGTAGATCGAACTCGCTCGACAGTAAATGTTGAGCCGCCCGATCGGGAGGCCACTAAGTAAAAGGGCCAATATGGGATGAGCGTGTAACAATCTGAGATGTTTTCCCAGGCGCGTTGGCATAATAAAAACAGTTAAAATGTTGCTAAAAACGAAATAGTTAAGCGCACTAAGACTTAATAAGATTATAGTTAAAATTTTCAGGACCGTTGGAAAATAGTTAAAAGGACAGTATAACACCAAAGAGATTATACAAAAAAAGAACATACAAATTAAAACTAGTAGGTCTCCCCAGCTTAGCCGGGGCTCATGGCATAATAAACAGCCGTGGCAGTCGCCATAAAATATGAGTAAAACATTAATAAAATTTATAGCGATCTATATAGTTATGGCCAATGCCGTAACAGCAATATAGCTATAAACCATAAAATTAAATATAATAATGTCAGCATCATGGCTATCACCCCCGCCTCGGCAACGCCCCTGGCGTAGCAATGGCAACTTAGCCATAAGGTGCCACCAGGGGAAGGCCATCGGAAAGACAGGGGGGTTGTAAATCAATGGACTTCTCATCTTCAAAAGGCGCTTCTCCACTGCATTTAGCAAAATAGTGTTCCTCTTCAACAAAACTGCTCTTGTTCACGTTTTTAAAAGGTACTGACCTTAAAGGTTTTGTTTCTATTTTCGTGACAATTTAAGTTTATTTAGGGAATTTGAGTTCTTCGTTGTCATATAAAAGATGGTATAGTGGGCATCCGAAGTTCAGAGCGACCTCTGACCGTTGATTTTGGTGTTCCTATCCGTTTTATGTAAACAAAAGCAAACGAGAGAAGGCAGGTTGGGTTTCTGTTGTAACTGTTTCTGTTATTGCCATCAGGCGCAGTAATGTTCTGGGTGAGGTACTAGGTAGGACGCACTTGAAACAGCGGTGGAGAAACGGAAACTCCGATGGTATGGCAACCTCACCAGAGCATCAGGCCTTGCAAAAAACCATCCTGCATTGCACGGTGCAAGGAGGCAGAAGAAGAGGGAAACAGAAAAAGTAAGAGGACAACATTCGAGAATTACTGGTTTGACACTGAACGAAGCCATGAGGGTTGTTGAAAACAGCGAAAGATGGATTACGCTGGCTAAACGATCATCTGTGGTGCCCCAACGACCTTTGAGTTACGGGATAGGATAGGATAGTATAGGATAGGACTTGAAATAGAAAGTACAGATTTTGTAGGTACATGTAATTCTCTGAGATAGACAGTGGAGAGAATGTAGGAGCGGAATGATATGATCAGATTTTTTTTGTTTTGGAAAACCTGAGGAGCGGTTGAGTTGGAGGAACAGAGGAGGAAAGAAGTCCAGCCAGAAGAGAGTTACAGTAATAAAGGTCCATGGTTACAGAACTCTAAGCGTGACAGAACAAGAGAGGAAATGAGTTTGGCTGTAGCGTCAGTGGTCGGATGCTTGCGGATAAGGCCTATTCTAAGAAGCTGAAAATTACATGTTTGACAGGTTTTGCGAATAAATTCTGACATAGAGAGGGTGTTATCAAGGATGACACTAAGGTTTTTTTGACAGGAATATGACATAGAAATAGTGGTTTGGTCAAGATTGACAGTGTCTACAGGGGAAGAAGGTTGGTTTGATACCCTTGAGCATAACTTCAGTTTTGTTAGCATTGAGCTGGAGCTTGTTGGCAGTCCTAACCTAACCTATCCTATCCCTTAACTCGGAGGTCGTTGGGGCACCACAGATGATTGCTTAACCAGCGTTCTCCATCTTTCTCTGTCTTCAGCAACCCTGATGGCTTCGCTCAGTGTCAAGCCAGTCCATTCTCGAATGTTGTCCTCCCACCTCTTTTTCGGTCTCCCTCTTCTTCTACATCCTTGCACTGTGCCTTGCAGGATGGTTTTTGCAAGGCCTGATGATCTGGTGACGTGGCCATACCATCGGAGTTTCCGTTTCTTCACCACTGTGAGCAGGTCATCATGTTGTCCAATGGCTTGTGTGATGGTCTGTCGGACTTTGTCGTTGGTGATGTGCTGGGTATAGGAAATGCCCAGAAGTCTTCTGTAGCACCTCAACTCCATGCTTTGTATTCTTCGTTATAGATCTGCTGTGAGTGTCCATGCTTCGCAAGCGTATAGGAAGATGGAGATGACAAGTGAGCGTAGCAGTCTTACCTTGGAATGTAGACTGATGGTCTTGTCTTTCCAAATGGGCTTCAACCTTGTCAGGGCAGCAGTTGTTTGTGCGATCCTGGAGAGGACTTACTGTCGGGACCCATTGGCTGATACATTAACTCCTAAATATTTGAAGCTATGCACTGTGTTGAGGGATTGGCCTTGGGCTTTAAGATAAGATAAGATAAGATAAGATAAGATAAGATAAGATAAGATAAGATAAGATAAGATAAGATAAGATAAGATAAGATAAGATAAGACAACTTTATTATCTTTTACAAGAAATTACATTGTGGTGTACAATTACAATCAACAAGGAATAAACATCACAATAATAGTAACAACAATCATAATGACAATGAGGATAAAGATGCAGTCACATATGAATATAATAAATTACACTTATTCATGCTAACATTAAACGACATCAAATGTTAAATGAAATTATTTTTGGCAAACAAACACACTCACACACACACACGCACACACACACACACACACACACACACACCCACACACACACACACACACACACACACACGTGTCATTTATTAAGTAATGAGACAGCCTTTGGAATAAAACTGTTTTTCGTTCTGAGAGTTCTGACCTTTGGTGTTTGGTAGCGCCTTCCAGAAGGCAGGAGCTGGAAGTGGTGCGCAAGCACATGAGTGCTATCCAGCACAAAGCAACTGGCTTTCCGCACAACACGTCTTTCATACAACACCTGCAGACTCTCTTGTTTCACTCCCACAACCCTCCCACAGACTTTCACCACTCGATCCAGCACACTTTTGTTTTTTACACACAAACTTCCATACCAGCAGATAAAAGAAAAGGTAAGAACGGACTCAATAAAAGAAGAGTAAAAGGTCTGAAGGATGCGGCTACTGACTTGGAGATTTCGAAGTTTTTGAAGGCAGTAAATTCTAGACTGACATTTTTTGTGGATGGCCTAGGTGTTTGCAGTGAAGTTCAGTTTCTCGTCAATGATGGTTCAATGATGAAGTTCAGTTTCTCGTCAATGATGGCTTTGATGTCCGTGTTGATGCCATTGGTGTTGTTGGTCACCATTTTGGTCTTCTCTGCACTTACTTCCATTCCATAGGCTCTGGAGGTAGTGTCAAGCCTCTGTACAAGCTTTTTAAGTTCTTGTTCCTCTCCAGCCAATCCATCAATGTCATCCGTAAAACAAAGGTTGGAGATTTCTCTATCCTCTTTGCTGACTGTGCCTTCGTGATCTGCAAGGCCATCTGACAGTCATACAGTACAATAAATGTTTTCAAAGCAATCAGAAGTTTTGGTCAGAATTGATGGAAGGTTTTCAGCAGTGTCATTGTATCGTCTGGGTAGAAATGGTGGAAAGTGTCATGGTTTTGGATGATCTCCGACAGTAAAGATGTGTAATTACGTAAAGGGTGAATAGAAAAAGACCTAGAACTGACCCTGAGGAACACCGAAGACAAGTCTGGACGGTTCAGAAAGGTAGTTGTTAATGCAGACAGATTGGAAACGATCAGAAAGGTAAGCACGGAACCAGCTTAGGGCACGGTCTTAGTTTAGTTTAGTTAGTCATTGTTTATAGGGTCAAGCGGA
>CM072511.1:115239812-115319812 GCA_036898135.1 Oncomelania hupensis | reverse complement strand
AACATTCTGACGTTATCTCGATCGAGAGAAAAACTATAAAATGGATGCTCGATAGTTCATAATGTGTTGATAGTGAGCTGGAAAGTAAAATGTTGAGAGTGGAAAAGCGATTGAGCCATTGTATGCAGTTGTTGATGTGTGCTGAATAAAAGTGGAAAACTTCATACGACGACTCCTGACTTGTTGATGATTGGACGGGTTGCGTGGATAAACGAATCTGAGTTACACCTATCAGGATTTCAAGCATCGGGGCTGAATCAATTACTGATAGAAAAACACCAACATCGAACGAGTGTAACATTTTGGGGGCCAAGCTGCGATCTACGTCATAGCCAAGGGTTCAACTGCTACAACAAGCGAGTCAACGTTACGTGAGGCAGTCATCGAGGGTAGCCGCCAACAAGTTGCGTCGGGAGGGGCCAACATACTGGGACTACATCCGAAAGATTCGGGTTGACTGCAAGGGCGTGTAGTCGCCGAAGAGGTGCTTCGTGAGCGAACAACAGACCGGGACTGCGTGGCTGCGCAAGACAACGTCGAGGGACAGTCTCGGAGCTACATCGCCAGTATTACAGAGAGCGACGAGCGGACGTCGCGTCTACTTCAGAACAGGAGCGTGTACATCAACACCAGCGTGGTGCAGCGTCGCATACGACGAGGACAGAGGGGCCTGCGTCAGCGAAAACGACTAGTGACAAGCATCAGCGCTACTGCAGAAAGCGTGCTGTTCTAGAACAGTCTAGAAAGGTACAGCACAGTCAAGAACTTTTCCAGAAAAGAACTTTCCAGAAAAGCATCAAGATGACTGACTTCTGGCAGAGAGGGATTGAACTGAATCTAAAAGGCAAACAGCTGACGGAGTACGTCAAATCCAGGAGAGAATACGAGAAAGAGAATTAGAAGAGAAGCGTCTAGAAAAGGAAGAACAGCGTCACCGAGAAGAAATTTTATTAGAATTGAAGCGTCTGGAAATTGAACAGCAGCGGCAAGAAAGAGAAGAGCAGCGGAAAGAAAGAGAAGATGAGCGCAGGCGTGAGGAAAGAGAAGAGATCGGCAGTTCCAGCTAGATTGGCGCGTATCCAAAACAATCAGCATGCGCCACAAGTCATCAGCGACCACATGGCTCCAAAATTGCCAGCGTTCGTCGACGGGAGGGACTAGATCGACAGTTATCTGGCGAGATTCGAAAGGTTTGCCGAAAGCTCCAACTGGCAACCTCGAGACTGGGCGATTCGACTAAGTGCACTTCTGACGGGGCAAGCACTGGAAGTTTACACCAGACTGTCGAACGATGACGCCAAAAACTACGACGTCTTGAAAGAGGCCCTATTGCATTGCTACAGCTTCACAGAAAAGGGCTACCGTAAACGCTTCCGCGAATGCCGACCTTTGTCAGACGAGACACCAAAGCAATCTGTGGAGCGCCTGTCGTCATACTTACACAAGTGGGTGGAACTATCAGGCAAAGGGAAGACTTACGATAGTCTCCATGACCTGATCGTGAAGGAGCAATTCCTCAATGCCTGTCACAAGGACCTGGCGACCCACTTAGAATTACAGAAGCTGCAGACGCTTAATGATGTGACCGAGGTTGCTGAAAGATATCTCCTCGCTCACGGAAAAACGCTGGGGCCACCCAAGGCGACGAAGCCATTTCAGAAGACTGAAACCATGGGAACCAGATCCAGGGGAGCCAGACGAGCCAGAGACAGACGGACTCCACGCCACCTCCCAGGGAAGGGCATTCAAGAGGCTGTTTCACTGCAACGCTACAGACCACAGAGCGGCTAACTGTCCTCAAAACAAAAGTAGCGGACAGCGGAGCAGTACGGACAATGCAGCGGCGGGCAACCGGCAGAGGCGGTTCTCCAATCAACGGCAAACCAGTAGATCTGACCACCAAGTGTGCGGCGGGAGCGTCATTCTTCCGAGTGAGACCGAGCGCACAGCTACTCCTGCGGACGTGCAAGAGTGCATGACTGATGGCCAACTTCTCCTTGCCAACGGGAAATCCGTCCCCGTCGTCGCCAGCGCAGCTGTGACCGTCCAGAACATGCCTGTTTCCAAGGGACGCGTCGGAAATCATGAAGTGACTGTTCTAAGAGACTCTGGCTGCAGTGGGGTCATCGTCAGAGAAGACCTAATCGCTAAAGAACAGTTCACTGGCGATTCAAAATGGACACTTATGGCCGACAGCAAGTGTGTGAAAGCGCCAGTTGCGAAGATTCAAGTCAGCACCCCTTTCTACATAGGCGAAATAGAAGCGGTTTGCCCGAAGAAGCCGCTGTATGATTTGATGATCGGGAACATCGACGGCGCAAGACGACCCGACGACCGCGATCCAGAGTGGAGTCCTGCCTCAACCCAACGCGTCGAAGTTGCGGAGGAGGATCCATTGCCATTTCCCGATGGAGACCTTACAGAGCTGCTACGGGACAATGTGGCTACTCCGGCTCAGCCCTGCCGACCAGAGATCGTCGGTGCTGTTACTACCAAGGCCCAGGCCAAGAGAGACAAGACGTCTACGCCACTGAAGGTCGCCGACAACTCCAAAGCTGCCATCGTGGCCAGAGATAAGCTGATCCAGCTCCAGGAAGCTGATAGCACTTTAAACAAGTACAGGAACCGCCAAGACCACGTGACCAAGGGCAGTGGCACGGTCTATTTCGAGGTGAAGGCCAAGATCCTGTACAGAATCTTCCAGCACCCGAGGGTCAACGGAGGTAAACCACTACGTCAAGTCTTGGTACCGTTACCCCTAAGCCGCCAAGTGATGGAAGTAGCACATGACTCATCATGGGAGGTCACCTAGGCATCAAGAAGACGTCAGACAGAATCCAGGCGGTGTTCTACTGGCCAGGACTTCATGCGGACGTTAGCCGTTTCTGCCGATCATGTGACATTTGCCAGAAGACCATACCTCGAGGAAGGGTCCCGAAAGTACCTATGCAGAGGAAGCCTCTTTCGACGACTTCTAAGAGGGTGGCCTTAGACTTCATCGGCGAAATAAGGACCTGAGAGAGAAGGTCATCGGTGGATTTACTGACTTTAGTGGGGGACTATGCGATGCTCGGTATCGACCGACCTGTCAGCATCAGGGTGCCTCACTTTTTGAATTTTATCTTGTTTTGTCATCGGCGATTTTTGTTGTTTTTTTTTGGTGTTGAATGATTGATTGATCTGTTTTTGATGTGTTTGAATTTTGTTGAGCTGAGGTCATCGGTGGATACTTTGTTTTGTGTGTTTTTGTGATGTTGTTGAAAAAAAATTTGTGACAGTGCGACTCGGTACCCAGAAAACTGCCTGCTAAAACTGAAACTGTTGCAGAGGCACTGTGTGGTACATGTTCAGCAGACTTGGAGTGCCTGAAGAAATTCTGACAGACCTCGGGACGCAGTTCGTCTCTGACTGCATGAAGGAGGTCAACAGACTGCTGAGCATCCGGCATTTGACTACGACACCCTACCATCCAATGTGTAACGGGCTTGTCGAAAAGTTCAATGCTACGCTGAAGTCCACCCTGAAGAAACTGTGCAGCGAGCAGCCCAGACAATGGCATCGCTACATCAACGCCTTACTGTTCGCCTACAGAGAAGTGCCGCAGGAGTCCACCGGCTTTTCTCCGTTCGAGCTGCTGTACGGAAGAACCATCAGAGGGCCGATGCACATCCTGAAAGAACTGTGGACGAAAGAAGTAGAGACCCCAGAGGTGAAGAACAGCTACCAGTACGTGTTTGAGCTACGGGAGAAGCTGGAGCAGACTCTCGAGATAGCCAGAGAAAACCTGAAGAAGTCCCAAGACTGTGGAAAGCACTACTACGATCGTAGGGCTGTAAACAGGAAGTTCAAACCTGGCAACAAAGTGCTGGTGCTGCTACCTACTGATCATAATAAGTTGCTGATGCAGTGGAAAGGCCCGTACGAAGTGGAGACCGTGGTGGGGATCAACGACTATAAGGTGAAGGTCGGCCAGCATTCCAAGATATACCACGCCAACCTCCTTAAGCTGTACGTGGAGAGGCCGCCAGAGACTGTACACGTAGCAACAGCAGCTGAGATCGACGACAGCTTCAACAGCGAGGAACTGTTGGAACTGGAGACTTCCACAGCAAAGAAGGCATCGATGATGTTAAGCTAGGACCGAGCTTGACGGAAGGTCAAAAGTTGGAGCTCAAGGACCTTATGGGCGAGTTTCCCCATAGCTTCAATGATGTCCCAGGCTCTACGACTTTGGTCGAACATGAAGTCCACCTCACTTCAAATATCCCTGTTCGATCCAAACCCTTCCCGATCCCTTTCAAGGCCTGTGAATCCTTGAAGAAAGATATCGATGAGATGCTGAAGATGGGCATCATCAGGGAGTCCAGTTCCCCCTACGCGTCCCCTGTTGTGGTCGTGAAGAAGAAGGACGGGAGCAACAGAGTATGCATCGACTACAGGAAGGTTAATAAGATCACCGTCTTCGACCCTGAGCCGATGCCTACCGCAGCAGACCTCTTCCGCCAATTATCGGGGAGTAAAATCTTTTCAAAGATTGACCTCAGCAAGGGTTATTGGCAAGTTCCCGTGCGTCAACAGGACATACCAAAGACTGCTTTTGTGACTCCTGATGGAACGTACGAATGCCTGAGGATGCCCTTTGGCATGGTCAACAGCGGAGCTACCCTGAAGAGAGGGATGAAGAAGATGCTCAAAGGAATGGATAACGTCGCAGGCATGCTACTCTGAAAATTTTGTTTTCCAGGAAAATGTTGGAAGGATTAGCAGAGCCCCGAGAGCGAGCCTGCAAAGCAGGCGAGCCCCCTAGGGGGGTCCGGGGGCATGCCCCCCCGGGATTTTTTTTTTTAAAGTTAACATCTGTGCAATCTGGCACATTCTGAGCACTTTTTGAGAGACGAAAAATCAATCAACAAAGACGAAGAAAAAAAAAAAACATTTTAGTTTAAACTATGACACTGGTAGGCCTACATGTCTGTTAACATTATTGTATTATAGTCTGTCATTTAGAAATAACATCAGTCCTCAGAAGAGTGAACAAAATAAACTAACCTTGAGTTTAAAAGTGTTCTTTTTACAAAGTCATGTTTTCTTCGATTGCTTTTTGTAAAATGGAAGATGAGTATTCTTCTCCAATTCGATCTTCTTCTCTCTGTGCCTCTTGGACTTAAGATGGCCTGCCAAGCTACAAGTCAGAACCGCCATAACTTATTTCAGTCCGGCACAGTGTACAGTAAGCTTTGCCCGGAACCTTAAGCTTTTCGATGTGGTCGCCAAATTTCTCGACGTACTTCTTTTTTTCTTTTTCTTTTCCGACAACTTTTACTTCATAATGATAATCCAGTGTTCTCTGCAGCCAGTCCCAAAGCCACTTGTTTTTGAGACCTTTGTCCCAGTCTCCTACTGTGTTTCTTATTACGATGTCGGTTCGAAACATTTTGATACTATGCTACTATTAGTAGTTTATCATCACAAAAACGCTTCCACACGTTATCAAACTTAAAAAAAAAACAGAGAATCGTGGTGAAGACTGTCAAAAATCAAACGGAAACAACTGGCTTTAACACAGAGCGAATCAAGTAAGAGAGAAGCAATCTGATTGGTGAGATAAATTTAGCTAGCCAATCACAACGCCGCTTTGATATGATCGTTAAATTGACTGTCATGGCGGTCTAGCAGACGAATCCCGCTGATATCGCCTACCGTGATAAAAACGCTTGCTTTTTTTTTTTTCGACACAGATTTTTTTAATGCTCCCGGAAATTTTTCAATCACTCGGAAAGCCAAAGATCGATCTCCCGGAATTCCTGGAATTCCAGGAAAAGTAGCATGCCTGCGTCGTGTAATACTGGGACGACCTGCTAGTCCACACCCACACCTGGGAAGAGCATCTGCAGACCTTGAGGGAGCTGTTTCACCGTCTTCAAGGAGCCAACCTGACCGTGAGACCCAGTAAGTGCATTCTGGGAGCTGACAACGTCGACTTCATCGGACATTCGATGGAAGAAGGAGACAACGGAGGATGCGCTGACTCCAGGAAAGACCATGAGATCACTGTCTTTGACCCTGGGCCGATGACAACCGTAACAGACGAGGGCGTCGTTTCCTTGCGGATGAAAGAACATTGACTGTGTGAATGAACTGAGAACATTGGCAATGTCCAGACAGACTTGAAGATGAAAACCATTGACTCTGTGTGGATGGACTGGGCACATTGACAGTATTCAGACAGACTGAAATAAGTTTTAATTCTGGACTAAGAAAAGATAAGATAAATAAGATAATTCTTTATTTGACAAAGGTGGTAGAATAAGCAGTGGTCTGCTTTTTTACCTCCACTAAAGACAAACTAGTCTACTGAAACTACCAAAAAACAAAAACAAAAAAAAGCATTAAAACGATTACTGTTACAGATAAACTTTAGTAAGAACACATGTATGTACATGACAAGCATTTAAAAGGAATAGGAGTGGAGTTGCATATCAATTTTATATTTATATTTAAAATTTATAAGTTTCTAAAGATCAATTGGTTTGTAAGCAACAAAGCTTAGAGGACATTATGCAAATGAACGAGCACATATGCATCATTTTCAAAATAATTAAACGAAACAATATACATTGCATAAAATCATCAGTAGCAAAAAACAGAGGTGAGCTTGTAGAAAGAAAAAACAAAAGTTTTATTTTCTTGCATGTACAATGAAAGCAACGTTTATATTTACTTCATCAGATGGGAAGCATATTTGCTCTTAAAAGTGTTCATGCTGGTAGTTTGTCTCTGGAAGTTTGGCAGAGAGTTCCAGAGACTTCTATCTGAGTAAATTAAACTAGACTTAAACAGATCAATCCGAGGAAGATGAGTGTTCAATCTCATGACTAGGCTTGAAGTCTCACAGTGAATGTTGAGTAGATGGTTTCGGGTACATATCCAGTGATAATTCTGTGCATAAATGAACCTTTATTATAAGCGAGCCTTGCTTTTAGAGGGAGAATCCCTAAGTTTATGTAGTCTAACTTAGAAAGGGTTGGTTTCTTTAATAGGACTTCTTAAAGAGCACGTTTGTGTACTCTAATAAGTGGTTTAATTGTATTACCACTGGCTGAATCCCATAAGGTAGTGCGTAATCAATGGCTGATTGAATATATGCATTGAAGAATAACTTCCTTGCATCAAGTGCTTGATTCTATTTAGAAGATGCATTTTCTTTGACACTGTTTTCCAAAGTTGTTTAATTTGATTTGACCAAGACAGGTTGTTATCAATGTCAACTCCCAACACTTTAAGATGGATGGCTGACTATTTCAACGATTTTATTACTGTTAATTCCCGAAATTTGGAGGTTATATTCTGGCGTTTTTGTCTAGTTGTTATTATTATGCGTTTGCTTTTTTTATATATAGTGCAGAGCAGAGAGCCTAATAACGACCCCTGTGGTACGCTTACTGTACAACCTGTTGAGGGGTATGCATGCACTGTCTGAGAAAAGAACTTATAAGTTGAACTGAATCAATCCATTGAGTGAGAGTTTGGTCCTTTTAGAAGCAGCGAGTGGTCAATGACGTCAAAAGTTTTGGCAAAATCTACAAAAACGGCATAACAAATTTCATTATCATTAATCTTGTTCAACCACTGGTCAAAAAGACTGATTGATGCAGTGGGGCATGGGGTATGAGCCCTGAATCCAGATTGGTTCAGGTGAAGCAATTGATTATGGTTGAAATGCTTTAAGAGGTGGTAGTTTATATGTTTCTCAAGTGGTTTTGATATAACAGCCAATAAAGAGATTGATCTGTAACATGAGGGGTCTTTTCTATTACCTGATTTGAACAATGGAATAAATTTAACCTGTTTTAAAGCAATTGGAAAATAGTTATGTAAGAAGAGAGTGTAAATATTAGTGAGGGTATCAAAAATTATCGGGGCAGAAAACTTAAGAATCCTGCCATCATAGCCCATCTATGCCCCTGGTCCCTGTTTGCTTTACATGTGTATAGACTTCAGGTACCGTAAGCGGAGGAATATTTGATTGAGATAAAATTTGTTTTGACCTACTGAAGTCTTATGAAATTTTCAAATCGTTTAATTTGATTTATCATAAAAAAAATAACCTTTTCAGCTAATTTAGAAAAATGTTGTTTAAATCATTAGCGGATATGTCAATACAAATGTAAGTATTTATATGTTATTTTTATTTGTGAATTCAGTTATTGCTTTCCATATGTTCTTTGGATTTTGTGTTGACGAAGCAAGTCCTGGAAATATTTTTTCTGTTTTAATCGTTTCATGGAATTTACTTTATTTCTTTGTTCTTCATACTCCTTTTCTTTGCCATTCGATTTTAAATAATCTCGATTATTAATGGCATCTTGTAACTCATTATCAAGCCAATTGAGGTTTTACAATGTGTCTGACTCTTCTTTAAGGGGCATGTGTAAGTGGGTTAAGGCAGTGTCAGGATCCGTTAAATTATAAACGTGAGAGAGGGCGGAATTACAAAGGTCATGCAGAAATATGTCTTCGTGAAATTTGGGAAAGGATCGGTATTGTGTCGTCTTGTGGCCAGCATTTGGAATTAGAGGAAAATGCATGGTCGCTTCAGCCACTGGCAGGAACACAAGATTCAGCATTGTTACGTTGATCAGTGACATAAATGGTAGATGCTGTGACCCTGATAGGAGTGTTTACTATTTGTTTAAGATTATACAGGCTAAGCATATCAAGCCACGGTTTGTTCGGTTTTAATAAATCAATATTAAAGTCTCCCAAAATAATTATTTGCTTCGATTCGAGCAATATGGCATCTAACATCTGCCCAGCTTACTCGCTCTGCAGGATTCCTATAACAAAAACCTGCAAGGAGCGGACCTGCTCTTTTTAACTTAATTTCAATTCATACAGAGTCCACGAACTGCTCAAGATGTGTTAATCGTTTATAGCAACTTGATTGGCTTATGTACAGAAGCAACCCAGTTTCTGTACATTGATGTGTGTCTCTGTGTAATACATTATAATCTTGAATGGCGACATCAGAATCCGAAACCTGACGAGTCAATCTTGGTTCTGAGAATCCAAAAAGGTGAAAACTTGTCTAAAGATTTTGAGATGTCATTAATTTTATTAATCGCAAAATTGATATTTAAGAGCCCCACACGAAAGCTCTCTTTTGTGGGACATGTAAATGGACATCTACTCATAATAAAATCGAGTTTTAAATGTTAAAATAAACAAATATAATTATTGAAAATACTTGATTAAATTATGACCAATATTATTATTTATATATAAGTTTGCAATAACTTCTGGCACTGTCCCTCTGAACTGCGAACTGAATTGTGAACCTGATGATACCCTTGACGAAAATTTGGAGTGTTAATAATAAAAAATATACGAGTGAGAGCAGGAGTGTGCAGTGTCTGATGTTTAGACTATACATATATATATTAGAGAGAGAGAGAGAGAGAGAGAGAGAGAGAGAGAGAGAGACTTACCCTTCTTACTTAGTATGCTTAGTCCAAATAATAAGCACTCTTTAATTCTTTTGGTATATATGCTAAAAGATTATTTATTCAAAACTCGCAAAAACGTCTATATTGCAGTTTAAAACTTGCGACAATTTTCATGACATCCACTGCATGCAAAAATCTGCAAGTTAACAAGAAGTTGACCAAGACTTCCAGCAGCGTGATTGGGGCACCAGTCACTGATCTCCAGACATTGTACGAAATGAAGCTGAGGCGTGTCGGGGCCGTCATGTCAGACCCCACCCACCCCCTTCACAACGAGTTCGCCTCACACCAATCGACTCGGGGTATGTCGGAGAGATTCCGCAGTGTGAAGGCCAGAACAGAGCGCTACAAGAACTCTTTTGTGCCCACTGCCATCACGGTGTACAATCAACACCACTAGACATCAGGGACATTCTCGCCGTGCTGTGGCCCAGTTGGGCCCCACGTCGGTTCCAAATGTGGAAAAGAACTGTGGTGATGAGTTGGTGGAGGGGGGGGGGGGGATGAAGATGGATAAACGGAATATATTACTGTCAATGTAGTGATGGGTTGTAGCATAAGTGGTTGTCTGTGCGCGTGCAGGTGCTGTTGTTGGGTGTGTTGCGGTGTGTCGGTGTGGAGGGGTGTATGTGTGCTCGCGTTCACGTGAAAGGATGTTGAGTTGTGTGGATGTTGTGATGGGTGTGTGTGTGTGTGTGTGTGGGTGGGGGGGGGGTGACGGCATTTTTCACTCTTGTCTTTCTGTTGTTTCTTGGGCGCTGGAAGCCATTTTTCCATTTTGTGAAGATTTGGACAATAAAGTTTACTGTTTACTGAAACCTGTGCTTCCAGTGCTTTCTAAACAAGAGCGTCAATCAACAGTCTTAATTCACTTAAATAAAGACTCGTCTCAGTTTACTGTTAAATAAGGAAAGAACTTAAAATTAGGGAGTAATTTTATTTTGTGCGCCCAAATGATGTTTTAATATAACACACAAACACCCACACGCCTGTATTTTGTTAATTATGAGATTCTCTCATTCTCTTTCTGCAGACTGCAATACTGAAGCTATTGCATATCACTATTTTGTTGGTTGACCCAATACATACAGCGAATATGCATGCTATTATATTATCAGCATGTCGATTGAGGTTGCAAATTCTTTCATGAGTCGAACAATATCCTCATATTTTTAAATTCATGATTATTAAAATACACACATTCAACATTATGTGCAATAATTATTTACATTAAACCTTTAAATTATTTGATGTAATGTACATAATTTCAAAATTTGATTAATTGAAACAAATATTTAAATTGGTTGATTTAATTTAAATAATTTTACAGTTTGTTTATACCCAACAGTGTGCCAAAAAAAAAAAAAAGGAAATATATATTACATCCTAACGTTACAAAAAAGAAAAAGGTAACCAACACTTTACAATTTTGAAGCACATTTAAGAGACATTGTGCTATGGATATCATTTCATGAGAATGCCGTTTTTGATGCTTCTTCAAATCAGAATCTCTCGTTACATTTCTTGTAGGAACAAAGCCAGTCTTATCCAAGTGAGTCCCTTGAAAAAAGACCTTTGTGATTCTAAACTAGCTCTTTCAGATTTTCTGTGATTTAATAATATTTACTGGATTTGGGAGTGGGATATACATTTTTTATTTTTTTTTAAAAAGAAGAAAGTGGCCTGTTACTTTTAGATTACACTTTACTTAAACTTGCCTCCTCCAGCAGTGTCGGTTTGTTGTTATGACAAAGTAATGCAAGACAATTTTTGTCAAAACTGTGATTTAATAGTTATACATCCTCATAGAGACGGAACATGATGAGTCACATCTTAAGGGTGAATTCTGAAAGCGGGGCATCACTCAAGACTGCAAGATCCCGACAAATAAGTTATCAAGAAACAAACACTAAACATATAGCATAAGTCACACAACACAGAAACTGCATATTTTATCAAATATGTACAGTGTCGCTAAACATGATTTACTTTGCAATCACACGGCAGAATGCTGCAGCCAATCTCCAGGTAATGAGGACTTGTCATCACAAAGTGAGTATTTCCACCCCTGACTCAGTGATGAGGACCGTGTGTTCAAACTGGGCTGAGCGACTGTTATCCACGGACACTGCTGTCCAGTTGTCTTTCAGAATCCGGAAGTCGGGAGAACCCTCACTGATGATTGGTTCTGCAGAATCAAATATTAACAGCCATCTCAAAACTGGCCAAGAGAATAGGGAAGTTCGAAAGAACTTTTTTCTCTTGTCGTTGAAAAGCAATGAAAATCTCAAACGTGGTCCTGAAAAAAGGGAGAGTCCATAACACCCTTTTTCTTTTTATCAAAACAAAATGATAAAAGCGAGGTCTCACACACGTCTCGGTCTTATGATGGAAGGGCATTCAGGAGAAATGTCTACATTTAAGCACAGTACATATAGCCTTCTAAATCATACCTTTTCAAGGGAGATAAAAAGTTTGTGTAAAACACAATGAAAAGGTTCACTACTAATTCGCTTCCAAACAGTATTTAGACAATTTGCTTTACAACAGCTTTTAATAATTTTAATAATATTATTTGGCATTAGTAAGCCTGGAGACTAGCACTGGAAATCAATAAACAAAATACTACTGTTGGCAATTGAAATCAGATGATGATATCCTTAAACTACATTTCCTTCCTTTTGGGTGAAACCATCTTTTCCTAAAACCGTGTTGTCTCCTTTGATATCAGATAATATTCAACATATTACTCACCAACTGTGAAGGTCATGCCTGGCTTCATTCTTGCTCTGCTGGAATAATCTGCCATAACATACACACACAAAACAGTGATTACATGTATATTGTATTGAGACCTAGACCGTTGATGGCATCGTGAACAATGAACAGTTCTTGAGCTGTACAAATGCCCTATAAGTACAATAAAAAAAATATATACAATAAATAAATTATTTTAAAAAAGAAAGAGAGAATAGTAACAACAAACAAATAGAACTAAGGGTTTGGCACTTTATGATGGTGGAAGAATGGCAACAATTTTGCAAAAGTAACTCACCGACGTGTATAATGTCTGGCGGACCGTGGAAATAGCTGCCTATGCCATGTCCAATAAAGTCAGGTATCACAGAGTAACCTGCTGCTTTTGCACATTCGCTAAAATAAAATGGAAAACACGTTATCATATATTGATAAGCTGAGGCGTCTTCATACTAGTTATGCTGAGAAAGTGTTTATGTGATAAGGATAGAGGCTATAAATTGCATATTCTTAATATAATGGTTTTAAAATGTAATTCTGTGACTCTAAAGATGTGTTGTGTTGCATTGTATTGTATTGTATTTGTTAGACTGAGAGGTGCACGATAGTTCCGATCATTTTTTTTTCGCAATGCATGCGATAATACCATGCATTTATTTGATTCTGCGCTGTTGCTAGAAAAAGCTTTGTATAATGTTGATAGTTTTTGTCGATCAATATTGTTGTAGTTTCATGCAGAATTTTCTGGAATTACCTGGTTATTATCGATCGAAAGTTCCAGATCTGTCAGGTAATAGCTAGGTAAATCTTCTAAACTGAGGAAGGTTCTATCACGTAAGACAGTCCGTAGTTCTGGTGACGAGTTTTATTTTGATTGGGTGTTATTGCGTCATTCTGGAATGTTCGAAGTTTCTTTGGATTGTTGAAAGACTATATAAGTAATGCACTGTCTGCTTGCGAGTAGTGATTTTCAGAAAGCGATCTTGTATGCAGTTGTCGGTATTTACTGAATAAAGCTGGAAAACTTTATACGATAACTCCTGCCTTGTTGCTGAGTGAACAGGATGCGTGGATAAACGAATTCGAGTAAACACATATCAAGATTCAAGCATCGGGGCTGAATCAACTATTGATAAATATGTGTAACAGTATTGTTGTCACGGACGTCGTTGGTCGACAGTCGTTTGTTCCAAATCTCCCTAATTGTTTTAATTATAATCAATGCCAAGCACGAAATCATCGTGAGTATTTTGAAACCGCAATAATAAATAGTAATTAAGTAATCTCAATTATTTTATGAAAACTACATTATTCCATCACTCGGCTTTTGACTTCCACTGCAGAAGGTAGTGCATTTTGTATGATAAAATCATTCTGAAAAAGTCATAAATCATAACTTTGAGCTGGTAACTCAGCTATTGCTAACTGGAGTCTGTTGTTGTTGCTGTTTTCTGGCTAGTGATGATGTGGTTGACATTGTCGTCACTGGGTCTTCCAGCTCCTTAGAGTATTTCAAGCTGCTTAATGCATCGTCTGCTGTTAAAAGTTGTAAAACGCAACATTGGTCAAGGGTGCTCTTTAAAGACGAGTCTCGGTTCTCCTTGTCTTTCAACGACCGTCGAGTGAATGTTTGGAGGCGTCCACGGGAGCGTTTTGCTGATGCGACGGTGCGCGAGCATGACCGCTTTGGTGGTGGATCTGTCATGATGTGGGGTGGCTTCGCATTAAACTTCAGAACACCCCTGCTCCAAATTCATGGCAACTTAAATGGTATTGGCTACAGGGATGACGTCCTACAACCTAGGCTTCTCCCAGCTCTGCAGGCCATTGGGGAAGGTGCCATACTACAGGACGATAATGCCAGACCCCACCGAGCGTGTATCGTCAATGACTTCCTGCAGCAACAGCACGTCATAAGGATGGATTGACCGGCTCGATCACCCGATTTGAACCCCATAGAACATCTGTGGGATGTCTTGGGTCGACAGACACGGGCAAACCTCCCTCCAAGAGCTAACCTTGAAGTTCTGGCCCAAGTTCTCCATCAAGAGTGGTTGGCCATCCCAGGAAACATCCTCCATAACCTGATACGGTCCATGAGACAACGATGCCAAGACTGCATTGATGCAAACGGTGGCCACACCCGATACTGACTCTATAGATTTTTGGTTTCTAAAGTTCTGATTTTGTAAATGAGGGGTATGTCCAGTTAAATTGAATTTACTCGAATTTTAAGCGACTGATGTCTCAAATCTTTTGTGTTATTGATGCAGAAATGATTGCAATAAAATATGATGAACTAATAAATTGAATTCGTGTTTCTGATTTAAAGAGAGACCCATATGTCTAAGTGGCCCTTGTATTATTTTGAGTAGTATACATGTATTTATTTTACTTAATTAATTTTCTAAATGTCTTTTTCAAAAATGTCCTATCTCTTTTTTAAGACCCCTCCAATTTAAGACCTGTTTTAATGGCAATTTAAAGGTCGTAAAACGGACGTTTTACTGTATTGTATTATCAGGAGGCTTGCTAACACTTTATTTTGCGTCCTTGTAGGCATACAGAAAAACTGTGTCCACACATAGGGGGCAGGGAGGGGGGAGAAGGTGAATGGGATGTGGAGAGGGGTGTGTGGGAGAATAAAAGAACAATTTGTTAAAAAATCTCACATTATTTTCCCGAACAAATACATAACCTATTTCTATAACTAATGCAGGAAAGACAACCTACACAACAACTTCGGATGCTACTGACAATTGCTTAATAGAAAATTACTTCCCTTTAATCACTTCTTCCTTGTTTTCTCTAAGAGGATTGAGAACTGTGAAATTTTCATATTCAACAAGGAAAACATTTAGTGGAATAAGTAAGAAGTCTGTCAGTCACTCATTTAAATACCTTATCAATCAATACATTAATTAATAAATACCTTATAGCACGCCCAATTTCTCGAAATTTTGTGCCAGGCCTGCATGCTTCAACACCCAAATCACGACACTTTCTGGCCGTTGACACCAGCTCCTGCCCTGCCTGGTCTACATTGCCAATCAGAAATGTTGCTGAGCAATCCCCATGAAAGCCTTCATAGTAGACCTAACAGAAAAGAACAGAAACGAGTTTGCACAGCCCAAACTAAAACAAGGAAAGGAAATAAATTGTATTAATTTCAAGATTCAAGAGTCAAGACGGATTTATTGTCCTCATTTTATAATAAAGAAATTTAACTTGTGAGTAAGAAAGTAAAAAAGAAAAGAAAGCAAAAATCAAGAACTTAATTAAAGTTAATTGTTCTAACTTGAATACTTGATCCTCAGAAAAGCTTCTATGGTCCGGGCATGGTGCAGGTGCTGATAGAACTATTCTGTTTACCTAAAGCAATTAGTGGACATATTCTACATACTACTTTAACTTAAAAGCTTACAACCCACACACCAAATAGGTGAATATTTTATTTCTCACCATCCCTCTTTCCTTTCTGAGTCATGTTTCAGTTTTATTTTTATAGTTTAAAAATTATTACTTTTTACACTCTTGAGATGAGCTGCGATGTGGAAAATAATTTACATACTGTAATATCCACATTGACAATGTCTCCGTCACAGAGTGGTCTGTCATCAGGAATGCCGTGACATGCAACGTTGTTGACAGAGGTGCAGACAGACTTGGGAAAATCACGATACAGCAGCGGGGATGGGTAGGCTCCCTTGGAGATACACTTTTCATGAACAACTCGATCCACTTCATCTGTTGTCATTCCAATCTGTACAAAAAATATAAAAAAATAAACCCCACAAGTTACACACACACAAAAACAACAATAAATAAATAAATTATTTACAAATAAATAAGTAATCAAACATGAAAGAAAAGTCTCCATTAACACCAAAAAATACTGAAACAAACCTAATGCACCATACCCCATGCATACATACAATATTTTGTTCATAGCATCAAGTATGACATTAATAATAATGTGGCCTGGAAAAAAATGTAAGACCGCATCGAGAAACAAAAGCTTCCCCATAACGCCAAAAGCAACCCAGCAAGGAAACTCAAGGTATACCTAAATTCGTAAATTAAGGATAAAAAAAATTGAACCTGAAGGTAAGATCCAGCAAATTTGAGAATAGAGGATGCAAGTGCACACGCTTTCCTCATGCCTTCTATCTGCTCTTCTGTTTTCACCTCTGGTTTGCTTGGGAGGGATATAGCCGATGCACCAAGCACTGCATAAGGAGGTTTGGCTATATTGTCTGGGACCTTCATCAACAAAGGAATAAAGTATATGTGTAATAATAATAATAATAATAATAATAATAATAATAATAATAATAATAATAATAATAATAATAATAAATATAATAATAATAAATATAATACACAGGGCTAGAAATTAACTTTTTTCTTTGAGGGCCACCGGGCCCCTTGATTGAAAAATTTGAGGGCCCACAAGCAACTTTCGGGGCCATACTTAAAAAATAATGCAAACAAAAAACAAAAGAATTATTGACAATATAATAAGCAGAAAGTACAATTTGTCTGATAATCTAAAATAAAAACAATTGAATTTCCAATTTTGCTGAGTGATGTCATTTTTATTTGCCTTTTCTTTCACTTTCAAACATTACCAACAAAAAAGGGGAAAAACACACACACACACACATTCAGTGACACACATATTCCAGTGACTAGTGAGCCTGAAATGGCCATTAAACAAAATAGAAAAAAATCAAGTGAGTCTCTTGTATAATATTTTTCAGATTTGTGACTGAGCATTGCACAATACACATCATTAAATTTTTAATATGAGTAACCTAACAAAAAATCTGACCTCAATGCACAAAAGTTCAAAACAAAACCATGAAAGGGAACTAAACTTAACAGTACTCTTCCTTGTTCACTTCAAGGCTTTGCCATGGAAATCTTTCTTTCCACCCTTCATTGTAGTTCCTTGATCTTTTTTCCTCTTCATACTTCTTTTTTCTCTCTTTTTCTTGTTCTTTCCTTTTGTCGACGTTTTCTTCTGGCGTCTTTCGCTTCCCAAAAATTGGAAAATACACCATCGCCGATTGTTTTAGCAACTGTATGGCGACGATATGTAGCCATACTTTCGTACTTGCAAAGATGGACATTTTGCGCTTATGTTGTGCCATAGCCTTTTGTTTATTATATTAAAAAGATACTGAAGTGTATATTAAACTTTTGAGTGCAAAATTAAAGGGTTTTCGCTTCTTTTCTCTGTTGTTTTTTTTCTGTCCAAATTTAGGGCAACGGTGTGGGTTGCTTCCCTTGGCCCAAATACGAAACTGCCGAGTAGAGCTAGCTGTAGCAGACGAATTATTCTGTGGGCCAAGCGGGCCCTTCGTTTTTCAACTTTCTGAGCCCAAAATCAACTTTGCGGGTTTTTGGCCCCGGGCCCCCGCTAATTTCGAGCCCTGATACAGGATGCTATCATCTCTTTTTCTTCAACTGAACGCAAAGCACAACAATCTGATTAGTAATTTGCTAAATATTACAGAAGGCAGAAGAAAAATCCATTTTTATTTTTGAAATTTAGATTGACTGCATCCAATACCATTTTTGAAGGGTGCGAGGAAACCAGAATACCTGGAGAAAACCCCCGGTGACTTGAAAAGTCTAGTACCTAAACCATGTAAGTTCGTAATACAATCCGAAATCTTGTGTCAAAGTAGGAGTTCTGAAAGTACTAATCCTTCTGCCAAATGCATGTAAAATTTGTACTAATTATTGAAAGCAAGCAGCCCAATCACTAATGGGATTACTAATTATTCCAATTTAAATTAGTTACAATTTTATCTGGATACATTTGCTCAACAGTAAATAAAACAGAAAGATTGTTGTATTTCTTTAACCTGAAGACGAGGGCTCACTGTGCCAGGACTGACAATGTGATAGTGTCGCTTCCTGAAAGCGTGCAGCAACGAAGTGATACTGTGAATTCTGCACCGACTAACAACACTGATCTGTGGTTGAACTTGGCTCATCAGACTTCCAGACACTCCAGCAGACAACCACCGCAGCATGCTGAATGTTAGTGCCATTGCACCGAGTATGTGGCTGTAAAGATAGGAAATTAATAATAGTAAGTGTGCAAAGCGATTATAAAATGACTACAAGTTCTGTACAAGTACAACTAATACAACAAGACCTCCAACCAAAGGCTGGGAAGTTTCGTCTTTCGTAGGCCTCAAATACACACTACATTATGTATACACATACGTATTTAGGCGGCCCAAGAGTTTACTAGACGAAAAAAAAATACTTCAGTCGTTCAGAATCAGAATCAGAGCCTATGCTCCAACAAGCAAATCCTCGCCAATACTGCTATTGCACACCAATGATTAGTTTCATTTAACTGTGGTTATACTACAATCTTATGGAATAATACTTAAAAGGCAAAATATAATACAATCTGCTGCCACACGTATACAACCTGACTGAAGCATTAACTAAATTCCACTCCACAACATGAAAACGAAACTTATTTGAGAGGTTGTCTCCCTTGCCTATGTCAGCCTACAGTGTACACAGCTTCTTATGACAATTTGATGATGCATTTGTACTATCAAACTTTTGTTTAGATATCAATTTTATTGGTTATCAAAATATATGAATAGGTTTTGGGGTCTGTTTATGCTTCCAATATAATAAATAATCAAGAAATCTTTAACTATAACACACATTTTTATTATGACGTCATCAGTTATTGAACTCGATAGTAATGTCTGCTGCTTCAGATGCTATTTTTACCCGTCTCTTGAGCTGTCAACACGTGTGATTCCGTCCGTTCACAGTCAGGTCCTGTTGACTGAGATATAGGTTCTGTGGTGTGGCGGTTTACTCAGGTATATTTGCAAGAGAGATTTAGAGATTTTCTGTTCCTGAATTATGTGCATCTAAAGGGTATATCCTGTTTGTTTAAAAAAAATTTTCTTGATATCTGCATTTTGATTTTCTTGTCTTGATTCAATCAATGATACATTGATAGTAAATTGCTCTACATGATGGGCCCGTGATGAACTGCAGAGTAAAAGTGGAAGATTCTACAACAAGCAACTGATTCTGGGTTGAATATATAATGCTGATTAATTTACATTTGATGATTACTATAGGGGATCAAGGGTGTGTTCGTTCATAACCTCTTGCCATGAATTAGATAGGTGTAGGCTAGCATACACATTAAATTATTTAAATAGTTGTGAAAACTTTAAATTAATTTTTAAATGTATTTATTACTTTATTACTTTGTTTATTTGTTATTTCATTTATTTATTATTATTATCAGTGTGGATAATAGGACTATATTCATAGTACAACTTATAATTTATATAAAGTATAAACTATAAGGATGAAATTAGGATTGAGATTTGAGGATAACATTTCTTTTTGCTAACAGGTGACAATCACAATGAATTTCTTGTATATGTGGATTTTGGTGTCTGCCTTCTTGCTGGAAGTTCAGCAGACGATGGCAAAAAGAGACAAATCTCTCCATTGTTCAAGTAAGTGAAATTTGTTAGTATTTTACTATTTTGTGCATACCTGTAATGTAGTCTATACACTTTATAGACTTAAAGTTTCGAGTATAATACTTTTTTGTACCTATGTGGAGAAAATGCACACACACACACACACCCACACACACACCCACATTCCATATGGACATACACACACTTGCACAGTAACACAGAAATGCACAGCAAATTTCCTGTGGTCCTGAGGCCAACAAAAATAATTTGATATCTGTTTACGATAACATAGGAATAAAAAATAGGGTGGATAGGCCAGTTTCTTTATGAAAAAAAAATTCTTTAAATCTTTTTTTACCTCAGGTGTGATTTTTTTTTTGGCATTTTTCAATTTTTTTTCCCAGACGATCTACCCAAAAAGTTTAGGGTTGGGCCAAAAAATTAAGATTGGTCGGTATATATACCGAAAAGAGCCTTTTTTTTTTTTTTTTTTTTTTTTTGCTTTAGCAATCCGCTGGACCCTATAAACATTGACATAGATCAGGTTTATCTCACTTGGGAGTATGTTGTTAAAATTAAAACTTTCTTTTCAGTGTTCACTTATTAACTTACTTATAGTTATATTGTCATAAATTTTTATAACAGTGAAATAATCCATATAATATTTCTCTTGAATTTTGCAAACAATTGGCACTGTCTTGTTTGTATTATAGTTATGATCAGTAATCTGATGTAATTGCTCTATAGATGTAAGAGGAATAAATTGTATTGTATAGTATTGTATATATATGTGTTGCTTACTGAAGCAGACATTTTTATTCAGTTTGCAGGGCAATGGTTGTGGAGATTGATGCTCAGATTGGAGATGTAGACCCCACCAAGAAAATTGAGACCGGAAGCTACAGGGTAGATCCTGATGGAAACCAGAAACTGGTGAAGGTATATATATATGTTATGCCTAATCCATGTATTTGCCGATTTCATGAAATAGGCAACATTTTGCCTATTACGTGAAATTGGCAGATGAACTGCCAAATTAATGAAATAGGCAAATCACTTGCCGATTTCATGAAATAGGCAAACACATTTTGCCCAGTACATGAAATAGGCAATATGCAAAATAACAGTTTAACTGTCATTTTGCAATTTGCCTATTTCGTGAAATCAGCAGTTGAAGTTCTTGTACTACTGACAAAACCAAATTGGATGCATTTAAGTGAGAGGAAATCAAGTACATTTTACTGTTGTTTTGACAACCTATTGTTAGTTGTATTACTGACAACACCAAAGGGAATGCATGTAAGTGTGTATTCACTCTTCTGGTGAGAAAAAATCTGTCACTTTACACACGTTTAAACACAGTTCACTTTTTGTAAAATTCATACCTTGGTGACTGACTATACCAGTGCAAAAAATGCCTTCATGTTTATGGACTGAAGATTATGAAGACAAAGTTTTAAAAGTCTTAAAGCATGGCAAGCCTCAGGCTTCAACAGCCAGAGAGGAATATCATTTACTATCGACATTCCATTTGGTTTCGATGGCAGAAGTGGATAAGGTTGTTCGGAAACCTTCAGGAAAATTTATGGCAACAGCTAGCAAAGCCAAGGAAATCATAGCGGTTACTCATACATCTTTCTCATATATCTCCCAAACTCATATATACTAACCTTACTTAGCCAGGGTCTCTCTCTCTCTCTCTCTCTCTCTCTCTCTCTCTCTCTCTCTCTCTCTCTCTCTCTCTCCCTCTCTCTCTCTCTCTCTCTCTCTCTCTCTCTCTGGGAAAATGATGAGGAGGATAGAGGACGAGATGAATTGTACTTGGACAATCGAGTATTACAAGACACTTTTATAAAAGATTTTGGGAGGAAGTTGTTGGAAATTTGTTTGTTGTTTGATCTAAACTTTGTGAACGGAAGCATGCCTTGGGACACGGAGGAAAAAATTACGTACATATCTACTCATGGTAACAGTTTAATCGACTATTTTCTCTTTCCTAATACTACTTATAGTCTCTCTAAACTTATTTATAAATTGACTGTAACAGACAGAAGCGATTCTGATCATAATTATGCCTGTAGAGTTGTATTTTTACGAAAAAAACGAAAATGATAAAGCTTATGATTATGAAAGATGGTGCCTTTAAATGGATCCTTCATTATCAAGAGTATTTGACAAAATTCCATGTTCTCCGGCCCATGATTGCAAAACGTGCTGTGGATGTAGCCAGAGAACTACTGATGATTTTTCTTGACTTTGGGGCACCAAGAGTGCCGCAATCAGACAATGGCCGCGAATTCACTGCAGAAATCATAAAAGAGCTGGCATCCATGTGGCCTGAACTTGTGCTTGTGAATGGTAGACCTCGCCACCCTCAATCGCAGGGGTCTGTAGAAAGGGCTAATGGTGTCATGAAAGCGAAACTGACAGCTTGGATGCGTGATAACAGTTGTCCCAACTGGACCTTGGGCATTAGATTTGTTCAATGGCAGCTAAATATTTCTGTCAGTGAGGCAACTAGGAAGGAACCATACTTGCTTATGTTTGGGAAAAAACCCACAATTAGGGCTCACGACATCCCTTCCTATGGAATTCTTACAGATAATACATACTGGAATCTCAGGAATCTATCACAGAAATGATAAGAGGCAGAACTGGAGTAAATGAGGGAAGTGCAGAAACTGGTGTGGATGAGGGGACTACAGACGCTGGTGTGGACGAGTGGACTGCAGAAGCTGGTGTGGATGAGGGGACTTCAGAAGCTGGTGTGGATGACACGACTGCAGAAGCTGGTGTGGATGAGGGGATTGCTGGAGCTGGTATGGATGAGGGGATTGCTGGTGTGGATGAGGGGATTGCTGGTGTGGATGAGGGGACTGCCGAAGTTGGTGTGGATGAGGGTACTGCAGAAGCTGGTGTGGATGAGGGGACTGCTCAAGCTGGTGTGGATGAGGGGATAGCTCAAGCTGGTGTGGATGAGGTGTATGCTGGAGTCACTGTAGATGTCAACACTTTGAGAATAGAAGCCGCTAAAAACCTCAAAAAGCAAGCAGACCACATGGTAAGTCGCTCAACTGCAAGAATGAAACCTATAGAAGTTGGAGACAATGTTCTTGTGCCAATTCCTGAATTTGACAGAGGAAGGGGTGACCCTGCAAATTTGGTGGGAGTTGTCTTGACAAAGGAGGATGGCATGTTTAAGGTTGGAACAAAAGCAGGAATACTAAGTGGAAAATTTTCCAGAAATCAGAATTATGGAACTGACGAAATATAAAGGAATTAAGAGGGACACAGTTCCCCAAGATGAACTAACTGTTAGATCAGCAGTTCGAGCGTTGTCTGTAGGTCATGGACAGGGCTTTAAGAAATGCCTCTGTACCACAACATGCCTTACTAAACGCTGTTCATGCTTGAAAGCTGGCATGCGATGCAATAGTGCTTGCCGCCCAAAACGGGCTTGCAAAAACATTGATTAGACATAATGGCAAAAAATCCTCATTAGTCCTCATTTGCACAAAGTCATCGTTTGTCATTACACACCCACCTTAAGTGAGGTGTGTTAATGTTAATCATTTTCTGTATATTTAATTTTTTTTAAATATTTTGCTAATAAATGATTGTTTTCACAAATCAGTTATAATTTGTCATGAAGAGAAAAAGAGAGATAGAGAGAGAGATCTCCAACTGCCTATTTCATGAAATAGGCAAATTGCAAAATGACAGTTCAACTGTCATTTTGCCTTTTGCCGATTTCATGTAATGGGCAAAATGTATTTGCCTATTTCATGAAATCGGCAAGTGACTTGCCTATTTCATTAATTTGGCATTTCAACTGCCAATTTCACGTACTAGGCAAAATGTTGCCGATTTCATGAAATAGGCAATTTCACGGATTAGGCGTAACATATACAAATATAAATTATTTTCATAAAACTGATAATTCTCCTTAAACATTTTTTGTGAATGCATGGCATTTTTGTACAAAATGTAGAATCGGAAAAGCATTTGTATTGGACTGTATTTAAAAATACATAAAACTTTATTAAAAGTCTTGAATGATGGTGTTTGTTTAACAGGAATTAAAAGTATTTTAATCTTGTGTTTGTTTGTGTGTGTGCGCATGTGTGCGTGCGACAACCAGTGACATAATTATTAGTTCAGCATCTGCACGGAGTGGTGCGTTATCATCATAATTAGAATCAGTCAGAATTGTTTGTATTAATCTAATTAATAAATTATCCTGACTGCGGGTAAGTGAGAATTTACCACACATAAAATATGTGCAGAGTTTAAAGGGTATTGATTTTGCTTCCATTGCGCTGCCATGACACACATATATTATATGACATAGTAGGCATATGTAATCCGTTGAGTGGCAAAAGAACATCAGTTGGTCTTTAGTTTAAAGGTCTTTTTGGTCTTTCAGGTGGATTTTATTGATTTGGAATGAGGAGGGGGGGGGGGGAGGGATGGTGGGAGGGGATGGGGAATTACAATGCATTGCAACAGCATAACAAAGCATTGAAACACACATAGTACAAAGCCATGACAGATACAAATTAATGATATAAACACTTTGCAAGCACTGTACTGGTGTACTTGTACACATTATAAACTCTTCAGAATCACATACTCATCACTCATATTTATAAACTGCACATGTACAACAAAATAACATTGTGCTCTATACGACAGTCAAGCATTAACTAGCTGGGAGAGATTGCATTAACATTTTTGAAACCTTTGTTTTAACAAGCCTAATGTATAAAATTACAAAAGAGTTGTTCCATGATGTTTTGCAGAAGCAGTATGCCAGATCTGATGTGCACCTGACGGAGATTTTCGAGAAGCTTTGCAACACTTTTGATGATTACGCACTCACACAGAACCCTACAGACAAAAAGCTTGGCGTTACGCGAGTCAAAGACCGGAAGACTGGAGAGGAACTTGACACCAAGAATGTGGGCTTTAACGAAAATCTCCGCAACACTTTTAAAGGCTATGTGAGTTGCCCAATTCTTTAAGTGTCCATTTTTGTATGTATTTTGTTAAGTATTCTTTACTATTAGAGCAGCAGTAATAGTTGCCACTATCTTTTCATTCCCCCCGTTGGGGTGCCGGGTGTTTCAGTATAAATAGTATCCCCACTTTCTGGAAATTTAGTGCTTTAAATTCCCACTGTCGCTGTCTTTCTCATTTGCTCTTTCTCATTCCTGATCTGTTCTATCAATCTGCTATACTATCGTCTTCTTCGCTAGACCAGTCTCCTACCTTTTTTCTTGAAAACTCTTCCGGGACAAGACTCCTTGTTTGTGTATGAGGTTTTTGGATCAGCTTGGGAATATTGGACGCTTTCTGCCAGGTGGTCACTAGGGCTTCCTATGATGTTATTATTTAGCAATGTAGGCATTTTATATGTATGTGTTTTGTTGATAATTTATAATGATGTTTGTATTCTATTTTGTTTTTGTAAACGGGGGTTCGATAAGTTGGGGTGAAGCCTCAGCCGTCCCCTGCGTGGGATGTCTTTATTGTAAAGTGACTGGCTGGTGGAGAGCTTTTGGTTTTACCACTAGGGTTGTTTCAGCAGATCTTTTATGCGGATCGGGGGTTGTCCGGTCCTGATTTGGTTCGGAAGAGTCCGCTGGACCTAAAGCAATAATAATGTAATGTAATCTATCTTTTCATTTTGTCAGATTCATACTAACTGCCTGCAGTTGAAAATGGCAAATGCACAGACCTGACAAACAGCAGACACTACACAACTTCATTTTTTTTAATATGTTAAACATTAATGTCTGGATGAACATGTAATTGTTCTTTAAGTGGTGATTCTAGCTAATAGACCGTCATTGGAAATGGGAGGTAACTTGTCTTTTCGTTGTGTTTTTAGTTATCTGGAGTTATCCGGGCGGACATCATTCTCGTCTCAGATTACACTATGAAAGCTACGCTGAGCTGCAAGTTTTTTGGGGGAAAGGGAGGTGGTGGTTGCCTGGCAGTGCAAGGCCGAACTAGCGGAGCTAGCTAGGATTGCAATTGAAATCAACCTTTCAGTAGATCCTGAAGGTTTGATAGAGGACAGAGCAGAAATTGTAGGCGAGAAACTGTGTTCTTTTGCAAAGGATGTCTGTCTCAACATTATTAGGGCTGAACGGTTTTACCGGTACATAACTGTATTCAGGTTCGGAGACGCGACGGTGTGGTATACCAGTGCGGGTGTCCAAGGTCCGGTTTACTGGGAAATCTCGACAACACAGAACGCGACAGTGGGCGACATCTTGTCCGCCCACAGAGCGAGTCTAAAGCCCAAACGCGTGGATAGGCAGCTATTTTTGAAGAAGAACTTATAAGAACAGCAGCTTATCCACGTGTTTGAGCATGGTACCAGTCACCAATCCTTCTGAATTCTTAAAGTTCTAAAAGACCTTTCCCGTTGAATGTTTTTGTTTTATTTTGATTTTGTGGTTTAAAGTTTTGCTGATGTTCTAAACAGTGATTTATCATAATTTGTTTTGAAGCATTTGAGGCGTTCAAGCAATAATAAAGCTTCAGTTTCTATGGAAATGTGGTTCTTTGAAACAGTTTTGAAGTGTATGACAATCTTTCTTTTGTGTCGGTCACTACTGTCAATGCCATATCCCATTTGATTGTAACACTTAAAATTGCAGTATATCGGTACGAAATACCGATGCGACTTAAAAATACCGCGGTAATACCGGTACAACTTTGAACCTCGGTACCCAGCTCAAATTAAACATTATACAACTCTGGTGCAACATGCGGGCCAGCCAGCCATATAGTTGTTTCCTCTCGTATTTTCGAGCATGGTCTGTTACACATGTCTTTTTTTTTACTCTGTCTAATTAATTATTTAAACATAAAACTAAATTCTGGCAGGTGAAAATGCAAACTTAAGCTTGCTGAAAATCGAGGCCCCCAAAATAAAGAAACCAAGTAGTTAAGTGGTTCAGTGGTTGTTTCCCTTTTCCTTGCAGTGTTTTTCCAAGTGTTTCAGTGAGCCAAATATTTTGTTGCACTGTGCAAATGAAGGTTTCCATTGGTTGGGGAGACAAAATTAAAAGTTCCATTTATACGCCTCCTTTCTTCTCCACTCTTCACTCCATTTCTATCTGTAACTTCACAGAGATAAAGCACAATTATTTTTTTTCCGAATGCGTCATTCTGATTTATATGTATTTCAGTTTGTTCTGAGGTAACAATGTTTTAATTTAAATGCCTAGGGAAAAGGGAACAATAGAATGAATCCTACCAATACTTATATGATAAATTTGGAGAGAAACATTTTTTACTGGGGTGTTTTTGCCGAAGCTCAATGGGTCCAGGTGCATAGAAGATTGGATCTATTACACTCACATGACATTGATCTATTAGTTGTTTTGCATTACGCGTGGAGGCAACAAGGTAAAAATAAAGAAGTCCTACGTCATGAAATCACTGGAATGGTGGATGGTTACAGATAAACTTGTTTATGACTCTTGTTATTTAATTACTTTCTTTATTTTATTCTCTGTGTTGTTTTTTTAATCTTTGGAATTTATAAAATGTTTTGTTTTTAGTATTTAATCACTTTATTAATTTTGTTTTAAAGAAAAGTTTGGTATTTAGTATTTAATGACTTTAATGATTTTGTTTCATTCACAGTGCCATAGTGTAATAGAAGAGCATGAGGACGACATGCTGAGGTTGTTCAAGGAAGAAAACCTAAAATCTGTGGAAGCAGAGCTGTGTGGTGGCATTGTAGGTAAGCCGGAGCATTTATCAAATGGTCTGTATTGTCTGCAATGTATTGTACTGAGTAACCTGTAGTAGGATATACAGTAGTGGATATAAAACCCCAATTATCATCATCCCCATTGGCATCATCATCGGCATTGTCATCATGACAAGTGTCAACATCCTCGTCATCATCATAATCATTATCACCAGTATCATACAGTGAGTAGTTATGATGGTTTCAAATGGATAAGTTTACAGGCCTGAAAACGTGCACACCTGCCACTGCTTTATGCTGTACATAATTTTAAACTAATTATATGCAAGGAGACAGCTTAAAGCAGCAGTTCACATAGCAGGATCATACAATGCATGCTAGTTATTTTGAGGAATTAGATGTAGGTGCAAATTGAAATGAATTAAAAACAAAACAAAAACAGCAGCGATGATCACTTACATTAAAAAAAAACACTATTAGTATTATATATACACACAAAATGAAACTTTTTTGTGTATGTTTATTATGTATAGTTTATTTAAATGTACATCAGCACAGCTGCTGTTTTTTTGCTTCAGTTCATTCACATTTTTGTCCTTCCATGTAGAACAAATCCAAAATATCCACCATTGTTATCATTTGGGACTCTTAAATTGCAAAAAAGGCCTTTCCAAAAGTAGGGAAAATAGGTCCCACAGATCCTCCATTTTGAGAAGAATGAGTAACTCTGCTTTTATCAAGCTTTCATTGCTCATTTTTGTGTTGGCTTGTGTCATAACAGAGGCTTGTTCAGAAAAAGATCTGAAGCGCCCGATCACCAAGCTGGAGAAGAAGCAAGAACGCCATAGCAACTCCTTCCATCAGCTTGAGCCTGAGAAAGAGGATGAGGAGGAGATTCAAGCAGACGAGGATCTTGAGGAAAACATCGTTCAGAAGTCTGATAAGAAGAAGAAGAGCAAGAAGGCAGAAGAGGAATTGTGATGGGCAGTATGTAGCATTAGCTGCCATGAACTTTCTCAAGGCAACAGTGTTTGGGTTGTTTTCTAATTCATATCAGTGAAGTGTTGGACTGTTTAATGTTGAACTCATTCCACATTGTGCTGCTTACTCTGTCTATGCCAGCCTAAAAGTATAATCTATGTAGACGATAATAATAACAATAATAAAAGGCTTTGATATATAGCACAATTATGAGGAGAATTGTGCTGATATAAGGAACTGGTTAACCACCTGTATGAAAATCAAGGCGTAGATATATGCTGCAAGGAAAAAGAAGAGGCCATAGCAGAGGTGCAAAACCTTTGGGCTTGGAAGACTAAATATTTGTTACAGGCTTCAGTGTTGATCGGGTTTAAGTTGTAGCCTGTACATACTGTCAGGATGTGTAGAGGAACTTCTTGGTGTTCAATAGCTTCAGTCTCAGCCTTAAATGCTCCACTTACTGCTATATGTGTTGATTGGTTGTTTTTGTTTTTTTTACGTGATACAAAAAGGTACTGTATAAGTTTATTAATCTGGGAGTTATAAAAGCCTGTAAGCATATTAATAATAATATGGATATTTAAAAAAAAACATACTTCTGCAGGAGATTGTAAATTAGTCTTTCTGTTAAAGTGGAGGTCAGATATAATTACGTAGCATGGACCATGGGATCATATCAACTTCAATGTATCTGAACTTTGAATATAGACATCTAAACTTTGAATATAGCCAGCCATTTTAGCCAAAGTCAAAGACAGCTGAGGCCATGACAGAGTTTGAAGGAACAGTATTTGAGTAAACACAGAGTTTAATTTATCCAATCTTCACACTTTTGGTGTCTTAGTATAAATAAGTGCCGTTTACAAAAATGCCTAAATACAATGGATCACTACTACATTAGGAAGTAATTCCAGCAAAAATACTTATCTTTAGGACCAAAGGCATTTTAACTCAGTGTCAAATTAATTTAGTGTATATTTTAAGGTGTCTGTCGGACAGTACGATATTCATTTATGGGCCAGACTCATGTGTTCAAGTACTCCTTGGCTAATCTCGTTTACAGTGAGACGAAATGTTACATGTCTAGCTTAAAGATTGGGATTAGAGTTAAGATAGACAACTTCATTTAATTTTACACATTTGTTGTCTACATTTACCAATAATAATAATAATAATAATAATAATATTAATAATAATTTATTTTCTAAAGCGCAAAACCAAAATCAAAGTTTGCTCTAATTATATACCCACACATAAACTCACAAGAATAAATATTTAAACAGTGTGAAACAATATTATGAGATAAGTAATAATAATAATACTGGATGCTATATACGCGCCTTTCCCCAAATCAATCAGGCTCAAAACATGTTATAAAACATGTTACGCATCGTAAGAAATAATATAAAAAAAGCATTTTTGACTCACATGCATTGTAATGTAAGTCTGTGTACTCACCCAAAAAAACACATTTCCCAGAATTTTGCAAATCTGTGTGAGACGAGTCCTAAATAGTCCAAAAATGACATTTAAAAAAAAAAGTGTACATCCGTCTGTCTGACCGCTGTCCGCTGTCTGGATGTGCAAAATTTGCAAGTGGATTACTATCTCAGAACCTAGTTCAACTATCATAATAAACTTGGTACATTAAGATGGTGTATATCCATGAGACCTCATAAATGATCAGTGAATCAATGTCTTCACTTCAAGATCAAGATCACAAAGTCAACAAATGTTAGTTACAAAAATGACAATTTTTTTACAAGATTTCACTTTTTTCCCAAGTAATTATTATTGAATTTGTGATTCTTTGATGCATGATAGATATCAATGAGATACACATCCTTTGCACATTTGGTCAACCTCACTCCAAGGTCAAGATCACTGGAGTTGTCCAAAGTCAGTTAGTATCGGTACTTTAAAATGACCTTGACCTTAAACTATGAGAGATATAAAGTTCAAACTTGTTGTCTTTAGAGTTGATAGTTTGATCTTTCATATATGTTCCGTTTTTGCATTGATTTTGAAGGTCAAGGTCATTTTCACATACAAAAAATAGGTCATCATACAGTGGAATGGCTTTATTTAACCAATAGTATTCAACAACATTGGGTTATTTGATCATACATGAACATAACATAAGAGGTCACGTAGGTGTCAAGGTCATCCAAAGTTCACTGTTCTTTTTGTGAATAATACAACTTTTGCTGTAGTTTATTTGATACTACATTGGTGTATTTGGAGCCGGATGTCAAAGTCATCTCAAGGTCAAGAGCATAGATTACTTTGCATTGGCAGTCATTATAATGTTAAATATTGCTAGTTCCATAAGGAGCATGTGTGTCATATGGCTTTGCCCTTTTAGTTAAAGAGAAGTATTCACACACACATACACACACAAACACACATATACACACACACATTCACACCATATAAATGAAGGTTACATTAAAAAAACAATTGCTCTCGAGCTGAGCTTAAAGCTCGGGAACTAATAAAAAAAAATACTACGCTCACCAGCAGACCCTTCTATCCACTAATTTACAGGGTGATCCTATAGCAAGCCTCTTATGTTGTAAGTTATGTGTTTCAGAATGCTTATTACTACAAAAACAGGAGATTAATATACAGTGATTTTCTGAAGAAGGATACAGCGGTACGTGTTTACTTCTCCAGCGAAAACCTCCTTCTCAAGCACAATGTTATATGATGGTGGTTACTTGCATTGCGCCTGTATACTTATCCATCAATTGTCCAGTGTGCGTAAGGAGAATGCAGAATAAAATTAAAATGTTATTAAAAGATAAGAGCTGAGGAAACAGGAGAGAGGTACAAGTTGGGGACTTTGAGAAGGCAAAAAAAGCAATGAATGCGTTTGCCAAAGCCAATACAGGGTGGAATTGCTTCTACATTTTGAAAATAATATTGCATTTGCATGAAACAAATGTATCTTGATCCTTAATGGTGGTAGACCGTAATTGCTGCTTTTAATTTCATTTCACAGTGACGAGAGCAGCCTGCGTAGGCCTACCCCTTGGGGTCATGAGCAATCTTGCCATTGTAGATTGTTCTAACCTATAAAGGGAAAAGTGAAAGCCCCAGTTGAAAACCTGTCTTGCCTTTGTAGGCATGACTGATTCACTGCGGCAACAGTACCCCCGTTGGAGTGCCGGGTTCCATATAGATAGTATCCCCACTTTCTTGAAATTTTATGCTTAATTCCCACTGTCGCTGTCTCCTCATTTGCTCTTCCACATTCCTGATCTGTCTATCACTCAGCTATACTATCTTCTTCTTCGCTAGATCATTGACTACACTTATTGTCATTGATAACCTCTTCCTGGACAAGACTCCTGTTTTGTGTATTGAGGTCTGTTGGATCAGCTGGAGTATTGACGCTTTCTGCCGTGGTCACTAGGCTTCTATGATGTTATTATTTACAATATAGGCAATTTTATATGTAATAGTGTTTTGTTTGATGTATTATAATGATGTTTGTATTCTATTTTGGTTTTTTAACCGGGGTTTCGAGTAGTTGGGGTAAAGCCTCAGACCGTCCCCTGCGTGGGAATTCTTTATTGAAAGTGACTGGCCGGTGGAAGGGCATTCAATTTTCCATAGGTTGTTTCAGCAGATCTTTTAATCGTATCGGGGGTTGTGTGTGATTCTTTGCAGTACAAAATGAACCGTTAGTAATGAATGTTGCTATTAACCCTGCCTGAAAATATGTTCTTTGTTTGTGTGATCTGATTTGAAGTTTCATGTTTGCGTTTTGGGAACGTCTTGGAATAAATGTGTGGGATAATGGTCGATTTCATCGAATATGCTGTGTGCACATTTTGTAAAGACGGGGTGTTTGTAAAGATTCTTTAAGTCTATTTGCAACCAGCATAAAGTTGGAGATTGCACTTCCAAAAAGTTTTTAAAAAAAAAAGCATCTAAGAAAGTATATAGGATTAAGTATGTTTGACTAGACTGGTTGTGTTCTACACAGCTCAGCACATGTTTGTATAGTTTTTGCCTTCTTTTGAATTATTCAAGGAATGCATGTGAAATGTGACAAGCTGTGGTTTTGACTGAAATGCCTATGTGTTATGCAGGTGCATGCTGACAGGTTTCTCTGGAGTGTTTGGCAAATACAGCAGACAGATTGAGTATGTGATGTTGTTAACATGTAGTCCTTTGTATTTATTATTGTTAATGTTACATTTTTCTTTAGTAAAGAACAAAGTACTCTATATCTGCACAATATTTTATTTGCAAAAAAGCAGATGTATCATTCTAATACTGACATGCACGAGATCCCGAAATGGATTATCTCAAGTCTATTTGTGGCAGGTTCGTCGGTGGAGTTTCAGCTTCCCTTCTATCGGAGTTTTACTTTTATGTTTTTTGCGTATAAATGGGCGAAAAAGTTATGCTTTAATTATCTGTCACTATGCTTTGTGGGTATCTGAATATTTTAGAGATTTTGGTAAGACATCTTTTTCTTTCTCTGATACAACTATAATAATTGTTGTGTTGAGCTATTGTTGATGTTAAAACATTGAAAGGTTTAAGTTATATCTTATGTAAGGTTTAAGTTATATCTTGTGTGACTAACAACTTGATGTACTGAGAGTTTGGCGTTAAAACATATACATTTGTTTTGTGGGGTACCAGCTGAGAGACTGTCGTTCAAATGTTTACAATCTTTACTATAGGTTGTTGTTACAATTAATGTTAAACCTCTTTCTATGGTACTAGCATGCATTGTTGTTTTCTTTTGACTTTGTATGGTGTTGTTCTTGCAGATGTGATATAGTTGAACAGTATTGTGTTGAAATACTGAATAAATGTTTCAAATGGACAAACTGAAAATGTGGTTATACTCAGCCAATGTTTGTATTTTCTGCCTTTCTTTTATCTTAAGTTTTGACTCACATTCATAGCAATGTAAGTCTACTTACCAACCTTTCCCTCCTCCTTCCCCCCTCCACTCCCTACAAAAATTCGTCATCAGAACTATGCACTATCTTACGTCATATAACTTTATTTAGGTTACAAGCATCTGTAGATTTATCTACAGGCTTCGATTGATAGTAAACAAGCAACCCTAGAAAATTCTCCAATAATATCGACCAACGAAAATATATCAACATTATACTAACCTTCTTCTAACAACAACGCACAATCAAATCAGAGGTAAATACACTCTGTTTTTGCATGCTTTGCAAAACAAAACGATCGGATCTATCGTGCGCGTCTCACACTATCGTGCGCGTCTCAAACGTAACACCTGGAGTCGTCCAATGTCAGTATAGGTACTTCAAAATGACCTTGACCCTAAACTATGAGAGATATAAAATTTAAACTTGTTGTATTTAGAAATGATTATATTTACCTTTAATATATTTTCCGCTTTTGGGTTGATCTTGAAGGTCGGGTTCATTTTAGGCCTTACAAAATATAAAAAAAAAATAGGTCGTCATACAGTGGAATGGCTCTATTAAATCCATAGTATGCAAAAACACTGGGTTATTTGACCATACATGAACAAGAGAGGTCACCTAAGTGTCAAAGTCATCCCAACGTCAAGGTCATCCCAAGGTCAAGGTCACTGAAGGTCAAGGTCATCCCAAGGTCAAGGTCACTGAAGGTCAAGGTCATACCAAGTTGACTCTTTTTCGTGCATAATACAACCTTTGCTGTAGTTTATTTGTTATTACATGAGTGTATTTGGAACCTTAGGTCAAGGTCATCTCAAGGTTAAGAGCATAGAAAAAGATCAAAGTCTGTATTATTTGCATTTTAATGCCACTGTTCCTTTTCTTTTGTTTTCTTTTTTTTTGGGGGGGGGGGAGGGGGGGGGGGGTGGGCATCATGCAGGGAGGTAGAAGAAGAGGGAGACCGAAAAAGAGGTGGGAGGGCAACATTCGAGAATGGACTGGTTTGACACCGAGCGAAACAATCAGGGTTGCTGAGGACAGGGAAAGATGGAGTAAGCTGGTTAAACGATCATCTGGGGTGCCCCTACGACCTCCGAGTTATGGGATAGGATAGGATAGATTTTCGTGGGCAGTCATTATAATTTTAAATATTGCATAAGGAGCATGGGAGTCATATAGGCTTTGCTCTTCTATTTTTTTATTCGAATAATTAAATTCTCTGTCACAAGACTATGTTTCGGTATAGATAAGAAAATGAGTAGCCAAAACATATATCTTATCTTTCTTTGTACAGCGGTAGTAATAGGACGTCAGTTAAACAGTTCCATACCAAGCCGTTACACTAAGATAAGAAAACTCCCAATCAAAATTGTGGCCTTGTAGCTCAGTGGCTAGTGAGCTGGTTTCCTATGCCGAAGGTCGCGGGTTTGTACCCCGCGTGGGACGATCTTACGTGACTGAGGACACTGAGGGGTTTTCTCAAGGTACGCCGATTTCCTCCCTCCCTTCAATGATGAATGGTATTGGATGCCGGCAATCTACAATTTCAAATATTAAAAATTGATTCTGTTCCATCTTCGTAATAGCGATCTCCTCAAGTCGTCGCGGTTTGACTTTAATTGAAGAAAAAGAGCCTGTTTATAGCATCCTTTATTATTATTATTATTATTATTATTATTATTATTATTATTATTATTATTATTATTATTATTATTATTATTATTATTATTGTTGTTGTTGTTGTTGTTGTTGTTGTTGTTGTTACAGTGTGTATTCCACAGGACGTTTAGTACTTTCATAACAAGCAAATTAAGTAATTTTTACCTGAACATGTCTTTTCCGTGTTCACACGCGTATACAGACACACGTGCACAGACATGTACGCATAATTTGATGCGTTTTGTTAGACTCGTCCTGTGATGTTATCAGGGAGCCCAATGTCTTTTTCAGCTGCTTACACGCCCACCTGAGAGCTTTCACCTCAATAATGCGGATTAATAAACTTTCTATAATCATGCTATCTCGTGTACAAGTTGGAAAAATGATCTCGGACTAACTTTTTAAAACTCTTGTGTTATTGAACATCACCCAGTCATGAATGGGTTAATTGATAGGTACACAATCATCACTTGTTCAGTCACTCAACAGGTTGAAACCCCAAACTGAACAAATCATAGCTGAAGAACAAGCAGGATTCAGGGCAGTGCGAAGTACCACTGAACAGATTTTCAACCTCGGAATAATCTGCGAGAAATATCTACAGCACCAACATCTATATCATGTGTTCTAGACTTCAAGAAGGCGTTTGATCGAGTCTGGCATGCAGCTCTGTGGGCAACCATGAGAGTGTACAACATCAGCCCTAAAATTATTGAAGTCATCAAAAGCCTGTCTGACAAGGCTACCAGTGCAATCCTCCATAACATCGCCATCGGAAACTGGTTCAGAACAACAATCGGCGTGCGTCGAGGATGCCTACTCTCTCCAACACTCTTCAACATCTTCCTAGAGCGCAACATGTCAGATGCCCTTGCAGATCACGAAGGCACAGTCAGCTTAGAGGGTAGAGCAATCTCCTATCTTCGTTTTGCGGATGACATTGATGGATTGGCTGGAGAGGAACAAGAGCTTAAACAGCTGGTACAGAGGCTTTACACCACCTCCAGAGCCTATGGAATGGAAATACGTGCAGAGAATCCCAAAACGATGACCAACAACACCAATGGCATCAACATGGACATCAAAGTCCAAGGCCAATCCCTCAACACAGTGCATAGCTTCAAATATTTAGGAGCCATTGTATCAGACAACGGGGCTGTTCCTGATTTGGCTCGGAAGAATTCGCTGGACCTAAAGCAATAACCATGTAATGTAATGTAATGTAATGTAATCAGACAATGGGTCCCGACAGGAAGTCCTCTCCAGGATCGCACAAACAACTGCTACCCTGGCAAGATTGAAGCCCATTTGGAAAGACAAGACCATCAGTCTACATTACAAGGTAAGGTTGCTGCGCTTCCTTGTCATGTCCATCTTCCTATACGCTTGCGAAACATGGACCCTCACAGCAGGTCTACAACTACGAATACAAAGCATTGAGATGAGGTGCTACAGAAGACTTCTGGGCATTTTCTATACCCAGCACATCACCAACGACGAAGTCCGACAGACCATCATGGTGTTATATTCGCTGATGAAGTCTCTAAACTGGGTGCCTCGGAGGATTCGATTCAACTGAACGTTTAGAGAATAATTGACCCCAGCGATCTTGAGCAAACAAATGCAGTGGCATGTGTGGCTAGTCACTAAACCTGGCAGTGTTTTCCTTATGAAATTGGACACAAATCTGTTCAGCGGTTCTTGAGACATCGCGCGCAATGGAACGACAGGTCGACTGACCAACATATACAGTTATTTGGCGTGTTCTGATTCTCGACGAAATTAAAGTACTTTGAGGTAGTTCTCAGAGTTAAAAAATTAAAAAAGAAATAAAGAAAAAGATGACAAGAAAATGTATTTTCAGACACTCGTCAAAATAATCAAATTCGGTTCAGGCATTTTTGAGATAGGACAAAAATGTGTTTTGAAAACAACAGGGAAATTCGGAGCGACGGACCGACCTACTGACCACATGGCCGACAATCGAACTTCTACTGAATTACTGGCCATGAGTAGAAGTACCTGCGTATTAAAAATAATCAACATTAGTTCAGCTAACTGCTTTTGAGATAGGCCTATAGAGCAAAACGTGTTTAGTAAAGAATTTTCCCCAGCGACCTTGACCTTTGAATTGCAAAATACAATGGCACGGGCGGCTGACCACTAACCTAGGTAGGCGTACCGTTCCTATAAAGTTTATTAAAAATCTGTTCATGGATTCTTTATATCTTTATGGCAAACCACGGACCGACCAACAGACCGACCTTTGGCTCGTTCGGATTTCTGACTATTTCAAAGTGAAATACAAATAGAAAATGTACAAGAACTTCATAATGCGATTAAATCACCCCTACAACCTGAGTGATACAATTAATTGAAACTTGTCTTCAGATTTGAAGATTGACATTCACCCAAATTTGGCTGTACAGTTTGTAAGTCTGTTCGTGCTGTATGTGATGCTCGAAAATTTGGAGATTATACGGGTCTTTATACCCGGGAGTAACTTTCGATATACCCCCGTTGGGGCGCCGGGGGTTTCAGTATAAATAGTATCCCCACTTTCTGGAAATTTAGTGCTTTAAATTCCCACTGTCGCTGTCTTTCTCATTTGCTCTTTCTCATTCCTGCTCTGTTCTATCAATCTGCTATACTATCTTCTTCTTTGCTAGACCAGTCACCTACCTTTTTTCTTGAAAACTCTTCCGGGACAAGACTCCTTATTTGTGTATGAGGTCTGTTGGATCAGCTTGGGAATATTGGACGCTTTTTGCCAGGTTGTCACTAGGGCTTCCTATGATGTTATTATTTAGCAATGTAGGCATTTTATATGTATGTGTTTTGTTGATAATTTATAATGAGGTTTGTAATCTATTTTGTTTTTGTAAACTTGGGTTCGATAAATTAGAGTACAGCCTCAGCGTCCCCTGCGTGGGATGTCTTTATTGTAAAGTGACTGGCTGGTGGAGAGCTTTCAGTTTTACCACTAGGGTTGTTTCAGCAGATCTTTTATGCGGATCAGAGGTTGTCCGGTCCTGATTTGGCTCGAAAGAGTCCGCTGGACCTAAATCATGTAATGTAATGTAGCCTAACTTTCGATATGCGAATCTTACGTCGGATGCCCGGACACTAGAACTTTCATTTTGATTGGGAACTACAGCGCAGATAAAAATGGAAACCAAGGTGTGTATATATATCCTACTAGATTTAAGTCTAAAATCTAAAATTAGAATTCTATAAAGAGTAACAAGCATATGAAGATACAGGCAGAATTAGAAACATTAAAACACATGTGTCAAACTCAAGGCGCGCGGGCTACATCAGACCCGGCGTACAATAAATTATAACCGGCCCGAGGTAGAAGTTTAGGCAAAAATATTTTTCAATGGCTCCGCGTTATAACGTGCAAATCAATTTCCCTAATTAGCAGGCTTGCCGAACGATAGGTTACCTCAGTGCGTTCTCGCTTCGATCAGGATAAGTGAAAATAAAAGTTGTGTAGTGAATGGATGTTCGTCGTTACAATAACCTAGCAACATTCAGTTATTATTTTTGAAAGCTATTGAATGTTGCTTGTTGACTGTTTATCCTGTTTAACCTTATATATGATTTGAGTTTTGGCCCGCTGAGCGATCGAGTTTGATACACCGTGCACTAAAACTTTGGTTAATTCTAAAATCTGTACTGTACAACTCGTATTACACTTTAATCTGACTAAAGTGAGCAACAATAATACCGGATAATAATAATTCTGAATGCTACACACGCGCTTTTCTCCAAATCACAAATCAGAATCAAAGCGCGGCAATTACATGTTTTACACACTCTCTCACACACACAATGGTGAATCGATATTATATCGAAATACAAAAGATCGAAACGTCTGTAAATCGAACCGACATTTTGATCGAAACGTCTTAAAATCGAACCGACATAATATGATGGAACCGTCTTAAAATCGAAGCGGTATTTGATTGAAACGTTTTAGTTTCTAATCGTCCATAATAATAAATAAATAATAAGGATATTTATATAGCGCTTTTTCCTAAGGAACAATATCAGTTCAAAGCGCAATCGATAGATCGAAGTGTTAATGCATCGAATGATACAAATATCGAATGGACGACATACTGATTCGACAAAAAACGTCGAAGCGTCATTTAATCGAACTTTTTTGATATTTTGTCCTTTCGATATTTTTGAATATTTTTCAATCAATCGAGCCAGTTATAAGAGATGGGTGAAACAAGGTATTTATGATGAACTATTGATGAAGTAGCATTCATTTTAATACTATGAGGACTACTCGTGGTTTTGAGAAAGTCTAATAGCTCTTGCTTGATGATCATTTATGGTATTGCAAGATGGAAATCGTAATAGGTCGGACACATAAAGGCAAGCCTCTTGTGTACTTAAACGGGCTGACATAATTTGTGGATCGCATGGATGTACATTACACTTGAGCACAGACACATATACCCACACATACCCGCAAACGCACACAAATCCATTGTTTCTCGCACCCCAAAAATTACATCTATGAGACCAAGTTTTTTTTCCTCACTTTTTTGTCTATTCGATATTATTTGATATTCGATTTTTTTTCTTCGAAAATATGACGTCCACCTACTGTCTTTTCGATCATGTGACGTTCAATCAAGTGTCATATCGATCTTCTGTCGCTCGATATCCCGTCTTTCGAGCCAAAGGCGCTTCGATCACTTGCCTGTTTGACAGTTCGATTTAAAGACGTTTCGATCATGTTTCTTTTCAATTTAAAGACGCTTCGATCATGTGTCGGTTCGATCTAAAGACGTTTCGATCATATGTCGCTTCGATCTATAGACGTTTCAATCATATGTTTTCAATCAACCGTCGTTCGATCTTCGGTCTTTCGATGTAAGGTCAGACAACCCACACAACACATACACATCTATCCCTCAAACACGCAATATAAAACCAAGTAAATCTCTGTTAGAAGACGGACAGAAATCGAATTATATTGTTCAAATGTTTAGATTGACTGTGTCCAATACCATTCTTGAAGGGAGGGAAGAAACCGGAGTACCCGTAGAAAACCTTCGTTGGCCTGAAAAGTCTTGTACCTAAATCACAAAAGTTCGCCTCCATCGGCAATCGATCCTTCGACCTTCGGCATAGTAAACCGGCGATTTACCAACTGGGCCACAAAAGCCCCATCAACCATAATCCACCCCAACCCCATCATCAAGAGAAATAGCGTAGACATATTGCAGTGAATATTTTAGGCACTGCTTACGAAAAAAAAAATTCAGCACTTATTCACCTCAACAACTTCAGTATACTTAGTCTTATCTCTGACATCTTTGTCCATCTTTTTTGCACTTTCTTGAGGTCATCATTTATGCTTTAAAAGAACAGAAAAGTTCGTACAATTTTTATCTGGTGGTTGTAGTAGCGTCAGAAAAAAAGTTTAATCACTTAATGTGAGTAATTGTTCGAATTTTGTTTCATTGTCTCGTAATTTGAAGTAAATGTGTGTTGCTGTTTTTAAAAGTGACAAATTATTTTATTTTATTTTATTTTATTATGAATTAAGAAAGCGTGTACAGTTTTACACATTTACATAAGCAATACTTTCACTTGTGTTCAAGTAGTAACTCACCAATTCATAATTCTTGAACATTTGGAACTTGGCCCTTTTATTATAATTTTTGAGTACATAATCGAAGTCAATAGTTTATTTGTTGTTTCTTTAATGTCTGCTTGGTTTTTGTTACGTTTCAGATGCGCTGCCTTGTTGGAATAATTGTTATTAGCTGCCTGATCAGCTTGTCGGCAGGTAGATTAAACATGTTAAAATTATAATGAACTATTATTGTTTAACATAGTTGTAGAAGTTTCATAATTTATACCACACACACAAAAAGGAGAGAGGAAAAATAAAAAGAGGAAGAAGAAGAAGAGAGGAAGAGGAGGAGGAGGAGGAGATATAAAGCTACTATTGCTTTTAAATAAATAACCATTACCAATTACCATTAATACCGAAGTCAAGGAAATTGGCTTTCAGAAAGGATTTACGGCCTCCCCCCCCCTCCTCCCAGTACCCCAAACCACTCAACACACACACACACACACACACTGCTAACACCACACTATGAAACTAAAGAGACTATGAACACTCCTCCTCCTCTTATTCCTCTTACTTCCTCCTCCTACACCCCTTGGGGTCATGAGCAATCTTGCCACTGTAGATTGTTCTAACCTATAAAGGGAAAAGTGAAAGCCCCAGTTGAAAACCTGTCTTTCCTTTATAGGCATGACAGATTCACTGCGGCAACAGTACCCACGTTGGAGTGCCGGGGGTTTCAGTATAAATAGTATCCCCACTTTCGGGAAATTTAGTGCTTTAAATTCCCACTGTCGCTGTCTTCCTCATTTGCTCTTTCCCATTCCTGCTCTGTCCTATCACTCTGCTATACTATCTTCTTCTTCGCTAGATCAATGACCTACCTTTTTTCTTGAAAACTCTTCCTGGACAAGACTCCTTGTTTGTGTATGAGGTCTGTTGGATCAGCTTGGGAGTGTTGGACGCTTTCTGCCGGGTGGTCACTAGGGCTTCCTATGATGTTATTATTTAGCAATATAGGCATTTTATATGTATGTGTTTTGTTGATAATTTATAATGATGTTTGTATTCTATTTTGTTTTTGTAACCGGGGGTTCGAGTAGTTGGGGTAAAGCCTCAGCCGTCTCCTGCGTGGGATGTCTTTATTGTAAAGTGATTGGCCGGTGGAGGGCATTCAATTTTCCCACTAGGGTTGTTTCAGCAGATCATTTATGCGGATCGGGGGTTGTCCGGTCCTGATTTGGCTCGGAAGAGTCCGCTGGACCTAAAGCAACAATCAATCAATCAATCAATCAATCCTCCTCCTACTTCCACAACAATCAGTTTTTCATGTAGCTGGCTACTTGCGAGTGTCTGGTAACCATTTGACACACAACGGTCAGCGAGTGTTCCTGTCCGGAGCCAACACAGCCTGGGTGTCGTACGGCTATGACTTTGGCAACCACCACTACAGCTACTACGTCCTGGACCGCTACCACACGTTGCTGGACAAGGTCAAAAACGCTGGAGGGAACTCTATGAGTGAGTGTCCTAGGGGTGATGGTTGATAATAATTATGGTCCTTATTGAGGTTAATAATTATCATCATCATCATCATCATCATCATCATCATCATCATCATCATCATCATCATCATCATCATCATCATCATCATCGTCGTCATCATCATCATCATCATCATCATCATCATCATCATCATCATCATCGTCATTATCACCATCGTCGTCATGGTCATCATCATCACGTCATCATCATCATCATGGTGATGGATTCTACTTTTCAGTTCAAACGGCCACTGTATCACACGCATTCCATCGCACGGACTTGAAAGATCCTGACGCCCATGTCTTAAGACGGGTAAGCGCCGGCTACACGAATACAACCAGCATGCACTAGGTCTCTTCTCCCCCATACCCGGCGGCCCAGGATTGTGCTCAGTTGTCTGGGCGCCAGGCGATGCGCCCGAAGTCTGCATGCAAGTTGGCGCTTCCAGCGGCATGAGTTAGATCTTGTTTTGAGCTGCGCCTTGAACAGCTCTTGAGCTAGAAAAGCGCTATAAAAGAACGATTAAAAAAATTAATTAATTTATCAGGTTTTGGTTTTGTTTTGGTTTGTTATTATTTGTTATGTTACTTCGCCTATGCAACAATCGAGGCCCCTTGGTCCTTATAATCACACAGGGAGTGAGTGCCTGAAATTTCAACATTGATTTTTTTTCTTCTACATAAACATACAAAACAACAAATGAGTGATGACGAGGAGGAAGACATGACGACGGCGATGATGATGATGATGATGATGATTATGATGATGATGATGATGATGATGATGATGATGATGATGATGATGATAACGACGACGACGATGACGACAATGATGATGATGATGATGATGATGATGACGACGACGATGACGACAATGATGATGATGATGATGATGATGATGATGATGATGATGATGACGATGACGACGACGCGCACACAAGCTCAATTCCTATGTGAGCAGCACTGTTTAGTGCCTCCACATTTTGCTTGCTGCGGACTATTTATAGCTTGCCTACACCCTCCCTTCCAGTGAAAGGAAAGGAAAGGAAGCATCGGCGAAGCTATTTATAGCTAGCTTGGCTGACCTAACCTCAAAATCTTGAAGTCAGTTCTGTATTGGTTCAGTGAAATGGGACCGCTTTTATCAATGTAAACTTTGCCCTAAATTTCTACGTACATTGATACATCTCCAGACCATTATGTAATTTGTTTGTCTTGTTTTGATTTGTTACTTTTGCTGCTGCTGTTGTTGTTGTTGTTGTTGTTGTTATTATTATTAATTTTAATATATTATTATTATTATTATTATTATTATTATTATTATTATTATTATGCTAGGGACGTGGATACATATTGACGGTCAGGAAACTCCGCAGTTCGATAGCACGGGTCACGTGACTGCTTTGGACCATGACGGCACTTTCCTAGATGATTTCAAACACTACCTGAACGACGCCCAGGCCAGAAACATACTCATCTTCCCCACTCTCTGGAACGGAGCCGTAATACAGAATAAACCCGAGTAAGCCACATTTACTTCATCAGATGAGAGTAGTCTGTTGGCTAAACTGAGATCTATTGCAATGCCAGCGGTTATATTCTTCTTCTTCTTCTCCTCCTTATATTTGGTCCTGATTTGGCTCGGAAGAGTCCGCTGGACCTAAAGCAATAACCATGTAATGTAATGTTCTCCTTATTCTTCTCCTCCTCCTTCTTCAGGTATCGTTGGTAATTCCAATACAGGACCACATTATACGTGCTCTGTGACACGTTTAGGGTTTGCATTTTACGGCAAATAAAATGTTCACCTTTTGTGTCCTGCATGTTGCAGGCGTCTTCACGGGCTTATCACTGAACCGGATAAATTACAGTCTTACATCGACCATGCTCTCATCCCTTGGGTGCAGGCAGTTAAGGACCACCCCGCCCTCGGCGGATGGGACATCATCAACGAAATGGAAGGGTTCATCATCCCCGGGCAGCACGACTCAAACCCTTGCTTCGACACCACTTTCCTGGACAACAGCGGTGCTGGTTGGGCTGGAAGAGCCTACACTGCTCATGACCTGCTGAGGTATACAGTATGACGGCTACTAGCGCCAGAACCGAGAGTTACCATTATCACGAGCTAACTGAAATTAACACGTGTTCTGTGTAATTTACAGAGAGTCCGGTAATCCAGTGTTAATTAATAATTATCCGTATTTATTACGTCTTCCTTGATAATTAATTGTAAATACGTCGTTGATATTTGTAATGATCACATGTTATTTATAATTATCAGGTTTTGGTGCTAGTAGGCTGTCATAATGTGAATTACGCAGAAAACACGTTAATTACTATTATTAGGCTACTGATACCTGTAAATGCACGTTTTGGCGCTAGTAAGCCGCCTTAGAATGATCAACATGATCACGTAAAAATTGTATCTATGAAGTGAAATTTGTAATTATTATGTGATTATTAAACTTACAATTATTCGGTTTTGACGCATTTCCAGGCGGATTGCTAGAGCCAAAACTGAAAATTAAACATGATCACGCGAAGATATTTATAATTTTTCAATGATAATTGTAATTATCCCTTGATCGTTGTAATTATTCCATGATATTTGTAATTATCTCATGATATTTGTAATTATCAGGTTTTGGCGCTAATAGGCCGTCATAATATAGGCCTATGATAAGTTACACTGTTGTAGGCGTACAAATTATATTGACGATTTACGGTACGGATCTAAAGAGCACTGTTATGCGCGTGCTTACAAATTCAAAGAGTTTCTCAAGGTGCTGGCCACTGAAATTCAGCATTTGTAAATTGTTTGCTGAAGTCAGGATCAAAGCCACGTCGCACAAGACGCACGAACATAAAGCTTGTGCCATTTACCGCTGAGCCGTCGTTTTCTCCAAAATAGTTATTATTCATGATGATGATGATGATGATGATGATGATGATGATGATGATGATGATGATGATGATGATGATGATGATGATGATGATGAAGTCGACGACGAGGAGGAGCATGTTGATAATGATGATGCCACTGACAATGACGAAGCCGATGACGACGCTGCTCTTGCCGATAAACGTTGAAATGTTTGTGTGATAGATTCATCAACTGGCAGGTGGATGCCATTCGTCGGACTGACCCAACAGCGCTGGTCACTGCCGGTTCCTGGAGCCAGAAATCCAATACCGACCAGTGGGGTGACCACAACATGTACAGTGACCACTGCCTTACTGCTGCTGGAGGAAAATCTCACGTAAGCACGCTTTAATGGATGTGTTCTTTGTTGGTCTGTGGCTTTTCATTCCTAAGAAATATCCAACCTCGAAAACTGTGCCAACGTGAGCAGTGTGATCTTTTGTAAGTAGGAAATTGTTGTTGTTATTATTATTATTATTATTATTATTATTATTATTATTATTATTATTATTATTATTATTATTATTATTATTATTATTATTATTATTATTATTATTATGAGAAGTAACTCTCGTTTCTTTATACTTCTTAAACTCCTATGGAAATAAGCGTTGGTGGGTATTAAAATAGTTGTATTCTCACAAAGAAGTTCAACATTACAGACCTTATCCTTCTGGAGCGATGCTATATCACATAACAAGCTAGTGGCCTTGAATTTGTATTTCCGTACTAAAGAGAGGCGAGTATTTCGAGGCGCATGAATTTGGCAATAGTTACGACTCTATGGAGATATTCATTTCATCACCCACGTTGGTGTACAATGAAAATGATGGCAATGATTGGGTTATTAGCCTACATTGTGTAGTTTGTTGTTGCTATTGTAAATTTCAATATCTTGTTAACTTTCTGTTATATGTTGGCGATGTTCTTAGGGTGTAACAAATGTGTGTTGGATCATACACAATACAATACGATATTTTATGTATCTCAAATTTAGTAATTACAATTAATGTATGGTTCCAGGGCACACTGACTTTCTACTCTACCCATGCCTACGCGTGGCAGAACCAGTTTGCTTCAGATTCCACTTTCAAGGCAAATGTGTTAATATAATTATATATGTTAATCAGTGGGTGAACCGTGATGATCAGTCCCTTCAGCACTGCTGAACGGCATTGCGTGAATATGGAACGATCTTCTGTATGTGGGGCACGTAAGCTTACATACTCGCGTTAAAAAGGTTGATCATCGCCGATCCTTTAGTTAGTTAGTTAAAATAGATTAACGTCCCCGGACACATAACTTTCCTTTTAATCATCGTCATCCGCCCATAGCTTACTGATAGCCTAGACTACTTGTAGACCTATTTTTCTGGATCTGGATCTGGAATAATACATCACAGGAGCCTTGTTGGCTATCGTCGTGACGGGCCTGGGGGCGCAATCTGCTTGTTGGGGGGTCTTGGTTAAAACGTCAAATGTCAATATTTTTAATTGGGCTTTTTATTTTTCTGTTCGCTTTTTGATTCCAATGAAGCTCGATCTATCCTTGCAGCACAATGCATCCGAGTATATGCTGGACAAACCTCTGGTAGTGGCCGAGTTCAACCAGAACAGCGGGGCAGGGATGACCATTGAGCAGATGTTTAAATACGTCTACGATCACGGCTACGACGGCGCCTGGAGCTGGCACGCTAACGCCGACGGCAGCAACACAGACCCCGTTGACACCCAGATGCGAGGTATCGCTTCCATCAGAGACAGAACGGGTGTCGCTTTGAATTTAAACTGAAGTCGTTGTAATCTTTGCACAAAACGAAAGATGACACTGAAGTCATTGTAGATTTGAAAATTAGAAAAAAATATTTGCTTTACATAATGAATAAAAAGATTACCGTTAATTCTGATGTTTTTGAATAAAAGATGTTTGGAAGAGAGGTCAACTGTTACATGTGTTTGTGTCGATAAACTGGGTGCTGTTTCTTTGACCATGTAGAAATTATTGCAAAATTATTGAAGCTATAAGCAATATTTTCATTCCTAATAATGTGGTTATTATCTTCATTCATTTTGCAAAAGATTCTTTTTCGTCATTATAATTTATATTTATGATGATTTTACTTTCTAGATTAACGCCTATTGTAATTTTGTGTCGTTTGCCCATGTCAAAACTCAAGTATGACATCACCCAAGGTCATCATCATCATCATCTAGCTTCATCATCATCACTATCACCATGAAGGTGACGTTCCAGTACGTCACTCAAGACGTCATCATCATGGTTTCTAGATCTCAGCTCACGCTAGTCCAAGAATTGACTCTGGAGCTGCTTGATCGTTGCACTGGTAGTCTGTTTATCATGTGTAGCAGTCCTTGTCAGAAATAGCGTTCTTCTTCAGCTCTAGATCTAAGTTTTGGATCTGGCGCTGATTCCTTGGAAGAAATAGTTGTCTGATATGGTCAGTCTTTGGCTAGATCTAAACTACTATTCTTTCATCAGTTCCAGATCTAAACATTGGATCTGGCGCTGATTTCGTGAGGGAAAGAGTGAGTGTATTATTTGGTCAGTAGTAGACCAAGTCTAAACTTTCACCATTCCTCCCGCGGACGAGCAATGCGACTATGTGGACGCCGCCAATGTCGGGTCCTCTTATTCCAGTACGACGTTTCACTTATACAGCCGCCGTCAGGATGGCCTTCTTTCACAGTCACAGACTCTACAGCGCGACGTAGACAGGTAAATAAATCTGTCCAGCCAAAAAATATCACTTTTTGGTCTCTCTCGACATCTCGATCTCAGCAATTTTATTTACACATCTGGCTTTTATCATTTACACAGATCAACAGACATACCTGCATCGTTTACATTGCGAGTAATGCTATACATGTATTCACAAATCAAACATACAATTATTGCCGTTCAGTATAGCCTGACTCTTTATGTAACCTGGTGGTAGATGAGCAACTGCTGATCGAGACTGCCGTCGCAAAATAAAAAAGGAATGTGGACATTGAATTTAATTTACACCAAGAGCTGAATCTCTTGGATTTGCAAGAACGACGCCAACAAATTACCAGTTTTCTATAAGTCTTGTACTATCTAATGTTGTGAAACCGACATTCTAGAATCTTCTTTCATTTTTTCTTTTACGTAGCCCTGATGCGGGACAAGATGGGTGTCGCAAATGGCCTATGCACAAATCGGATCCCTGGTGCGACACCTTCCCTTATGACGCCGAAGACGCTGCCTCTTTCAAACTAGTGATGCTCAGTTCAGCCCGCAGCTTAGAGGTAAGTTCGTAATATAACTTCTTTCAATCTAAATCCTCAGGCTGTGCGGCTGGTGGTGAGACAGACACGAGAGATGCTCTCGCGGAGAGTTTCCGCCACTTCGGTCTGTCGGTTGCTGTTGACAGGAGGCGTGACATGTACAGCACCGTCCACGTTTTTGAAATAATCTGTCTGGCACTTTCTTTTCTTTCCTTTAAGACTGCCTCCTCCAAAAGTTCCTGGCACAATAGACTTTACAAGAGTGTCGTTGCGCGTGACGTTACCAAGCCATGCCAACTTCTACCCTTCACATTAGCAAGGAGTGATTCTTGAGGGCCCGCAATTGGCGTGACCAGATTCCTGGTATTGGATGCAGTCAATGTAAACTTTCACAAATAAAAATCGATTTCCTTTCTGTTTTCTAATAGCGACGTTCCTTTACACCACATGTTTGAGTGATGAACGTTTGTTTGTTATGTATGTGTGAGTGTTTGTAACATGTGAGCGTGTATGTTGGTTACAAATCGCCGCGCTTTGAGTCTAATTTAGGACTAAGGCGCGTATAGCATCCAGTATTATTATTATTATTATTATTATTATTATTATTATTATTATTATTATTATTATTATTATTATTATTATTATTATTATCATCATCATCATCATCATCATCATCATCATCATCATCTTATACCAGGCGATTTGCCCATTCTAAAGTAGTAAATGTACTTCATTGAGCATTAGGATCTGTTCTAACATTTGGTGTATTTGATATAACTCTATCAGGCCTGGTGAGCCGAGCAGAGTACAGATGCTATGAAATATAATTATATATTGTATATACATCATCAAATGTATATAATACATATCATAATTATGTAGATTTAGATACACTTAATTTTTTTTATATAAATCTGATTAAAAACAACAACAAACAAACAAAAAACTTTATAGCCATTGATATGTTAGTTCCTGGTGGAACCAAAAGCTTACATCAGACGTTTATGATAGAACGAAGAACATAATGCATTATTCGCATATTCTTGACCAAATAATGCAAATTAATATTTCTTTCTTCTTTTGACATGGGTTTAAAAAAAAAATTAAAAAAAGGTTGTAGAGGAGGAAGAAGACGAAGAAGGAGATCAGCCAGTCCAGTGGCACAGGACGTCGTGTTCACAGAAGAAGGGTGCCATGGGCACTGTGGTTAGATGGCCGAGGAGCGCGGGCAACAGGCGGCCTAGCAGTCAAGGTAGTCAGGGTTTGCCTCATCGAGTCTTGGGCAGGGAACAGCGCTGCATTCATTGTGTTTTAGGGTAATGTACATGACGTTCATTTTTGACTCAATGTAAATCTATGTACTCACCCTCCCCCTCCCCCCCCCTCACACCTCCTCCTCTACTCACTCAAATTATTTTCTAGATTTTTGCAAATTTGTGTATAATGAGTTCTAAATAGTCCAAAATTGATATCGAAAAAAAAGTCCGTCCGTCCGTCCGTCCGTCTGTCTTTCCGCCACCAGCCGTCTGTCTGTGCAAAAACTTAGTGGCTAACTACTCACAACCTGTTTCAACTATCACATCCAATCTAGTTAACATGGCTTGTACACGTGAGACCTCGAAAATGATCAGTGAATGAATTATTTCACTTGAAGGTCAAGGTCACAAAATGTTAGTCAAAAAATGAAAATTTTTCCCAAAACTTCACTTTTTTTCCCCTAGATTATTAATATTGAACTTGTGATTCTTTGGTGCATGATAGATATCAATGAGACACACATACTATGCACATTTGATCAACTTCGCTCCAAGGTCAACGTCACTGGAGCTGTCCAAAGTCGGTTTGTATAGGTACTTTGAAGTGACTTTGACCCTAAACTATGAGCGATATAAAGTCCAAACTTGTTGTATTTAGAGATAATAGATTGATCTTTCATATCGTGTTCCGTTTTTACGTCGATCTTTAATGTCGTCATTTTAGGCCTTGAAAAAACATACAAATAATAGGTCATCGTACAGTGGAATGGCTGTTTATTTAACCCATAGTATGCAACAACATTGGGTTATTTGATCAGACATGCACGAGAGATCACCTGAGGATCAAGGTAATCCCAAGGTCAAGGTCATTGAAGGTCAATGTCATCCCCAGGTCACCGTTTTTTTTGGCATGATACCACTTTTGTTGTAGTTTCTTTTATAGTAGACTACATGAGTGTATTTGGAGCCGGAGATCAAAGTCATCTCAAGGTCAAGGACATAATAAAGATCAAAGTCGGTATTACTTTGCCTTTTAATATGGAATTCCCTTTGTAAAATATTTATTGTCACCAATTTCATCCAAATAATTTGTATTTGAAGCATATTTTCTAAATAATTATTTGTTTACAAACAATGTAAAATTTTTCTAAATAATATATTTTATCAGTAAATTACTTGTTATTTACCTATCCTATCCTATCCTATCCTATCCTATCCCATAACTCGGAGGTCGTAGGGGCACCACAGATGATCGTTTAACCAGCGTAGCGTACTCCATCTTTCTCTGTCCTCAGCAACCCTGATTGTTTCGCTCAGTGTCAAACCAGTCCGTTCTCGAATGCTGTCTTCCCACCCCCTTTTCGGTCTTCCTCTTCTTCTACCTCCTTGCACTGTGCCTTGCAGGATGGTCTTTGCAAGACCTGATGATCTGGTGACGTGGCCATACCACCGGAGTTTCCGTTTTGTCATCTCTGTGAGCAGGTCATCGTGTTGTCCCATGGCTTGTGTGATGGTCTGTCGGACTTCGTCGTTGGTGATGTGCTGGATATAGGAAATGCCCAGAAGTCTTCTGTAGCACCTCATCTCCATGCTTTGTATTCTTCGTTGTAGATCTGCTGTGAGGGTTCATGTTTCGCAAGCATATAGGAAGATAGGAACAATAATTATTCTTTAGGTAAATAAATCATTATAGGTAAATCAGGCATTGTTCAAGTTGTTGCTAAATAAGGAATTATTTACCTCTATAATTATGCATTATTTAGCAGATTGTGTTAAATAATGTATTATTTAGAAATGTTTCAAGATAATTATTTGTTTACCTATATAGTGCATTATTTGTCAGAATTTGCTAAATAATTTATTAGCAGTTGTTGCTACATAATACATTTTTTACGGAAACAATTTAATTGTTTATGGACTTCAATTTTTATTTGGATTCGCAGGTATTACTGTGATTTTACGTGGTAGTGATAAAGAAAATTGCGAAATCATGATTTTACGCTGTTTTGCAATTTAAAATGTGGAAACTGCTTTATTTCACTCTATTTTTTATTCGTTGGCAACAATAGTAATAGACTTTACGAAACTTTAACGATAACGGCTCCGGAAAAGAGGGATCCATCATTATTTCTGCATTGGTGTCCTTGCCTTCAAAGTACTTCCGCCATGTTTCTTGTCAGTCCGACCCACTGATCTAAACTGCAAATTCCTGGTAGTTTCGAATAAGCTGAAATTGTCGTTTTGAAATGTAAACACAATTCAACTCAAATGAACAAACGGAAACACAGTCTTGACATAGTTTTGGGGTAAATGAATATAAAAATAAAGGTTTTTTTTTTTCTTCAGACGGAGATGCTCAAAACCTGAACACTTCCGCACAAAACTGACCTTGACTTTTCGTTTGTGTACGGGAGGTTACAGACGTGTTATCTTCGAATTTGTAGCGTGATTTGTGTGGCAAAATCAATAATTAACATACATTTTGGATACACAATTTTGGGAAAGGTCTTACATTTAACTATAGAAAGCAGTAACATTAGAAAAAGCAAGTTTTTAAGCGAATCCTGAAATCCTCTAAATAATAAAAATTGCAGTCCCTATATAATGAATTATTTACGTAAATAATGAATTATTTAGCAATATCTTGTAAATAATAATTTATGTAGCAAATTCTTCTAAATAATGCATTATATACCCCCGTTGGGGTGCCGGGGGTTTCAGTATAAATAGTATCCACACTTTCTGAAAATTTAGTGCTTTAAATTCCCACTGTCGCTGTCTTTCTCATTTGCTCTTTCTCAGTCCTGCTCTGTTCTATCAATCTGCTATACTATCTTCTTCTTCGCTAGACCAGTCACCTACCTTTTTTTCTTGAAAACTCTTCCGGGACAAGACTCCTTGTTTGTGTATGAGGTCTGTTGGATCAGCTTGGGAATATTGGACGCTGTTACACTCGATGTTGTTTTTTTCTCTATCAGTATTTGATTCAGCCCCGATGCTTGAAATCCTGATAGGTGTAACTCAGATTCGTTTATCCACGCAACCCGTTCAATCATCAACAAGTCAGGAGTCGTCGTATGAAGTTTTCCACTTTTATTCAGCACACATCAACAACTGCATACCATCGCTCAATCGCTTTTTCCACTCAACAATTCTCAACTTTGAACTTTCCACTTTTTACAACTTTCTCAACTCTAATACAACAACTCTCTCTACTATCAACTCTCTCTAAAAAAAACACCTTTTGAAACAGTGCGACACTATATTTATATAGTCTCTCTAAACTCCAGAAAGAGCGAGAAAACCCCCCAAACGTGACACACCTCAACCAATCAGAATTAATTTCATCATCACTGTCTCACGTCATACAACCCTATTTGGCATGGAAACTTCCATGGTTACCACTAGAACTATCCATACGCTTCGATCGATAGTAAACAACTGACTCGAGAAAATTCTCAAATAATATCGAGCAACTAAAAACACCAACGTTATACAAAGCTTCTTCTAATAACAACGCAAAATCAAATCAAAGATAAATACACTCTATTACTGCATGCGTTGCAAAATAAAATGAATAGATCTATCGCGCGCGTCACACACGCAAGCCTACCATTGCACGCGCTTCACACATAATATCGTGCGCATTTCACACGTACCATCATGCGCGTTTCAACGTAACAGACGCTTTCTGCCAGGTGGTCACTAGGGCTTCCTATGATGTTATTATTTAGCAATGTAGGCATTTTATATGTATATGTTTTGTTGATAATTTATAATGATATTTGTATTCTATTTTGTTTTTGTAAACGGGGGTTCGATAAATTAGAGTGCAGCCTCAGCGTCCCCTGCGTGGGATGTCTTTATTGTAAAGTGACTGCCTGGTGTAGGGCATTCAGTTTTCCCACTAGGGTTGTTTCTGCAGATCTTTTATGCGGATTTGGGGTTGTCCGGTCCTGATTTGGCTCGGAAGAGTCCGCTGGACCTAAAGCAACAATTATGTAATGTAATGTAATGTAATGCATTATATAGGTAAACACATCTTTATTTAGAAGCATCGTTAAATAATACATTATTTAACACACTCTTCTAAATAATCATATAGATAATTTTTTTAAACTTTAGGAACAATGCTTTATGTACCTAAGTTAAAGACTATCAATGTATTGTTTAGGTAAATAATAAATTATTTTCGGAGAAAATAATTTCTTTAGAGAAATCTTACATTGTTTGTAAACAAATGATTATTTACAAAATATGCTTCTATATAAAGATTATTTAGCTAAAAGTGGTAAAAACACACCTATTTTACACAGGGAATTCCATATTTTAATGCCACGATTATATTTTGTTTTTTATAATATAGGCACTCATTTTCATGTTAAAAATTGCGAGGTCAATAAGGACGTGTGAATCATATGAGATTTGCTCTTCAAGTTCTCCCTTAACCTAAATTAACATCAGTACTAGTATGCAATGACAACAACGCACTTTCGGAGGGTGTTTAGGTATGGGTATATCCATCGGGTAACTAGAATCATCAAAAGTTCTTTTCAGAATTCCGGCTTAGGCCCAAAAAACAATGTCTATTTAGGGTATTAAGGAGAAAAAATAGGTTCGGTAGGTCGGCTTGTTTTCTATTTTTTTACCTTGGCCGCGATTTTTTTTTTGGCTTTTTCATTTTTTTTCCGGACGATCCAGATCCCCAAAAAAAGGTTTATGGTCGGGCCAAAAAAATTAAGTTCGGTCGGGATACCGTAAACAGATTTTTTTTAAAATTTTTTAACTTGTATGTCTGGAATAAATTTTTTTTGGTTAAAATCAGGCTCTTAAAAGAATTACGAGGCGCTACTGGTTCCATATAACATCCGTCTTGTAATATTTGCATCTGCTATATGATGTTGACGACGAAGACGACGACGATAAGGATGATGACGATGATGATGATGATGATGATGATGATGATGATGATGATGATGATGATGATGATGATGATGATGATGATGTTTGTGGCAAAGACAACTAAAACGACCACGATGGAGAAGGTGTCAGCTTCAGCGACGAGAGTACTAATTGCACATTTTATATTGTAATGATAAAGTTTTTCTTCAGGAGGAATTCAGGGAGGTGCGATGTACAACAGATGTGTACGTGTGCAAGTCAGAACAGGAGATCTCGATCAGTCATCGACAACAGGTAATTCATGTAACAATCCATCCAACCAGCCAGTCCACCATCCTTACATTCAACCAACAAACTCATCCGGCCTGTCCGCCTCTGTCCATCTTGTCATTCAATCAGCCAAGAAATTGTATCAATTATAAGACAGTTAATCAAGACCGGTCTTCTTCCCTCCGTCCATCCATTCACGACTCAATCATGTCAAACACACCATCATCTATCTACTCATCAAATCGATGCAAACGTTTAGACTGACAATGATAGAGGGTTTTATTTACACCGCTAATATCCACGCAAAACTTAATATCGTCAGTGCGCTTTTAAGCCCCTCGAGGACATCTTTTACTTGAGTAACCGACCCGCAGGAGCCCGGATTGTTTTACCTGTTTTAATAACGGTTACTCTTAGAAATGAGGCGGGTATAAAACGTCTGCGCCTTTGTGGGACTTGTGCACGGTCTACATCTTTGGTGGTGGTGGTGGGAAGGGAATAGGGGGGAGGAGGGCAGGGAGGAGGTAGTGCGTAAACCCGACGAGAGTTAATTAGAATAGCGCAACTACGGCCGCCACTCTGCTTCTTAAACATTTTTTGGGGATGTCCACAGGGAGCATCAGCCTTGCGTTTCCCCGCCAACATCGATGTGGTCATCAACGTTGGGGCATCACGTCCACAACCCACGATCACCTAGCAGCAAAATTCGCTCCCGCTCCACGGCCAACCTGGATTACTTCGGAAAGCAATAGGTGTGGTAAAATTATGAATATCGCCAAATAACTAGCCTACGACGGGCAATGACAGTACAGTTGGAAAATGTCGTCGATCTAAAAATATGACCATAGCAACTGTGAATGTGAAGAGTGATGATAGTATACGACCACTACAACGGTTTATCACGGAAAAGCTATAATCCCCCCCCCCCCCTCCCACTGACAGTTCTGCTAGGCGCAGAAACGTTTTTTGTTTTTTTGCGTGAGACGTCGCGTAACCACCTAAAGAGGGTCACAGTGGCATAGTATTTTTACCAATTCATATTCCACAGACAATGTTGTAGGATACATTGATGCGAGCTACGGTTATAATATTATACCTCACACAACAGCGACAATGGATAGAAAAGGATCAAAGCATTATAGTAACATAAAACCAGTTATTTTTTTGTATTAGAAAACTCTGTTGCAGCTACCTTATGACACGCAGTTTGCCTGCAGAAATATTTCAAACAAAAAAGAAAATGACCATGATAACAGCAGCAATAAACAGTGAAATATTTGCTTTGGAGGGGAGGCCAAATTTTACGTTCAGTCCTACGCTACGACACTATTTCTCTCCTTTTTGTAGTATGTTACACGACAGCTGTCAGCTTCATAAATCACATTCTTTTGACCGTTTTCTAAAGACATAAATGTAAGCAATATGTCACAATTAAATCAAAAACAAATGCATTGTTGTATGCATCATGTAATGAACTCCAGTAACAACTCGAGTTTGTTAGGGAAGAGGCAGCAAGCACAGTTTTGAACGGCAACATGACCTGGTGTATTCGTCTGACTGAAACGAAATAAAGCAGGTTCTTAATCACAAGATCATTTGTATGTTGGTCTTTGTCACTTTTGCGTGTTTGTATCTTTGTTTGTTCGTTTGATCTTTGTTTTCCATTTCTTGTGGTTTTAATATCATCACACTGCTTAAAAAGACAACATTCTAATTCAACAAACTGTGTGTGTACTGCAACTCTAAGAACTTTGAAACTTGTTCGTGTTTCCAGTTCTTAAAAATGATTATATCGATTTCCACAAGGGTCTTATATATTCATTGGCCAAGTAGAGTGTGACTAAGACTGATATCGCATGGTAATTGACTAATCACAGATGACTATGTTCCCAGCAAGCTGTGAAATATACAAGTCGTAAGAATACAGGGCCTACCCATTTAAGAATTGCTGTCTCCTGTGTTTTTTTCTGCAACGATAAAAAAAACCAAATGGTCTTTTTGTATTTCGTAAAGCGCGATAAAACAGCAAAGTTTTATCCCAAGACCGAACCGTCAATAATTCACAAATACTACAGCAATGACGGTCTCAAGGAAATGAAGAGTCAAAAGAGTGCATGGACCGACTGACTCAGCAAATGAAACTGGCATTGTTGTTCATTGGCTGCCTAAGCTAGAGTTGACTGACGCCAAAGAATATTCAGTTAACACAAAGAATGACCATTCCGCAAGACTGCTAAATAAATAAGCGCCCCAAGCGGTCTTTTCATAAAATAAAAATAAAAATAAAAATAAAAAAAATAAAAAAACAACAACTAAGGGGAGACAATCCAATACATTGCTGCAAGTAAACAAACCTCGAGTGTGGAATGCTGCTAATTGGCCGCAGTAAATACGCACAGATGCTTGTGAAACAATAAGCAAATGATCCTGTTGGGTAATAAAATAATGTACAAGATTATAAGTGCAAAAAATAGTCTAGCTCTACAAAAAGCGAATACAAACACATTATTATTATTATTATTATTATTATTATTATTATTATTATTATTATTATTATTATTATTATTATTATTATTATTCCTAACAATATAATCATTATTGAGGAAGATTTATGTCACTTAAGCCTAAACAGTTTGATGGGAAAACGGCCGGTTCATCTACAAATAAGCATAATTTTCAATCATTTGCGATACTCAACTTGTTTAATCCTTCGGGAATCTGGATCTACAAATAAGCATAGTTTTCAATCATTTGTGATACTCAACTTGTTTCATCCTTCCGGAATCTGAAGAATGAAAGTCCAGGGCACTTGTAACGACCATTTGTGCAGTTAATAGCACTGTTGTGATCACTCCCACATGTCTTTTTGTAGAATTTCCGCTAAGTACAGTGTCTCGTTCTATGCCGTAAGCCATTTTCTATCGCGATGACCGCTTGGTGACGCTGGCAACTTTCGGTTTCGCGTGTCCTGGAATTATGCTCCTTCTTTGTGAAACTAAACTTTATTTGCTGAAGCCTAGGCCTAAATTTCGAACGAAGCGTGGACGAATCGATTAAATGAAACTGGCATTGTAACAATGTTTTTCACTGTTGAAGTTTGGTTGAAGAACCTGTCATGTGTCACGTTCTGCCCCGAGTTGCCGAGCCAGAGCGCTGCGTAACGCTCCGTAACTATTTTGGCAGAAAGTCTGCGCAACCCTGTGTTCGCGGAGAGCTGTTGATGTTGTTGCATCAATTTTTATTCATCAGATTAACTTAAGTTGTACTGATATTGCAGAGAGCGCTCGGTAGCGGTCTCTAAAGGTTGTTTGAAAAGAGAAAAAGATGGCGGCCAGAGTGGGTCGCTTTCGATTTTCGAATGGCGAGATGTTCAACGGTGATATAGGAAGGGAGGACTTTTGTCATTTTACAGTCTGGTAAAGCCCCGGTCACACAGCCCTTTACGGCTGAATCACGGCCAAAGCGCGTCCAAAATTTGTTACCCGTGGAGTGGACGTTGTTGTTCGCGTTGTGTCGAGGTTAAGACGAGCTACGGTCGAGGTATAGACGTGGCAGGACGCGGGGGAAAATCTGAACGGCATCGGACGCGGCAAAAAGTTTTGAACTGCTCAAAATTTTAGCCCGCGCACAACCACGGGTAAAACACGCGGTAAAGACGTGCAACACACGTGAAACACGCGTGGTAATCCGTGTTCCGGCAGTGATTAAAACTTGGGGAGACGCGGTAAGACGCAAAAGTTTAGCGTTCAGTCACGGCCAGAGCACGGTCATTGGACGCATGTACCCCGTTGGAATCACGGGAAATAGCGTGTGTTTAGCGGCTTATCACTGACAAATGGATTTTTCCACGTACATAGCACTACCTAACGACGTCTCGAACAAGTTCGAAATACGTCCCGATCTTTGCCTAATCACTTCTGTATCACTTCTGATTTGCGGCATATAAATACCGTAATTTTCTGAGACCTCGGCATGAGGGTCAGGGTCTGGACCGGCAGCACCAGCAGGGGGAGCATGGACCTGGAATGTGACTTGGGCCTGGGAGTCTTGGGGAGCCTTCGTCGACCTCTTCTTGGCAGAGGAACCCTTCTTTCCAGGCATACTGCAAATGACTGGAGGTGTTTTGTACAAGATCTGGATCGGTATAACTTGCCGCCTTTTCCCCCCTCGTTTTAGAACATGTGCAAATTTTTTTATAGGCTTACACGTGGCTGGACGTGGTTAGCCGTGCTTAGGCAGTGCTTCAGCAGTGGAACAGCCGCCGACGGCCATACCCCGTCCAAAGCACGGCCAAACCAAAATTGACCAAAAATTACCACGTACGACCACGTCCACCAGATTTTCCGAACTTTTTGTACGTGATTAAGACGTGGAGTGCTGTGTGACCATGGCTTTAGATGTGTGTTTGTTATTTGAGGGAATAATTATGTTTATGTGCAATCGGTATGAATTTGTATTTATATTTGATAGTATTGTTGTTGTGTCATCATCACGCGTGACAGTAACTTTCACTTTCAGCCGACTTCACTTTGATTGTGAAGTCATTATATGCTGCGCCATTTTAAAAGCATTCGCTTATGGCAAAAGGTTGCCCAGAAGAAAAAATAATTCGCGTTGAACAATCGCAAACGTTTTGTGGCGCTTTTTTTCTAGGCAACTCGGGGCCGGTGTTCATTTTTCTTTACTCTGTGTATCATGTGTGTGAGCGGGCGCCCCCTGGTCCTGATTTGGCATGTATGTAAACTCGAAGCTTGACATCGAGTATTATACGCTTGTAAGTGTCCGCGGAAATGAGGAAAAGGCAAAAAACAAACAGGAAGAAAGAAGAAAAATAATGCATTGCAAAACAACAACAACAACAACAACAACAATAATAATAATAATAATAATAATAATAATAATAATAATAATAATAATAATAATAATAATAAAAATAAATTAATTAAAAATTTTTTTAAAGGAACACGATGACCCATTTTTAAAAGAAAAGGAAAGAAGAAACAGAAACACGGAAAATATACTTAAGGAAAAGAGTTAGCGAAAGAGGTAACGAACATTGAAGTTTAACGTCTTCCTCAACCATTGGTGATACCGCTGGCTGACGGGGAAGAAGTGTAGCTTCGTGGCGCTGTGTGTTAATCGCCTGTTTTCTATGCAGAAGGTCGCGGGTTCGATTCCCGCAAGGGGCGAACGTATGTGACTTAGGTACGAGACTATTCAGGTCAGCGAGGGTTTTTTCTGGGTACTCCGATTAATTTCCTCCCTCACTTCAATAATGGTATTGGATGCAGTCAATCTAATATTTCAAAAATAAATATTCTATTTCCTTTCCGTCTTTTTTAATAGCAATCTTCCTGCCTTTACACCACATGTTTGAGTGATAGATGTGTGTTTGTGAGAGTGTGTGAAACATGTGAGCGTGTATGTTGGTACAGATCGACGCGCTTTGAGCCTGATTGGTGATTTGGGGAAAAGCGCGTATATAGCATCCGTTATTATTATTATTCTTATTATTATTATTATTATTATTATTATTAGAGACCTCAACTCACACTGAATCACCAGAGCAATCATACTAATAAGATGGAGAGCGAAAAAGGGCCGCTGTTATTTTGCCCAGCACGGGATTCGAACCTAGACCATCGGTACTCTACCACTGAACTACGGCGGTGCGACAAAGAAAGGGAGAGAATTAAGAACCCGTAAGTGCCATCTCAGAGCAATGAACATTAACCTACTCTTGATTTAGCTGCTTGCTGTTTTATGTCAAGGAGATTACGCAATTGTAGAAAGACGAAAAATAAGAAAGAAAATAATAATATAATAGGATCCAAAAGGGAGCGTAAAAAGGACACTGAAATTGAAACAAGATCGCAACCCATTTAAATGTATTTCCAGACATTCACATACGTAGTTTAAAACCACAAAAAGGCATTTTCAGAAGTGTTCATGTTCTTGCCTGTGTTCTGACTCGGATTTATCCTAACAAAAGAAAAGGAAACGGTGCAATGATAGACCACGATCTGCACTATGTTCACACAACTAAACAAACAAACAAACAAAATAATTATCTAATTCGGTTCAGCCAATTTTTAGATACCGCGCAAAACGTGTTTAGAGAATGGTGAAGCACAACGACCTTGACCTTTAATAAAGTACAAATAGGAATCATCTATCATGCCTAGCAGTAGTAACAGTATCATTCCAATATAGGTCACACTCCCCTAGCTGAAAACGAGCATGTTCTTGGAGCTGTCTTGTCTCGGTTTTATCCCCAAGAAGCAAAATGAAAATCTGCAATGATTGATCACTTATCTCAACTATCCACAAGCTAACAATGATCAAAACTGGCTTAGCCACTTTTATGATTCTGCGCAAAATGTGTTTGAAAAATTATGGATCACAGCGACCTTGACCTTGACCTTTAAGACTGTGCACAATAATAGCGTTGTGGCCACGTGGTCTAAGGCGGGACTAACTTGCCTTGTCCACAGGCTGGAAACCAATAAAGCCTGACAGGTATGGGATCGATCCCGCCTCTGGGAATTATGTTTCTCCGAATATTATTTACTTGGAACTCGGGCACCGTCTCGAGGGTTTTCTCCGGGTACTCCGGTTTGCTCTTACAGCAATATTTCAAAAACAAAACTAATATTAAGTAGGTTGGGTTTGGGCGCGGCACAGGCTGGCTGCGACTACGCCTTCCCCAAGGGAGGCAGCCCAGAATTTCCCAATAAAAAGGGACAATAAAGTGTCAACAGTCAAAAGTTTAAAAAAATAAAATTAAAACAGTCAATATGAATGACACAAAACGCTGAATAGTCATTTGGAGATAATACAAAAAAAACTGTTTTGAACAGAACAATTTACATATCAACCGACTGACCAGTCAATGGACTGGTACGGAATGAGTTGAAGTAAGCTTATTTTTATATCAAACATCATTACAATCAATTCATTTGTTTGTTTTTGAGGTATAGAGCAAATGTGTTTAGATAATAATTAACCGCAGCAATCTTTATCTTTGAGATAGAAAAAATGCCATGATACGAGAGGCTGCAGTCAGCAAAACCTAGCAGTGGTCCTATAATAAAGTTTAACCGCCCAACCGATATTTGTTTGGCCTCTTATCTGATTTCCGACCACATCAAGTCAACAAGTCAACACATCATTATTATCCACGATGAAGAAATTAATACAGCACATATTGTGTCCTAGAAAAACAATTTAGTTTAAAAAACAATAACATGATTTCAGGTAATCATGCAAATTCCAATAATAAAACTAAAACGTCATCAAAGTATGAAGCTTACATCAAAAAATAAAAACAGCATTGAAATAAATAATGTAAGGAAACGCCAACTAGTGCAAATACCTTGCAAAGAATCGATGCAAATAATCATAACGATCAGCGAAACATTAGCCAACTCCTAATATAGCTGGATGTTGTTTTGTATACCCGAGAACGCGCAATCATATTTCCTGTCTGCGCTGCTTCTTTACTTTACAGGGGTTGTGACCTATCAGAAACACCTTTCGTTGGTTCAAGTTTATACCCAAACTGTTCTTGTCTAAACGTGTACCCCATTTCTTTACAACCGAACTCGGGCCAGCGCATACCCCAACCAAAGTTTATTGTTTCCGGAGATTGTCGAGTGCGATTGAAAAAGCAAAGAAAGGAATGAAAGTTGGGGAGGGGGGGGGGAGGAGGATAGAAAGGTGAATATCCGTCACCTTAAATAAAAAAATAATTAAAAAAAAAAAAGCTCAAAAATCCACTCCTACGTTACAAACCCTGAATTGAAATTGATCCATTGCCTTTGGGAATAGCAGCAGTAGTGCAAGCTAAAACAATATATCATGACGATTAAATTACACACACCCAGAGAGACAGCACACATATGACCCATTTTTACCCCAGTCACAAACAGGAAAGCCCGTTTTGCTGCTCATTTTGCGTTTCACCACAGGCGCTCAATGTCGGGTCTCGCTAACGTCATTAAAGAGCCACGCGGTTGTGGGCCCTCATGGCCTTAACAAAAACACTTTCACTGACAGGAATCACAAACGTGACTACGGTTAAATTTGCTTAGAACATGTAGATGAGATCCATTCTAAATGTTGGGGTTCTATGTAAACCTGCGAGTGAAAGGCAAAATGTATTGCTTGGTATGCAGAAAATGCAATTACGAAGAACGTGTGAGCCAAGTCGTCTAATAGGTCTAATAGGTTTTAAAGGCCAAAGACGGTAACTGCTGAAAATAACATTTTGGAGAGCGTATACTTTCAGAAGGCGTGTGTTTAAAAACAAGCAATGACGCAAATGAGTGTCGAAACAAAATATATGGAATTCTATCCTATCCTATCCTATCCTATCCTATCCCGTAACTCGAAGGTCGTTGGGGCACCACAGATGATCGTTTAACCAGCGTACACCATCTTTCTGTCCTCAGCAACCATCATGGCGTCGCTTAGAGTCAAGCCAGTCCATTCTCGAATGTTGTCCTCTCACCTTTTTCTGTCTCCCTCTTCTTCTGCCTCCTTGCGCCGTGCCTTATAGGATGTTCTTTGAAAGGCCTGATGCTCTGGTGACGTGGCCATACCATCGGAGTTTCCGTTCCTTCACCACTATGAGCATGTCATCATGTTGTCCAATGGCTTTTGTGATGGTCTGTCGGACTTCGTTATTGGTGATGTTCTGGGTATAGGAAATGCCCAGAAGTCTTCTGTAGCACCTCATCTCCATGCTTTGTATTCTTCGTTGTAGATCTGCTGTGTGGTTCCATGTTTCGCAAGCGTATAGGAAGATGGAGACGACAAGGGAGAGCAGCAGCCTTACCTTGGAATGTAGACTGATGGTCCTGTCTTTCCAAATGGGTTTCAAACTTGTCAGGGCAGCAGTTGTTTGTGCGATCCTGGAGAGAATTTCCAGAAGTTGTAAACCGAGCTTAGACTCACAAGAACTGAGATTACGAGAAGTGTGAAAAGTAACAGAAACGGTGAAAATGCTATTAAAAAAAAGAAGACATTTAATTAAGCTAAAAGACTTGAGTGGAAAAGATGATACACTTCTAGAGAGAGAGGGAGAGACAAAGAGAGAGAGAGAGAGAGAGAGAGAGAGAGAGAGAGAGAGAGAGAGAGAGAGAGAGAGAGAGAGAGAGAGAGAGAGATTGAGTGACACTAACGGTTTGTATTTTTTTACTGACAGGACAGAATCCCTACAGTAATATTCCACCCCCATCTCCTCTTGCCAACAGTATACACATATAAACATTAACCACAACACATAAAAAATATGTATTTTGTTGGCTTTGAATACAAACACAACAAGAACAAAAAACCAATATAAGCATTGAAATAATGAGTAAGCATTGACTGGCCTGGTCTGGTGGCGTAGTGGGTTAGTCGCCGGTATTCTACGCCCAAGGTTTGAGGGTTGGATTCCCGCAAGAGGCGAACTTATGTGACTTAGGCACGAGACTATTCAGGTCATTCATGGTTTTCTCGGTACTCTGGTTTCCTTCATCCTTTCAGTAACGGTATTAGATGCAGTAAATCTAAAAATTTCTAAACTAAACTTCAATTTTCTTTTTAATAGCGATCTTCCTGTTTTAACGTCAACGTTTGAGTGATCGATGTGTGTTTGCTGTTTATGCGAGTGTGTGAAACATGTAAGCGTGTTCGTTTCGCCCCGTTTTGAGCCTGATAGCTAGGTGACTTGAGGTAGGGCGAGTGTGTAGTATCCATTATTGTTATTATTATTATTATTATTAGTAGTAGTAGTAGTAGTAGTAGTAGTAGTAGTAGTAGTAGTAGTAGTAGTAGTAGTATTGTTTACCTACCCTTTCCTCTCAATCTCCCCATCTCACTCCACCAAACGCCTTACCTCCTTTAAGAGAAATTTGAGTAGTTTAAATAAAGCAATACAATCCACGAACGCCTAACATCATCTAGTAAACTGACATGATTATTTTTCTTTTTTATGGTCGTTCTTTTTTTTTTTATATTGTGGACACGAGGAATATAATGCCCACAGCTTTCTTTCTGAATCAGTATAGTTTTTTTTTTTTTTTTTTTTTTTTTTTTTTAGCCCCCAGTGCTATCGTATTTCTAAGAAACCGAGATTATCGGTATAATTCAAAAGCGAAATAAACCCGAAACACTCATGTATAACCAATACATGAAACTTACAACAAAAACTACGTTATCATCGTAGAGACTTGAAATTATACTTTTCACATTCTTGGCATTAACTGGAAAAAAAAAAGATTGAAGAAAGATTTGTATAACACTAAAGATAAATAGGCCTACGCAACAACAACACCCCCCCCACCCCCACCCCCCCCCCCAAAAAAAAAAGAAAGAAAAAAAGAAAGAAAGAAAGAAAAAGAAGTAAAATACACACACACACTCACCCAAGGAAGTCAAACAGCTTGGAAGTTGAATTAATTTATTAAAAAACATTGATCATACCTTCTCTTTCCAAAAATATTTTTAGCTAAACAAAATTGGTAATTGTTTATTTATTTATTTATTTATTTATTTATTTATTTATTATTATTATTATTATTATTATTATTATTATTATTATTATTATTATTATTATTATTATTGTTGTTGTTGTTGTGATTATTATTATTATTATTATTATTATTATTATTATTATTATTAATTTTATTATTATTATTATTATTATTGTTGTTGTTGTTGTTGTTGTTGTTGTTGTTCTGATTATTATTATTATTATTATTATTATTATTATTATTATTATTATTATTATTATTATTATTATTATTGTTGTTGTTGTTGTTGTTCTGATTATTATTATTATTATTATTATTATTATTATTATTATTATTATTATTTGAAGTTTGAAAAACGAAACTGAATTATTAATTTACATGTAACATAAGGAATTGCTATCTGGGTCTGTAATAAATAATACAGCAATACAAACAATAATTTTTTGTTGTTGAAATAATTGCTTTAATATTGATTGGAATTTGACATTTTAAAAAAATCTTATTATTATTTCTACAGAAGATAATGGATTACTGCGGAAAGAGCAAAAATGGATCGTGTGCATCCGGTTCCCTACAGACATTGAAAAAGATTAATGTTGTTCTGTCACAAAGACTGGCATTTCTTGGTGATCTCCATCAAAACTCCAAGGCCATGGTAGTTCGTGTATCTCGCACAGTTCGTACAGAGCCCCTTGCACGGTGTACGTATGCGTGGTGTAGTGATATTATACAGAGCAAATACTTATAAGACCCAATCATCATAAGTAATAGCGCTAATTACTCATCAGTTAAGAAGACATGCTAGTCTTGTGTTGTTTCCCCTCCTCCCCCCCCCACCTTTACCCCTATTAAATTAGAGAAAATGTTATTTTATTTAAATTACCATGCATACTTACCATACATATATATATATTAATAAATAAATAAATATTTAAAGGCACAGGTAATTCTAAGGAAGGCAGAGGTTAGGAGGTGGTAGGAAAGAGATAAAAAGAAGAAACGATTAACAAACAAAACCACATTAAATTTATCATGTATAGTATCTCGGGGGGGGGGGGGCTTCATTACTCAAAAAGTCATTTATAACAATTAGCATACCATTTCACAAGTTAATTCTAGTGTCATCGCCCTCTTATTCCTGACACTCTAAAGTATGTTGCTCCAGATTTCTTCTTCTTCTTCTTCTTCTTCTTCTTCTTCTTCTTCTTCTTCTTCTTCTTCTTCTTCTTCTTCTTCTTCTTCTTCATCTTCTTCTTCTTTGTAATTATTACTTCTTTTCTTATGTTTCTAACCACTCAAATTTACATTGTGTTGAGACAATCAATTGTACGCAGAAGATGTGACAGACGATTTTTGACAGTTGATGAAGTTGCCGTTTCTTGACCATAGAAAGGTGTTATTCGCAACGTGATCAGCAAGGGAAGTGTGAGCGAAATTCACGTGGCCTCTTAATAGTACAATATCCATAACCTCAAGACGACCAGCCATTCTAATGTTATTAAAAGTCAATCGCACACATAGCTGAAAATCAAGTATTTTCCCCCTTCAAAAGTGTAAATTTTCGTTGCGATGTTGTATCCTTTTAAAGAAGCAAAATGAAAGCGATGAATGAAGGGCTACTATCCGAATTAAATACAAGCAAAACATTATCAAAACTGGTTCTAGCAAAACGTGTTAACAATCTAATTTACCTCAATGATCTTTGAGAAAGAATGCTAATTCGTAGTTAAAGACCTGAAGTATCTCCATAGTAAAACTAATTAAAATCGGTTCAGTCGACTTTCTTGAGAGAAGGCGAACAATGTTTTGAAGTACACATTTGCCAAAGTTATGAAAATCCGCTCAGCCGTTTGTGAGATATAGAGCAGAACGTGCTTAGCACAATATGGAGGCTAGCGACCTCGACCTTTGCGGTACAATGAAGTATGATGGTACGGGAGGCTGGCCATTAATGTTCCTATGAAGTTAGGTCAAAATCCATTGATTGATTGATTGATTGATTGTTGCTTTAGGTCCAGCGGACTCTTCCGAACCAAATCAGGACCGGACAACCCCCGATCCGCATAAAAGATCTGCTGAAACAACCCTAGTGGGAAAATTGAATGCCCTCCACCGGCCAGTCACTTTACAATAAAGACATCCCACGCAGGGGACGGCTGAGGCTTTACCCCAACTACTCGAACCCCCGGTTACAAAAACAAAATAGAATACAAACATCATTATAAATTATCAACAAAACATATACATATAAAATGCCTATATTGCTAAATAATGACATCATAGGAAGCCCTAGTGACCACCCGGCAGAAAGCGTCCAACACTCCCAAGCTGATCCAACAGACCTCATACACAAACAAGGAGTCTTGTCCCGGAAGAGTTTTCAAGAAAAAAGTAGGTCATTGATCTAGCGAAGAAGACGATAGTATAGCAGAGTGATAGGACATAGCAGGAATGCGAAAGAGTAAATGAGGAAGACAGCGACAGTGGGAATTTAAAGCACTAAATTTCCAGAAAGTGGGGATACTATTTATACTGAAACCCCCGGCACCCCAACGGGGGTACTGTTGCCGCAGTGAAATGGTCATGCCTACAAAGTCAAGACAGGTTTTCAACCGGGGCTTTCACTTTTCCATTTATAGGTTAGAACAATCTACAGTGGCAAGATTGCTCATGACCCCAAGGGGTGTCAAAATCCATTCAGTGGTTCTTGAAGTATGGTGTGCAACGGACCGACCGACAGACATTTGTTTCGTTATGATTCCCGACTACTTCCAAGTATTTACACACATGTGTGAGTTGTTGGAAGTGGGTGCGTTCATGAGTTCGTTCGTACGGGCTCCTCGAAACATTATTAAACTAATATGGAGATGCCTGTGGCAAAGCTGTTCACTCCTCCGGTTTGACCGGATTTTCTCCGTTTTGACTGTAAAAATCCGCTTATCCGTTTTGAAAACAAAAACTCCGGTTTCAAACGCGAGCGATGAAAAAAAAAATAGTTTTTTCGGTAGAAAGACGATTTTTTTTCCGTTTCGTAAGTTTTCCGTAATAAGACAAAAACTGGAATTTCCTGTACAAGTTTCGATTTCCGGCTCTCGCACTTTCTTTCGTGTGTGATCGAGCATTTGTGCATGTTTTCGAAGTGACTAATCTGTTCGCGATGCCGAAAATAAAAAACGCAGAAGATGGTGGACAAACACCACCCAAAAAGAAGATGCTTTACACGCAGAAGTGGAAAGCTTCTTATTCAGAACTGCATAAGTGCTTAACGAGCTCCGAAAGGTCTGAAAACTATGCTTACTGCAAAATTTGCAATCTTGACTTCAGCGTTGCGGACGGCGGTAGAAATGCCATTGAAAGGCACGTGAACTGTGATAGACACAAGCAGTTGCAACAAGAGCAGGCTAACCAACGCACAAAAAGCTCGTTTATTGCTAAAGCAATAAATAAGTGAATGCTTTTTCAAATTTACTTTTTAATGTGTTTTTGTAGTAAATTTAACTGTCTTTTTGTTTTCTTTTTTATCAATCTCTCAAAAAATGTATTCCAGTACTGTACTCCTGACAGACAGATGAAACTCCTGACAGACAGTCTGCTTACTCCTGACTGGCATTGGTAGGGGTGAACAGGTCTGCTGTGGTAAATTATCTCTAACGACAGCGACAACGACAACGATATGGGTAACAATATATCGTTGTAAAGGGAAACACAAAGACGAGGCTGTAGTACCCGTTTCTAAAGACGTGGGGACGTTGTAATTCTTCATCAAGATATTTTATTTAAGGTCTGCACACTATGTGATCTTAGTCCAACAACAAGTGAAAAGAGCTACCAGCTAAAAACTCCTATTTAAAATATATACAAGTCTTGAACATCGAACATTTTCTTACCTACATCTTAATGTATCCTAAACCTATTATAAACATATCATATCATAAACATATCTGTACTAATTTGAAATGTGACAAGAACGTTTACTGCGTTACTTAAATATGCTTTGGATCGTGAAGACCGTGGGCTGCTTAACAATTGTCAGCCTCTTTACAATCTTGTAAGCCTTCTTGCTGTTGTTCTTGATCAGACGGTTCTCTATTTCCTGGCATTGATCTTCTATCCAGTTCTCTTTTGCCGTGCGCATGCCTTTGCGGATATTACTGTTGATTTTTCGGTAGGCATCAGATCCCTGTGAGGTGTTCTTTTTCTTATTCAACCCTCTTCGTTTGTCACACAGTTCTAAAAGTTCAGGTGTGATCCACGGTTTCTTCTTAGCTTTGGGCGGTGCTTGCCAAGGCCCTCAGTGGCGGCATCTGTAACAGCTGAGTTGAAGGTGGTAGTCATGGTGAATTGACATCTACTCCATCAGCTCCCAAAATGAGCAGTGGTGGAAATTCCCCTCCAATTGTGGATTGGAATATATCTGCCACCTCCGGGTCTTGCAGTTTGTCCAGGTTGAACTTCAGTTTGATGCACTTTTGCTGTGTTTACTCTCTTCAAGTGGAGCCGGAAAGGCATCATCACGAGATCGTGGTCACTTCCGATGTCTGCTCCTGGAAAAGTGCGTATCCTGCCAATGTTGATGCTTGATCTCAAGCGTTTCTTTACCATGATGTAGTCGATCTGGTTGTGATGCTCCACGCTGGAACTGTGCCAGGTCCATCGTCTGGATTTTTTGTGGGACCAACCGTGTTTGCAAGTATCAGAGTGTTGTATCTGGCAAACTCCAAGAATCTCAGACCGCAGATAGGGTCCTGACATTCCAGGTTCCTATGACGATGCTGTCTCTCGTGCGGATTTTGCTAAGTTGTCCATCAGTAACACACTTATCACCTATATCCTGGTGGCCGGCATGGCCAACGGAAGGCGAGGTCCTTGGTGACCAGGACGACGACCGAAGCGGTATGGAGTGAGTGGTTATTTTCATCGTCTTGGGCAAGAAAGACCTGGCGGGGGCCAATCCTCTCCAGGCTGTTGGCCACAGCCGAAATCCACGAGTACAGTGTAGCTCGCCTTGGCCCCGAGCACGTGGTCGTTGAACATAAAGTAACGTGAGGTTCCTCCGTCCTGGCCGGTGACTTCCGTGTAGAAGACTTTAGCACAGTGATGCCGTGCTGACATCACACCTGTTAGTCGTATCTTACGACACGCCGGAAAACGTTGGGTCTATTCTATTCAGTGCCCGAACCCACAGGGCACAAGTTATTGTACTGAAAATTCAGTTCCTACATTGTAAGCTTAGGCTATATAAAATTCATATGTTCTATAGATACAGTGAAAATAATAATTTAATGTACAAATGGCAACCTATACCTTTGTTGACAATCTAAACAATATGGTCTTGGCTGTTATTACCTTTGGCCGACTCGATCGCTGATACTAACGCCATATTCTTAGACTGTAGGGTACATTCCATGGTAATCAAAAACACCATACCGTTTTGGTAGTCAAGGACAGTACCATTTTAGTAATCAAATCACTGCATCATTTTGCGCCCTCTAAAGCCTTTTAGGCCAATTCCTGGAATTTATCAAAGCGTCTATTTCCCTCTAAGCTCTTTAATAAAATTTTTGCCAAACCCTGGATTCTTCGTAAGCTGTGTAATTTCATGCTATGGTATCATATCCGGTTGACCGTTTTCGTTTTCTGATGCTGAAGAAGAGCCAAGGGCGATCAATCCACGTGACTCCTGTGGCTCACGAGACCGCCGGTTTTATATCTTTTGAACTTGAAATAGAAGGGAGAGTGCACGTCAAAGGTGATTAATGCCCTTTATTTTTGACAGGAAATGACTTCGGACAGGTTTTCTGCTACTTGCTTCTAGAGGGCTTTGAGAATGATTCCTTTCGGCAGCTGATTCATGCTGCTCTCCTTCTTCACCCACCCAGCCTCTCTCCTCCTACCCCCACCCTCCACCTCCTTCTCTCTCCCTAAACTCCTCCGACTCCCTGTTCCGTTCTGTCTTTGAGGGGTTCTTTCCCACCGCCGTAGCTCGGTGGTAGAGCTTTGGCCTGGCACACCGATGAACTGAGGTTCGAATTCCGTGGTGGGCAAGAAAATAAGTGACCATTTTCACTGTACATCTTAGCAGTGTGATTTCTCTGATGGTTCAGTGTTGATTTAGGTCACTAACCTCTCCTCCCTTGGATGGTTATCCCCGTCTGCCATATCTCCAATGGTGGGTGTAGACGTTAAACTTCAATGTTCATTCAGGGTTTCTTCAACTTACAGCGCATCTTCCTAGTTTGAAACACCATGTGCGAGAGAATATCTGTCTGTGCAAGGGTAAAAGCAATAATGGCGAAAGTATATCAGCCTGAAGCATAAATCGAGCCGATTCGGATCACTCGTTAACGCAAATATCAGACAGAAGAAGAAGAAGAAGAAGAAGAAGAAGAAGAAGAAGAAGAAGAAGAAGAAGAAGAAAAAGAAGAAAGTTATGATCGTTCCTCTCAACAATCAAGATCACCCCAAAACGATTTGTCGGCATAATGTGTATCATTTTATCCAACTTATTACTGTATTTGGTAAAATGTAATGCTGAATATTTTCCTCCTTTTAGTTTTAGACTAACTAAAAGTTTATTGAAAGGGATTATTGTATAGAAAAAGTGTGTTCCCTGCCATATATATTCTATCCTATCCTATCATATCCTATACCGTAACTCGAAGGTCGTAAGGGAACCACAGATGATCGTTTAACAAGCGTACTCCATCTTTCCCTGTCCTCAGCAACCCTGATTGTTTCGCTCAGTGTCAAGCCAGTCCATTCTCGAATGTTGTCCTCCCAACTCTTTTTTGGTCTCCCTCTTCTTCTACCTCCTTGCACTGTGCCTTGCAGGATTGTCTTTGCAAGACCTGATGATCTGGTGCCGAACCATACCATCGGAGTTTCCGTTTTTTCACCACTGTGAGCAGGTCATCGTGTTGTCCAATGGTTTGTGTGATGGTCTGTTCAATTCAATTCAATTCAACAAATCTTTATTACCTCTTACAAGGAATTATGACAGGCACTTGATCACTAAAATAAAACAAATAAAAATGAAAATAAAAATAAAAATGCAAGTAAAAAAATAAACATAGTATAAAGTAATATTTGTTTAAAATCTTTACAACATGTAGAATACGATTATATATGGACAAACAAATACACACCCACACTATTAATTTATGTAGTAAATTATGTAATAAACAATGTAAAACAAATTCTCACAGAAGAGGCTATTCCCTCCAATCACAAATTCAGCCAGGGTACAGTTATCACAGAGAGCCATTACACACAAAAAAAGGTTTACGTGCAAGATATCACAGTCCCATACAACTGTCGGACTTCGTAGTTGGTGATGTGCTGGGTATAGGAAATGCCCAGAAGTCTTCTGTAGCTTCAACCTCACCAGGGCAGCAGTTGTTTGTGCGATCCTGGAGGTTACTTCCTGTCGGGACCCCTTATCTGATACAATGGCTCCTAAATATTGGAAGCTATGCACTGGGTTGAGGGATTGACCTTGGACTTTGATGTCCATGTTGATGCCATTGGTGTTGTTGGCCATCATTTTGGTCTTCTCTGCACTTATTTCCATTCCATAGACTCTGGAGGTGGTGTCAAGCCTCTGTACCAGCTGTCCAAGTTCCTGTTACTCTCCAGCCAATCCATCAATGTCATCCGCAAAACGAAGGTTGGAGATTGCTCTTCCCCCTACGCTGACTGTGCCTTCGTGATCTGCAAGGGCATCTGACATGATGCGCTCTAGGAAGATGTTAAAGAGTGTTGGAGAGAGTAGGCATCCCTGGCGCACACCGATTGTTGTTCTGAACCAGTTTCCGATGGCGCTGTTGTGGAGGCTTTGTCATACAGGCTTTTGATGACTTCAATAATTTTAGGGCAGGTGTTATACACTCTCATTATTATTATTATTATTATTATTATTATTATTATTATTATTATTATTATTATTATTATTATTATTATTATTATTATTATCATTATCATTATCATTATTATTATTATTAATTATTATTATTATTATTATTAATTATTATTATTATTATTATTATTATTATTATTATTATTATTATTATTATTATTATTATTATTATTATAATCTACACATCTACAAAAATAACCACCAGTAATAATTGAACATAAATAGTTTTTTTATGGATCAACGTTCCATAGGCCTACAGCGCAGCAGCGTTATAAAAGTTCATTCACATGCATAGACTGGGTCTTGTACGGCCATTAAATAAATTAAACTAATTAATAATAGTAATACAATTCTTGATAAATAACAATAGTATAAACAATTAATGAATTAATAAATAAATACTAACGCTCGGAAATATATTTCTAAAAAGTTAGCAGTCTTGGGCGACACAAATGCTATCGGAGAGTAACAGATCTATTGTTCTTTAGTAGCGTCTGCTACAGGGATCAACCCTTTCACAAGGAAGAGAATGAATGAATGAACATTGAGGTTTAACGTCTACACCCACCATTGGCGATATGGCAGACGGGGATAACCATCCCAGGAGAAGAGGGGTGGGGACCTCAATCAACACTGAACCACCAGAGCAATCATACTGCTAAAATGGACAGTGAAAATGGCCACATTTTATATCGCCTACCACGGGATTCGAACCTGGGTCATGCATCGGTGTGCCAGGCGGACGCTCTACCAATTGAGCCACGGCGGTGGAATTTTGCCGAGGGTTCATTCTTCTTGGTTTAGCGCCTGTGGTCTGTGGTACAACAGTTATATGGAAATTTTCTCTCTCTCTCTCTCTCTCTCTCTCTCGCGCGCGCGCGCGCGCGCGCGCGTCTTTATCCGTGCTCTCACATCCACACACAACCAAATATGTATATACACATTAAATAATCCGTTAATACAATAAATAAGTAAATACATAATAAATACACACAATAATAACATAATGATAATTGTGTTTAAATTGATTTAAACAGAATTTTATTATTCAAGAAACAAGTAAACCAGGCATGGAGAACATAAAGGGCACACAAAAGCAAAGCTTAAATGAATGCTACCCTTTGACAAATGACAACAATGAAATGTCTGGCGAACAGGAACAAGTACAAAGCAATAAAAAAAAACAGAAGCACATAAATTAATCTTTTTAACAATGAAAAGAGAACAAACATATAACTATAGTATAACAGGAAAAAAAATGCAATAACGAAAAAAAAATTAAATTAGGTTGCAAATACACACATACAAAAAAATACACACACGCACTCGTGCATAATGCATATACAGTGAATACATAGAATATCTACATGGTTCTCCCTTTGTGTGGGGTCAGGATCACTGCTTCAACAGATTATAGATCTAATTTTGACAAATATGATGGATCTCCGTGAGCACATCTCTTTTGAGCTGAAAAATACATTGTACATGCTATACGCTTTGATTTTGGATTGATTTTTAAGACAGTTTTTCATTCATGCGGACGAACACTCCAGTTTGACGCCAGACTAGACAAGTAATATAAGAATCTCATTTCAACATCCAACATATAATCTTGTTCATTCACTTGGAGATTGTTTGCAGACGAGACTTGCTGGCGCTAACGGGGTTTGATAGAAATGCCACGAAAGATTGCTTTCAGCTAGTTCAAGATCGGCAGTGTAGCGCAAGGACAATCCTGTGTCATCGAATCAAAATTATTATTATTTTTGTTTTGTTTTGTTTTGTTTTTATAACATAGAATATTAGCGGTGCATATGAGATCTCTTTTGCAGATGAGACTGGAGGAAGGGGGGTCAGAAATGAAGGACAATGGTATATTTGTGTCACCTATTTCTGGAGTGTGTTGTTTTTCCGTTAAGAATAGAGGACGCATGTGGTTTTGTGTTCATATAGGTCTTAATATTAAGCCTACGTGTCCAAGTAGAAACAAATTGCTTTTCAGGATTATGTATATATATATATATAAAGTGTTTGAGAGATTGCGTTTGTTCCGAGACTGTTGTTGTTGTTGTTGTTGTTGTTGATGATGATGATGATGATGATGATGATGATGATAGTGGTATTGATCGTGATGATAATGATGAAGGTGATGATGATGATGATGATGATGATGATGATGATGATGATGATGATGATGATGATGATGATGATGATGATGATGATGATGATGAAACGACTACGAACACTTCATCATTTCAACAGACAATTCCATCGTGGTACCAACATAAAAATTAAAAAAAAAATCACTTACAAGTTCGCAAAATACATAAACACATAAGATAAAGATGGTGGAGCGCTGCAGAAGCTAAGGGGGCGAGAAGAACGAAGATGGGGAGGGGAATGATGAGGAGGAAGCTCATGAACAAGGATAAGAGAATGCAGAATAACAAAAATATGCCCATCCTTCTTCTGAATCCTGCAAGTCAATATGATAGCCTCTTGCAATCTCTGTAAATAATTTTTATGCATCCACATCTAGGGCTCTATTCGCCGCCGCGAGTCTGACTCAGTTAGGAGATAAGACAGATTGCCTATTACTCTTCCGAACACATATACCGAGGTATAAGTTGACGGAGTTCAACTCCACTCTCTTCGCTTGAGGCCAACTACCGCTGCTACCGTCGCACTCCGTAGCGGAATATGATTATTTTATGAGTAACAGATAACAGAAAGTGTCTTATCATCTCGATGAAAACGACGTTATTAAAACAAACATAAAATATATAAGATTTTTGTTATTGCTAAATGTTTCATATACAACAATAACAAAAACAAAAACACCACACACAAAAAAAACGAACATCGTTGTCGATCTCTTTAGAAGAAAGAAGAATAACCCCTTTGTCGAGGAAGTACCTCTGTTGTGGATCGCAAAGAAAGGAAACTTCTAGACCTCTAGATTCCGTTGTATTTCTTTTTGGCGATATATTTTATCAGTAACCCTTGAAATTGAAAATGAGAAAATTTTAGCTTAAAAGGACCCCACTTTAACCATTCGCCCACCTCCCCCGATAAATCCTTTTACCAGTCACAATGAGTGTTGTCCCACAATAAAAAGCTTACAACAAAAAAGAACTCTTTCGAAAATATAAATATTTGTTACATGAATAAATTTTGTAGTTTTTATTTTTTTTTCTTTCTGCCTATTATAATAGCAAGGGCTAGCCAACAATTTGGAGCTAAAAATGGCATCTACCAACCGTAAGAGACAGGACCTGTTTCTAAAAATATGCTTGTAAGGTATTTAGTTTTAAGTTGATAAAATAGACCCTACAATACCCCAGAAACTAAAGAAGCAAACTTCAAGCCGCATGATTCACTCAGAACTAGGGTCAAAGGTCCCACAACTGTACAGTTGAAACAGGGGAAATCAATCGCTGTCAGTACAGGAAAGGAAAATTCTAACGTTAGCGATAGAGTTGAGCAACGAAGACCCGCTTTATCGTTCTTTAATATAATTACAATGCCAATTTTAGGGTAAACCCGTTTTCGCCAAAAGTAAACAACGCCTTCGAATTGGGGGGCCTTCAAAAGACGTGAAGTCAAACAGATGTCCTTGATGCGAAAATAATTGTGATAGCACTTTTTTGCACTGAGCGAGAGAGTGCGCCTCATAGCTTAAAGAGGAGAGAGAGTGAGAGAGAGAGAGAGAGAGAGAGAGAGAGAGAGAGAGAGAGAGAGAGAGGTACTCCATACATTTTTATGTCAGGACTAAACAGCGATAACTCGTTAAGATGGGCGCTTGTGTACATGTACAGTGCAACTGATAATGAGTTGAAAGTTAAGTCTAGAAGGGGACGTGGAGGCATGAGATATCGCATTCATTGTATATGTTACCTAACATATATAATAAAATCTTCAGGGAGAGAAAGAGAAAGAGCGAGCAAGGAGGGTGGAAGCACACGGGGTGGCGCGGGCATGAGAAGGATGTTGGGAGGGAAGACGGAAGAAGAAAAGTAATGAATATTACAACTTTCTCTTTGAAAAAAAAATCAATGAAGATTTTCACGGAAGATACTTGAAACTGACACCAGCAGCAACTTAATAGTACAGAGTACTAGAGAATTCAAATGTTGAAATTCGTGGTATTATTTTTATTTTTCTTATTTTTTTTGTTTTCCTTGGCTAGAAATAGCTTTTTTGATGTGAACTCTTAGACGAAGACATTTCTTATATCTTATGTCTTAGAGTGCATCTAAACAAGAATAAGATTTAAAATCATAGTTGCAAACACAAAGATAAACCCAAAGTGCACAAGCAGTCTAACTGGTATATCGACAGACACGTTGTGGTCAGTGCATTCCATGTTGTTCATGCATCACCCACACACCCACACACACACACACACACACACCCACACACACACACACACACACACACACACCCACACACCCACACATACACACACCCACACGCACCCACCACGAACACACCACACACTCGCCATACACACACACATCCAGGAAAGCGAAACCACTCATCCTTCTAGTTTCTGCTCCATCCTCCTCCTCCACCTCCTCCTCCACCTCATCATCATCATCATCATCATCATCATCATCATCATCATCATCATCATCATCATCATCATCATCGCCAGTCTCAGAACAAACGTCATCTGTCAAACCATTTTCAAACTTTATAATGAATTGTATTGCATTATTCTGAGAAGCAACTAGGCATTCCATTTGAACCCTAATTTTGAGATCTTTTTCGAGCACGAAACAAAATCCCGTTAATTTTAAGAAGAACAACATCAGCAACAACTCTAGAAATGGAGGAGAAGTCGAGTTATATAAAAGGGAAATATTAAGGTCTGCAATATTTTACTTTAAAAGTAAAACAAACAAACAAAAAACATTCTAAAAGTGCGAACACAGTCAAGCTGTGATCCAAAACACGACCGCCACAGGATAGTCACAGGCAGAAAGTCTACAGACCACATTACACCTGTACTTGACTCTCTACGCTGACTCCCTGTAAAAAAAATGTATTGACCGGTCAATTGCTTTCGCATGGGTGCTCCAGGATACTTGTCTGAGATGATTCCTATGTATGAGCCATCTCATCAGCTTCGCTCTTCTTACCAGTTACGTTTTCGCTGTGGGGACAAACAAAATGAGATCTGATGCCCGACTCCTGTCCTACAGGATGCAGCCCCAAGTTATGGAATAAGGGCAAACTGGGTCGAGTCGTTCAGGAGGAGGCTGAAAACTCACTTGTTTACATTGTAGTAACTTAGTGAACCAAGCACCTCTCTCACTTCTGCGGTCTATCTCCATCCTTCCTCCCCCTCCCCCCTTCCCCATCCTTCACTCCCACACCGGATATTATCTTTCCTGTCGTGGTTTTTTTTCTTCTCCTTATCGTGTTGAAGAAACGGAGACTCCGATGATATGGTCACGTCACCAGAGAGCATCAGGCCTTGCAAAAACCATCCTGCAAGGCACGGTTCAAGGAGGCAGAAAAAGAGAGACAGAAAAAGAGATGGGAGGACAACATTCGAGAATGGACTGGTTTGACACTGAGCGAAGCCATGAGGGTTGCTGAGAACAGAGAAAGATGGAGTACTCTGGTTAAACGATCATCTGTGGTGCCCCAACGACCTTTGAGTTACGGGACAGGATAGGAGAAACGCGCGTTATAAATGGACATCATCATCATCATCATCATCATCATCATCATCATCATCATCATCATCATCATCATCATCATCATCATCATCATCACCATCAATTTTTATGCAATAAAGTAAGGAAAAATATTTGCGACGTTCAGCAATATTAACACTAAGGTTTTGTTTTATCTCGAACAAACCAAACGACGCCAGACCACTCACACACATTGATAATCAGGAACACAATCTTTATTGCCCCGGACCATAACAATATCAGGAAATTCGGCTTTTCGTTCTGCTAAAGATGCTACATTCAGCGCAGTGTGCATGAACTTATTGTGTGCACACTTGCTCTATTCAAGACACAGGCGCTTGTATCAGGACACGCGAGCGCCTATGCCTGTGACGCGTCTCCCTTTGGTTACGTATTATTGATAACCAAAGGGAGACCGGTCACAGGCATAGGCGCTCGCGTGTCCTGATACAAGTGCCTGTGATTCAAGACTACATGATGATGGTGATGTTGATAATGATAATGATGATCATGTTGATGATGAAGATAATAATCATGATGATGATGAAAGCGTCCATGATGATACTAATGATAATGATGATGGTGATGATGAAAGAGTCCATGATGATGACGATGATAATGATGATGATGATGATGATGATGACGGTAATGATGATGATGATGACGACGATGATGAATGATGATTATGACGATAATAATAATGATAATGATGAAGATAATGATGGTGATGATAATGATGAAAGCGTCCATGATGATGACGATGACAATAATGGTGATGATGATGAGGCAGAAGTTCTCAAAATCATAAAGACTATGTCTCTCAAAACCTGTGAACTAGACCCCCTCCCAGCTTCCCTGTATTTGGACGGTCTCCCAAAACTTCTGCCTTTCATCACCGATATCATCAACACCTCTCTAGAAACTGGCTCCGTTCCTGATATCTTCAAGTCTGCCATCGTTCGCCCTCTCCTCAAAAAACACAACCTTGACCCAAATGACCTCAAAAACTATCGCCCAGTCTCC
>CM072511.1:115219812-115234812 GCA_036898135.1 Oncomelania hupensis | reverse complement strand
GACATTCTATAGACGCTGTTTTTAATCATCCAAATGTTACAGGAGTCGTTACAACTATTGCTAGCTCGCCTCCTATTGGTAGATTTGTATAAACTATTATTATTGTATTCAAGAAACACTGTATTTTAAATGTTTACTGTTTAAAGTCTAATATCACCTAAATGTATTATGTATCTACAGACATTAAATTGTTGATTGAACAATATTTATTGTAGAATTACATATTTTGGGAGAAAAGGGTAAAGAACTTTATTGCTACAGGGCCAGTACCTGTATTGTAAAGTTTAAAAATAGTGGTCCTCTCTCTCTCTCTCCCTCTCTCTCTCTCTCTCTCTCTCTCTCTCTCTCTCTCTCTCTCTCTCTCCCTCTCTCTCTCTGATCCATCTATAGGACTACAAGGCTACAATCAGTATGCTAATCCGAAAATGTCTCTCTGGAATGTCCCTCTCCGCTAGGGACAAACAAATATATCAAAGAAAAGTTCTCTTCTTCTTCTTCTTCTTTTTCGTCGTCGTCGTTGTTGTTGTCGCCATTATCATCATCATCATCATCATCAGCAGCAGCAGCAGCAGCACAGCGGCAGCAACAGCAACTCCTCTTCCTCCTCCTTCTATTTCATCATCATCATCATCATCATCATCATCATCATCATCATCATCATCATCATCAACATCATCATCATAATCAACTCCTTTTCCTCCTCCTCCTCCTCCTCCTTCTCCTTCTTCTTCTTCTTCTCCTCCGCTATTCTTCTTCTTCTTCTCAATATCGTCCATTTTTTCTTAACCGGAGAGCTGAGAGTGTAGGTGGGTGTTTTGTGTTAGGGGTTAGAAAGTAGGATGCATGTTTTTTATTGTTTGATAAGCTACATACATGCTGTGTACAACTGCTTTTCTGTTGGTTGTGGTGTAGTTTTTGTGTTTTATTGCTTTTGTGCCGTTTGTGTTGATGAAGTGTACGCCGCACACACATTTCCTTGTGTTTTCATGGGGACAATAAAGATTCGGATTCTGATTCTGATTCTGAAAGTTTAGCTAACTGCCACTTCAGCTCTTCGATCTTTCAAATGCTGCGCTTAAGGCTACGTTCATGCTAAGCCCGGCAAGTTGCCGTCAGCCAGTTGCCGTCTGCAAATTGCCGTCACCAGTGTTCACGATAGAGCCCGAAGATGCTGTCCGGCGAATTGCTGCCACACTTTATTTTGTATACAAAGATGGCGCTTTCCAGGCGGAAGAGACGCATACTCTTGTGGTATATTTTACAAAACAGATTATGAAAACGGAATTCGCGCAAATATAGCGCGCACCCAATTCACCGCAATCGCAGAGTGCATGGAGAATACCATCATTTGATTCCGCAAGTGATGAACGATACCCAGAAATGTGTAGAATACATACGGATGGGACCAGAGACTTTTCAGGATCTGCTTAACCAATGCCGTGAAGATTTGACAAAGCAGTCTACAAATTTTCACTCTGTCGGTATGGTGAGAAATTACTTCCCTTCGACCAGCCAGCCGTTTTTTTGTTTTTTTTTGTGACAAGCGACAAAGCATTTTGCTGGCTGACGGCAGCCGACGGCAACTGGCTGGCAGCGTGAACGTGCATCGCCGGCTTTCATGGTGGGAAAGAAGAAAAGGGCATTACCACAGATTCTAACCAGTTGCCGGCGGCAGCCGACGTCAAATTGCCGGGTTTAGCATGAACGTACCCTAAGTATCATTATCACGGTTAAAAAGAACTGGAATAGAAAGCAATGAACGAAAGGAAAGAAGAAAGAAAGATAATACAAAGGATTTTGTAAGATAGACAATGAAAAATGTCGACTTTCGTCTTTACCAACCACGGTATTCGATGCTGGGTCATCGATGTGGCAGGCAAACGCTCCATCACTAAGCTACGGCGATGGGGCAATATGACTGTGTGTATGTGTTCTCATGTGAGAGGGATGTGAGCTAATTATTGGTTCCAGCCGATGGGAATATGGCCGCTTCCTTCGCATGACGTACGCCATTATTTTTGTACTCGATTGGGGTATCCCTGATTTCGACCGTTTCCTGCTTAAAAGCTGAATATAAATTTGTTCATTTATTGCTCTAACAGACTAATGTGTCTTAGCATTTGAAACACCTCCTTCTCCCCCGACCCCCCATACCCAACGTCTCTCTCTCTCTCTCTTTCTCTCTCTCTCTCTCTCTCTCTCTCTCTCTCTTACAGGCTAGGAATAATAATAATAATAATAATGATAATAATAATAATAATAATAATAATAATAATAATAATAATAATAATAATAATAATAATACAGGATGCTATATACGCGCCTTTCCCCAAATCAATCAGGCTCAAAGCGCGGCGATCTATACCAACATACACGCTCACTTGTCTCATCCACCCTCACACACACCAAATACATATCCATCACTTAAACAAGTGTTGTGTAAAGGCAGGGAAATCGCTATTAGAAGACGGAAATAAAATCGAATTTTTATTTTTAAAATTTTTATATTGACTGCGTCCTGTACCATTATTGAAGGGAGGGAGGAAACCGAAGTGCCCGGAGAAAACCCTCGGTGACCTCAATAGCCTCGTACCTAAGTCACATACGTTCGCCCCTTGCGGGAATTGAACCCGCGACCTTCGGCATAGGAAACCGGCGACTTATCCACTGCGCAACGAGGCCACCCCAATACACGAATTAAATTGTAGTAAGTATAGATACAACACGAACAGGGAAATGAAAATATGTCCACTGTATGCGGAGACAAAAGGAGGATGAAATTCATTTCATCTTCACCTGCCAGCATTATGACAATAATCAGACATGCCGTTATTCCAGGACAGCCAAAGTGGGCTATAATTAACGACTTTAAGCGTTTACTGAGACCTGCACATGTACATGCACATGTTCTTGAAAAATATATTGTTTTGTGTTTCAGATACAGACAGGAAAGTACGTCAGAAAACAATGAAAAGAGATTTTTCAATCTGGCCTACATTTCAGCAAGCAGCAACATCCACGATATATTTCTGTAGTTTTGTTTCATGTTATTTAATTTTATATTTTACTTTAAATATTTGATCAGTTTTTGTTTTCTTTCTCATTTCATTTCTTGTGTGTGTGTGTGTGTGTGTGTGTGTGTGTGTGTGTGTGTGTTGCATTTTATAAATATATTTATTTTTTTATTTTATTGATTTTTTTATTTTGTTGTATTTAATTCAATTAATTTAATTTATTTTTATTTTATTTCACTTTAATTTGGTTTATTTTACTTTTATATTATAATCCTCACCTTCCACCTCCCTCCCCCCGCTCTGCCTCCTTCACACACACCCCACCCCTTCGCTCCATGTTTAGAGTGCATTCATTTATGAATGTGTACAAATAAAACGTATGTAGGCTTACTTTCAGTCAAATGCTGACACTCCCGCATAATGTAATTGAAATTTGTATTTTATTTTATTTGATAACTTTTTAAAATTTTATATTGGTGTCTGATAAACCGGTAGGTTAGAGTTTTTGCTCTAAAAGAAATCGAATGAGAAATCGTGCATTTTTAGAACTGTAGTGTTTAGTTAACATTTTAATTTATCTGACCGAGGACGGTAAATTCAAACTTTCGTTGAAATACCCGTTAAAGACAGAGAGAGAGAGAGAGAGAGAGAGAGAGAGAGAGAGAGAGAGAGAGAGAGAGAGAGAGAGAGAGAGAGAGACTGGAGAGACACAGAAAGAGAGAGAAACTCAGGAAATGAAATTTTAATGCGAGGCCATCAGCCTATACGCAAAATTCCGTTCACATACACGTAAGAGAGAGAGGAGAGAGGGGAGAGAGAGAGAGAGAGAGAGAGAGAGAGAGAGAGAGGGAGAGAGAGAGAGAGTTACATGACATTACATGATTATTGCTTTAGGTCCAGCGGACTCTTCCGAGCCAAATCAGGACCGGACAACCCCTGATCCGCATAAAAGATCTGCTGAAATAACCCTAGTGGTAGCACTGAAAGCTTTCCACCAGCCAGTCACTTTACAATAAAGACATCCCACGCAGGGGACGCTGAGGCTATACTCTAATTTATCGAACCCCCGTTTACAAAAACAAAATGGAATACAAACATCATTATAAATTATCAACAAAACACATACATATAAAATGCCTACATTGCTAAATAATAACATCATATCAAGCCCTAGTGACCACCTGGCAGAAAGCGTCCAATATTCCCAAGCTGATCCAAAAGACCTCACACACAAATAAGGAGTCTCGTCCCGGAAGAGTTTTCAAGAAAAAAGGTTGGTGACTGGTCTAGCGAAAAAGAAGATAGTATAGCAGATTGATAGAACAGAGCAGGAATAAGAAAGAACAAATGAGAAAGACAGTGACAGTGGGAATTTAAAGCACTAAATTTCCAGAAAGTGGGGATACTATTTATACTAAAACCCCCGGCACTCCAACGGGGGAAGAGAGAGAGTGAGAGAGAGAGAAAGAGATGGGGAGAGAGAGAGAGAGGGAGAGAGAGAGAGGGAGAGAGAGAGAGAGAGAGAGAGTGAGAAAGAGAGAGAGAGAGGGAGAGAGAGAGAGAGAGAGAGAGAGAGAGAGAGAGAGAGAGAGAGAGAGAGAGAGAGAGAGAGAGAGAGAGAGAGGAACTAAAAGTTGGTAGAATAGCTGTCAGTAGATTTCCCGCCTGGTAAGTAATTGACCTGACCTGAAGTTTGTGCGCTACGGGAACAGGAAACGTTGATCACAGGAGTCGACTTTCGGTAATGACTCTTAAGACGGTGTACTAAACAATGGGGGAAGAGAGGATTGCGTTGTGCTTAGCGTGATTGGGCCACCTAGTGTGATCTAGCGTGCCACCTAGTGTGATCTAGTGTGCCACCTAGTGTGATCTAGTGTGCCACCTAGTGTGATCTAGTGTGCCACCTAGTGTGATCTAGCGTGCCACCTAGTGTGATCTAGTGTGCCACCTAGTGTGATCTAGTGTGCCACCTAGTGTGATCTAGTGTGATCTAGTGTGCCACCTAGTGTGATCTAGTGTGCCACCTAGTGTGATCTAGTGTGCCACCTAGTGTGATCTAGTGTGCCACCTAGTGTGATCTAGTGTGCCACCTAGTGTGATCTAGTGTGCCACCTAGTGTGATCTAGTGTGCCACCTAGTTGGATCTAGTGTTAGTGTTTTATTTCTACTTTTACAAACTATATTGTTATTGTTCGTTTTGTGTGTTGTGAGATGCACACACACACCCACACACACACACACACACACATACACGCACACACACCCATTTTGCAATACATCACAACTGGGTTTATTTAAGAATGTAGTAATCGGAAAGTGATTTTTGTAGAGAAAAGGGTTAGGGCAAAGGCTAGGGATAGATCTACAACTAACCCTTACCCGAACCCTTGTCTAAAAGGTTGATCTAGTTCGTCTCCTATAGGCGACGAAATAGGTCAAATTTTCTTTTCTCTTTTTTTTCCCGTCCCGGATAGTGCACTCCTGTGTACTTAAAACACTCTCATGCACTACAACTGCACTCCCATGCACTAAAAGAGCACTCCCGCTCACTTAAAAAAAAGTGGGGTCCTGGAAAAAAAGTGGGTTCCAAGCAAATAAACCCATTTGTTACTAAGAAAGACAAGGTCTGCTACCCATTTGTGCGTGTATTCACGTGCAGACACACTCACACACCGCCATTGTAATTTCTCCGTGCGAGACTAATAAAGTCGTATTGTATTGTATTGTATTGTATTGTATTGTATTGTATTGTATTGTATTGTATTGTATTGTATTGTATTGTATTGTATTGTATTGTATGTAGAGTAGTCTTCGGAGTTGAATTGGGACATGAAATTCCGTAGGTTGGGAGCATTTTCCACTAACAGAAGAGATGATGGAGGGAGGAAGAGGGCAGGTGGGGGTGGAGGGAAGTGAGGAGGTAGAACAGAATTAGGGAATGGATGTTTGTGGGAGTGGGTTGAATTGTGATTGCCTAGCAATTGAGACAAAAACGTTCGTGTTAAAACGCAGGAAGTAGCTCGCAATTGTTTTCACCTATGCTTTTCCGGACCTCATGATTGATTGAGGAGTCAAATCACACAACTGTTCGCTAACCAGTTGTCTATGCCATCGATCTACCTTTTCCGATGTAGTAGAGTGCAGGTGCACTACAATCGATTTTAGCCACTCACTTTGTATCTTTCGTTTTCCTGAGATCTGCCATACGCATTTTTTTTCTCAATTTAATGCTGACCTCACTCTATAAAAAATATGACACCCCACATCAAATAACCTTAGTTTATTCAGAACCATGTTATTGTTTTTTTTTCCATTATGAGAAACAAGGTACAAGATAATGGATACATAAACTATTATAAAACCAATTTGAAGAAAAATAAGACGAAACAATATCATGCAAAATAATGTTGGAGCTAAGGTCTTCTTCGTCACATCCAACAGAACTCCCCAAATTGGATGAAAATAAAACAACATTCAATTTTGGACTTCTTTTGGGAAGCATTGTTTTTGGTTTGTTGTTTTGTCTGCCTGACAAAAGGGCTTAAAGCTCAAACATTTGCAATTGGTATTTGTGTGTGTGTGTTTGTTTGTTTGTTTGTTTGTTTGTTGTTTTGTTGTCCGAATTAGCATCATTTTAGTTTCAGCTGTTTTTCATCACTTGCACCTTTTAAAAGATAGCAGTCAGTTCTCAGTTGCATTTTATGTTTTTCAATTGAACATTAACTGCTGCTAAAACTGTAATAAATACAAGAAGAAAGATGCCCCAACGGCTGAAAATAATATCAGCTATGTATGCAGTATCGATGTTGGTTTAAACAAAAATTGTATTCACGGGACAGTGAAGTTCTATTGACTAGAACTTGCTGCGAGCTAAAACCACTGTGAGCTCTGCTTCGGGTGTAGACGTTTTATGCGTTGTGTAAAGCTATATAACATTCATTCATTCAAACCCAATCGACAGTTCTTTACCCTAAAATGTATCGATGAGCTGATGTATATATGAGTTTTAATGGTGCGTGAAAATGTTTCAACATGCCCTGTTAAAATAAAAACCCCGTTGGGGTGCCTGGGGTTTCAGTATAAATAGTATCCCCACTTTCTGGAAATTTAGTGCTTTAAATTCCCACTGTCGCTGTCTTTCTCATTTGCTCTTTCTCATTCCTGCTCTGTTCTATCAATCTGCTATACTATCTTCTTCTTCGCTAGACCCTTCACCTACCTTTTTTCTTGAAAACTCTTCCGGGACAAGACTCCTTGTTTGTGTATGAGGTCTGTTGGATCAGCTTGGGAATATTGGACGCTTTTTGCCAGGTGGCCACTAGGGCTTGATATGATGTTATTATTTAGCAATGTAGGCATTTTTTATGTATGTGTTTTGTTGATAATTTATAATGATGTTTGTATTCTATTTTGTTTTTGTAAACGGGGGTTCGATAAATGAGAGTACAGCTTCAGCGATTCCTGCGTGGGATGTCTTTATGGTAAAGTGACTGGCTGGTGGAGAGCTTTCAGTTTTACCACTAGGATTGTTTCAGCAGATCTTTTATGCGGATCGGGGGTTGTCCGGTCCTGATTTGGCTCGGAAGAGTCCGCTGGACCTAAAGCAATAATCATGTAATGTAATGTAATGTTAAAATAAACCCCAAAATGGGCAAAAGCGTGGGTTTGTAAGTGAGTTCCATTAAAACAAAATTATTTCTACAGGAATACAAAAGAAAGATGTGTACTTAAGCAAAGATCTCGAAAAACGCACGGAACTTCCGTGATAGATGACCAGATTTTAAGCACGCTTGCTGTCAGAATGTTTGTCTTTTCTCTTATTTAAAGGATTGTTTATTTCCGATCATTTATCACAGTTAGCTAAGAATGTATTACAAAAATCCGTGAAATAGGGATTTGATTTTTTATTTATTTATCGAAAGCGAAACATAGAAGCAAAAAAAATCACATTGAAACGTCTAGTAGAGCATGTCAATGTTATTTTTTAAAGGTTTAAAACCTTTATTATAAGGGTTAATGTGATCATCTGTTTTCTTTTACAGGACAAGCCCAAAAACTGAACGCTAAAAGAACGCATTTCTCACAAGGAAAGGTCAAGCTAAACAATAGTGCCTGATTAATAATAATAATAATAATAATAATAATAATAATAATAATAATAATAATAATAATAATAATAATAATAATAATAATAATAATAATAATAATAATAATTTACTTCGTGAAAAACAAATTCAAACTTCGAGTTTTTTCTAAGCTCTCGCACCTATGACATGTACTCGCAAGAACATATATATGGTCACGATTAAATAAATGGTAATGATTTAACATATAAAAACATCAAACGCTAAGCAGTTGTCGAGCTTGATCTCAACGCATTATTATTTTAATACTTGTTTTACTTATAATTGTGTTATTAAGACATACCCTTGACCTTAATAATAAATAAATTAATTCATTCATTCATTCATTAATTTCAATACAATAAAATAAACTTCTGAAATCTAGTCAAGAGAGTACGTTGTCCTTATTGGCCTACAAGGGCAAAGGTTAACACACCCTCACATCTCCACTCCGTCCAACCCTCTTACCGTTATCCCACCAAAACAATCATCACGGACATGTTCTGGAAATGTGAAAGGCTTCTTTGCGGGATTTTTTGCTGTCTTTTTTCCAGTTCCCTGTCCGAATGAGTGGCGGAATCACACATGTCAACGTCACAGATCAGTTTCAGATACATAGTGCGTAATACTGTATGGAGTCACAATAAATAAGATTTTTGTGTGCTCACCCTTTCTTTCTTTCTTTCTCCCCTTAAAAATTAATGTATGACTTAATTTATTTATTATTTTGAAAGGAGACTGACTGGAACACTAGTCTTGCGGGCCACCAACACAAAAACACCTCTGTAACGTATGGATATTTTGATGTGTGTGTGCCTGTTTATAATAGCTAAGTGAATGCAAATGTAATTGACTCCTAGATCAAAACAAATTGTGCGTGCAAGTCTCTCTGTTTACTACCACACCCGCAAATTCACAGATGCTCACTAACACAGGCAAACACCAACACAAATATATAAGCTCCACGCTCTCAGTACTTTATATAAGTAAACCACACTATGTTACAGCAATCTTTCACACCAATCCTTTTTACATCAATATTTTTATACTACTATTTTACACTAATATCTCACACCCCACTGTCTGGTGGGAAAAAACAACAACAACGCATTACCTCTATAATTGTAGGAGGCGTGGGCCCACAAACGCTAAACCGAGCTACAGAGTCGTGTAGACAGGAAATGGACGAACAGTGATGTTGTAAACAGATAGTTGAACGATCAGAGATGTCGTAAATGGTTGAACGAGCAGTGAAGTTGTAAACAGGCAGACGGGCTCGCCTGCCCTATCTGTCAGAGGAAGAAAACTCGTCTTGGTCAGGTCCAAGACGCACGGCCGACCACCGCTGTTCCTCGAGTCGCCCTTTCTCTGTTGTCCGGGACAACGCCGTTTGTCCAAGCGTATGATGATGATGATGATGATGATGATGTCCACTTGTATGGCGCACATATCCATGCTGGCAGCATACTCAGGGCGCAGGGGGTTGGGGAAAAAGGGTGAAGAAAAAAAAAAGAGGAACTTCTCTATGTATACACTCAAAAATAGTCAGAAAAGATACGTCTTCAGACGCGTCTTGAAAGAATCCAGTGTCTCTACGACTCTCAAGTCCTGGGGGAGAGTGTTCCACAATGCTAGGCCACAGTGGGAGAAGGAACGGTGACCCAAGCGCCTCTTCCTGTGACCATCCACACTTGGAACGGACAACATAAACTGGGAAGAGGAGCGAAGGCGCCTTGAGGGTTTGTGGGTAGAGACAATGTCTCTCAAGTACCGGGGAGAGGTGGGGTCATGGACACACTTGTAGCACAAGGAGAGGACTTTGTGGTCAATTCTCTTCTTGACTGGTAGCCAATGAAGTTGTCAGAGAACCGGAGTGATATGGTCAGTCTTCTTGCTGCGGGTGACAATCCTGGCGGCCGTGTTCTGAACACGTTGGAGACGATCAAGCTGATGGTCAGGAAGGCCCCACAGACAACTGTTTGCATAGTCTAACCTGGATATCACCAAGGTGACGGCAATGGTGATAGCAGCCTTGTTTGTGAGAACACCTCGCAGTTTACCCAGAGAGCGGAGATGGAAGTAGCACCCCTTAACCACGGCACCAACGTGATCCTCCATTGTGAGGTTGGCATCGATCATGATGCCGAGGTCTTTGACAGTGGACGAGAATGGAATCACAGATTGCCCAACACTGATGGAGGTCAGGGATACAGCGTCTCTTTTGCTCTTAGGTCCACACATGATGAAGCCAACACCAGCTTCCGGTAGGCAGCTACAACAATATATATACACATGTCAATGTTCTGACCTTTATAATCATATTGTTCTTCTTTGTTTCATCCTTGCTCAACTCCCTTAGTTTCTTTCACCTTTCCAATTCCATTCCATATGTGATCGTTTCCTTCCTTCTTCCACAATGTTATCCATTTCCCAGATATATTTATTTCATGAATGACCATTACTATCAAACATGCTCATACCTTCCATTCATGTGACAACAACTCACCACATCTCAACACAATAAATCCAATACAAAATTATACCTCTCCAACATTTCACAATCATGAAAACATTATAAATACCTGTAATCTTTACAGCACAATATACATCCACTTTCAGAGAGAAAGTCCCACCAAACCTACACAACCTGATACGTTCTCAGTGCTTTCTACCTCTTCACAATTCAAAACAATCTTTTCTTTTTTTTCTTTCTTAATCTTTTTTTTCCTGGCTTGACACACTGACTCTACAACCTCACTTCTTGGTACACACAAATCAAGTGAGTTCCCATTTGCCCTGACTGCCAGCTATTCATTATTCCATTGGATCAACAATTTTAGCCAATGAAAATAATAACATAAGATATTTTTTTTTAAAAACCTCACATTCTAAAAATAGACATATTTATTACAAACCGAAAAATTCTCGTTCTCTACAGACTCGTTTAACAACGGAAGCGGAGATCTAAAAGAACCTGATCCTTTTATTTCCGTTTTTTGTTGGTTTGTTGTTATTGCAAATAGGGCACTAGAAGACAGCCTCAAATGAACGCGATGCATACATGGTTATTGCTTTAGGTCCAGCGGACTCTTCCGAGCCAAATCAGGACCAGAAAAGTGAAAGAGGACCCACCCCGGACCCGCATAAAAGATCTGCCGAAACAACTCTAGTGGTAACACTAAAGGCAATCTACCAGCCGGTCACTTAACAATAAAGACATCCCACGCAGGGGACGCTGAGGCTATACTCTAATTTATCGAACCCCCGTTTAAAAAACCAAAATAGAATACAAACATCATTGTACAATATCAACTAAACGCATACATATAAAATGCTTACATTGCTAAATAATAACATCATAGGAAGCCCCAGTGACCATTTGCCACAAAGCGTCCAATATTCCCAAGCTGATCCAACAGACTTCACACACAAATGAGGAGTATTGACCCGGAAGAGTTTTCACGTAAAAAGGTAGGTGACTGGTCTAGCGAAGAAGAAGATAGTATAGTAGATTGATAGAACAGAGTAGGAATAAGAAAGAACAAAGGAGAAAGACAGCGACAGTGGGAATTTAAAGCACTAAATTTCCAGAAAGTGGGGATACTATTTATACTGAAACCTCCGGCACCCCAACGGGGGATGTGATGCATACATCTAGGTCGCTCTGGGTGACTTATACCTGCCCCAAGTGACCTAGACAGAGCGCTACGTAACTATTTTGGTGGAAAGTCTGCTCAACCCTATGCCCCGCTGAGAGCGCTGTGTGTATAAATTATAATATTTTTGTGTCGTCTGTGCGAATGACAGTAACTTTCACTTTCAGCCAACTTCACTTTGATTGACTGTTGTGCAGCCAACACCTACTGCACCATTTTCAGAGCGCTCGCTTATGGCAAAAAGTTGCCTCGAAGGAAAAAAAATAGTTTGCGCGGAGCACGAAACGTTTTGTGCCGCTTTTTTTTTTCTAGCCAACTCGGGGCAGTTGTCCTTTGAGCATGGCTGAGCTCTTGTGTCAGCAAATTGGCGTCTAGGGCAGCTTTGAGCTCGATCCTGTTTTCGGCTAAAGACTTGAACATAATTGTCTTTGCGCTTGTAAGTGCGCTGCGCTGTACAGAGCATAAGAACTTTTACTTTTGCGTCTTTGGCGTAAGGGGTTCCACTAAAGCACGCCTATATTCGTGTTTTTTTCTTTGAATGAAGGACATTAAACAAAAGGATAAGGGATAGAGATTTTTTGTTAATTGAATAATACTCAATTTAGGAGCGATGTTGGCTCATGAAGTCCACATGATAAATAATAATACCGACTTCCTCCATTGCTACGAACCTCGGACATGAACAGTCAGAAACACACGCAACAGTCATACTCTGCAGAAAAAGACGCGTCTCCTTCCCAAAAAAACACATAAACTTGGAGATGTTTGTTTCAATTTTAATATTATATGTGTTAGGTTGTTGGGTATTTTTTTAACTTTAAAAAATCGCGACACTATATTTCTATAGATTCATTTGTAGGCTAAAGGCAAAATAAAATAGAAGTGTCACTCATCGTTTCAGAAAAATATACCATTCAAATCAGAAAGGGAAAAAAACCAACACCGTGTTTCTTTTATTCTTTTGCCGATCGTTTTTACTTTCACAGAAATCTGTATAGGCTGTGCAGAATTATCCAGATTCTTGTTTCAGAGTCCAAATCGATTTCGCAACTTTTATCAGAGGTTGATGCACATGTAAACTCGTTACTTTGTTGTGGAGAGTGTTTCAGTAGCAGTTTGGAGAAAAAGAGATGATGTTCTTACTACGAATTAGGAGATGAATTAAATTACTTGTTTTTCTGTACATATCATGTTCGTACAAGATGTTAGAGATGTTCTGATTCCTATATATGTTTTTCCACATTATGCAAACGCTCTAAATTTGCATCAGATTTCCAATTATCTATTTTTTCTTGGCTAAATGCTCCTTAGGTTAACAGCATAAATAAACCACGAAAACTTGAAACCTTTCAACTAAATTATGAGTGTTAGGTATATAACATTTATTATTATTATTATTATTATTATTATTATTATTATTATTATTATTATTATTATTATTATTGTTGTTGTTGTTGTTGTTGTTGTTGTTGTTGTTGTTGTTATTATTATTATTATTATTATTATTATTATTATTATTATTATTATTATTATTATTATTATTATTATTGTTATTATTATATTTTAACACAATAAGCAAACAGTTAAAGAAGCAACAATAACAACAAATCACCTTTATGTCGTCGACCACAGGTACAATTTCCGTGTGTAAGGGACGAAACTAAATCATCTTTTATCTTCTAAAGTAACTGAAATGCAACATAAAATAGAGAATTGAAATAAAGTGTGAAAATAGAACAACTGGTGTTTAAATGTTACCCGATGGATCCCAACCTTAAATACTCCTTTGTTTTTCTTTCTTTTTTTTTTGTAAGCAGAGCAGCATTGTTGTAGTGTAAAGATGAAGATTTTCTGCAGCATCACATAAAATAAGAAATCCAGGTTTTGACCGTATAGTGTGACCACCTGGAGGCTCCCAGAAATAGACTGCCACAGGACTTCCGGAGTCGTTCACTGTCTCGTCTCCGTATTGGCATACATACTATCAAGGAAGACAGTACGCCGTCGTGTTTTTCGTTCTCTTGGCATGATAAAGCTAATGTACAGGAATGAATAGGTCTTGTAGTCTGGCAGAATAATGATTGGTTTGAATGGTCGCCTGCTGAGGGAGAAGAACCTCGACTCGCATCCCCCCTAGATCATAGGCGCGTGTATCTGGACACGTGAGCGCCTATGCCTGTGACACGTCGTGAGCCAGTCCATTCTAGAATGTTGCCCTCCCACCTCTTTCTCTGTCTCTCTCTTCTTCTGCCTCTTTGCACAGTGCCTTGCAGGAAGGCCTGAATCTCTGGTGACATGGTCATACCATCGGAGTTTCCTTACCACTTTACCGCTGTGAGCATGTGATCGTGTTGTCCAATGACATATGTGATGGTCTGGCGGACTTCTTCATTGGTGATGTCAAAAGAGACTCAAAAACACGTTCGAATCCTGTGATAGGTGTAGTGTTTGAGGTGGAGTGAAAATACACTGACAGAACAAACGTAACAAATAACACAACTCGTGTGTTGATGGTTCTGATCGAGATGTATTCTGGCTTATGAGCAGAATAGGAGAGTGTCCGTTACAAAGTCGTTGTTTCTAAAGCATGCTGGGTAAAAACATAAATACTGAAATCTCGTAAGACACGAACCGGAAATACAATAGTTTTACTTTCGCTTTCATAAACATTACAGTAGGCAAGGTAGAGGTGGCACTTTTTTCATTGCCTACCTTAGCCGTATGATTGTTCGGTTGGTTCAGTGCTGATTGAGGTCTCCACCTCTGCTTTTCTGGAACGGTTATCCCAGTCTACCCTATCGCCAACTTTATTGTTCATTCATTCAAAAACGCACAAGCACAGAACATTAGGTAGCTCAGTGTTCTGTGGGCGCTAGGCAGTGCTGTTGTTTCAGCAAGTTTATGTCTTGGGCAGTACAAGGGCTATCTTAATTTCGATCATGGCCTTGAGCACGTCTTTGGACTGGTGAGTGCGCTGTTATGAATGTATGAACAATTAGGCCACTTTATTCTTTATCTGTCCGTCTGTGGCTTTTAAGCTTCCAATGTAAAGCTGAAACCCATTAGACCTGAATATGGCTTCGCGACAGTTTATTAGAAAAGTCTCAGATCAAGTTACCTAGCCGGACAAAACGGTGGCTGGCACCACCAGCTCAGGTTATTCAGAGAGAGAGAGAGATAGAGAGAGAGAGAGAAAGAGAGAGAGAG
>CM072511.1:115197312-115214812 GCA_036898135.1 Oncomelania hupensis | reverse complement strand
TCGGGATCCACGATGAACGTGCAAAGGAACGCGTGCATGCAGTCTAGATCTCGGTTTATACTCTCATCCGAAGGAGTAAAAGCGGCATATTAATAATTTCACTCAGTTAACTGTTACAAGCAAGGCTACTGTGACAATCACCTGATTCGTTAAGAGACCGCGTAGCTTTATTATGATGATGTTCTAGATTTTGGGAACACATAAACCGCTTTTAGACACTAAGCATATTTCATATAGTCTGCCTTTCATGTCTCGCGGTAATAACATTACGTTTGGCTTACTGTCACAGTCAAACCGAAACAGTCTGCACGAGAGGGGAGATGGGGAAAATGGATAGTTACTGCCGTTTATTTTACTATATATTATTGCTTGCGGGTAACGTTCTAGTCCCCAGCGCTCAAAGCATGTCTTCTTGGACAGGAGTTGCCTGCTAAACAGGCGGACATTTTTGACTGGATGCTAACGAGATTACACAGGCTTAGTGTCAGAAACAACGGTAGATATACTGAAATTGTGTGCATCAGAGGGAAAAACAGCAACAAAAACAACAACGACAACAACAACAACAACAAAACAACAGCACGCGGTTCAATTTCTTTCACATTTTATTATCTCAACTGAGAAATTCCAGTAATCTAGATTGATATAGGCCGACCGATAAATGGACGGACGGATTTTTGGTTCGTTTTATTCCGGACAGTTTCAAAGTATCTAATTCATATATTCCGGTCCTGATTTGGCTCGGAAGAGTCCGCTGGACCTAAAGCAACAATCAATCAATCAATCAATCAATTCATATATTATCTGGAATTACACCACAATAACAACAGAAACAAGAAGTAGTTTACTACAAACGGTCATCTGTGTGCAAACGTGAAAGAGACACATGATACTGTACTGTACAAAAAGAAATAAAATAGCAAAATGTCACTATTTTCAGCAATCGCACAATACACTCAACACACACACACACACACACCCACACCCACACACGTATACGCACAACCACTTGTACCATACAAGATGTGACGGTGGGTTCTATTGTTGCTGGGCTCTGCAATATGGAATGCTATTACCCACTCGTCTTTCGTCTGCGGAGATCGGCTAGTTAGATCGCCCTATGACTAGTCTTAATACATTTATATGTTTAGTCCGGTCTGTGTGCGGATAGGGTTACAGAGATAGGGAGAAACTTGTAAAAGCTTCACTGACACACTAGCTCTCGCACGGCTATGAAACATAGGCAGTCCAGCCACTTGTTAACAGTAAATATCACACATTTATTTCCTCTACTCTATATCTAATTATCTAAACACTATATTAACTTAAATGTTCAAAACGTAATATAACTAGGATTAACTTAACAGTCCAAAGTTCACTTCGAGTGGTTCAGAGTGGTTCGGAGAATAGGTAGATCATTGATGGATCTATTCTGCTACTGTTCTCGATACTTGCTGCTGTCTCATCACTGTTCTTGTTTTGCCTAATGTTCTTTTCTAGGAAGAGTGGACTATCGCAGTCCCTACAGATCAGTGTTTGTGCACCTCTTCTAGAGCACTTGGGCTGTTGTCTCCTCGCCTTGTTTGTTGACTATTGAGGTATTGGAGCTCCGTGCTCGATGCTCCGTTTTTGCAGGCCGCGTGTCTTGGATGACTCTCAATGGGGTCTATCTCTTGCGGCGGACCAAGCCTGCTCGTCTGCAAAACATAAGACGAGTTTCTGCAACGCCTTGTTTACAAAAGGAGTGCAGAGCATCTCACTGTTGGCAGAAACAGCCCTCAGTTGAGATCGCATCCACTTGTACAAATAAGAGACGAACAATCTTCTAAGTCCATGGTCCACTGGAATCTCCAACATACTTCCTATATATATATACATCATGGCTAAACTAAACACACAGAGAATTAATAATATACACATTCTCTGGTACAGGCACTGGTCTGCAATAATACAAATAGGAGAAACAACAATTGGTCAGTGGGGCTACCTCGTGGTCTCGAAAACCGATTGCGTGGGTCAGCCAGGTGGTCAAGCAAAGTTTTACTAACATTCACAAGTATAAAACATGGCAAGACTTCACAAGCATAATCCAATAATAATATCAATAAATCGCGGTGAAACAAAAGATCGATCATTTACCTTTTTGACAATGTCAGGCTATGGCTTTATTGCGATGAACGAGTTTCACTCGTCGCCTGCGTAGTTTTCTGCGAGAGATCTTTCAGCGTGTGCGTCCTTCTCGGGTGCGATTTAGACAAAGCTAACGTTTCTTAACGCTGTAGTCAGCTAAAGCGCGCGATATACCAAAAATCCTTGCACAGGCGCGGGGGATGACGAACATAGGTCAGCTGGATGATGTCACTGCCTACCTAGTGAAGATTTAGCCTACACATGCTTAGAACCAACCTTAACTTCTGTCGTCTGCTAGGCATCGACTTTTTAAGTTACAAGGCCAAAGCACGGTGAACTTTTAGAGGCGTGAAGCCTTACTGCAGTGTCCGAACTCGCCTCTTGTGACACATACACACACTAACCTCTAGCCGCCTCTACACAAAGAAGATTGTGTCCAAACTAAAACGTCAAATGTGACAAAACAGCAAACTAATTTAGGCTAATACTGAACAATAAATGATAATAATCAACAAAAAGTCGCTAATACACATAAAAAAGAAGTCAGCACGGACTTGGAAACCTGGAATTATGGGGCCTTAAGTAAGTCTTTGGACGCAACTAGAATTATTGTACAAACAATAACAACAACACATTATTGTGCAACCTTATATTTCGTCATGGTAAGTAGGCTACACATCAACCTATTGCAACACATGAAATAACCAAGAGGTTAGACATTGTCGACTAACAATCGGTATGTTATTACAAGTGATGCTTCTTCGAATTAGAAATAAATATGTGTTACACTGTTGTTGCTCTTTTTTTTTTAATCAGTAGTTGATTCAGCCCCGATGCTTGAATCCTGATAAGTGTAACTCAGATTCGTTTATCCACGCAACCTGTTCACTCAGCAACAAGGCAGGAGTCGTCGTATGAAGTTTTCCAACTTTATTCAGCGTACATCAACAGCTGCATACAATATTGCTCAATCGCTTTTTCCACTTTCTCCTCTTTTCAGACAATGTAAAATGAATGAATTTTAAAAGCAAATATTTCAACGCACGTACACATTTACATATGCCACACACACACACACACGTCTGTATTCATGGCAAATTGGGGTTTGGGACAAAATGTATCATCGGAAATCGTCTTCTAACCCTTACACTAACCTTTTTACTTCAAATTTGCCCAGAAAACAGCCCGTCCAGGATAGAGCACTCCCTTGTACTTAAAACAGCTCCATGCACTACAAGAGCATTCCCATGAACTATATAAGCACTCCCATTTACTTAGAAAAAAAGTGAGGCGCTGAAAAAGTGGCGCCCGAGCTAAATGCCCCATTTTGTGCATAAACATAAAAAGGCGAGTTTAGCACCCAATATGTCCATGAATACACGCTCACCAACACTCACACACAACATAGCAGATGTGTGAATGAACTATGGTCAGAACCACAAAACAAACACAGCAGCACCTAACTGTGAAAGTAACAGTACGAAGATGACATTTCAAGAAGACATTACATTAGAGAGAGAGAGAGAGAGAGAGAGAGAGAGAGAGAGAGAGAGAGAGAGAGAGAGAGAGAGAGAGAGACAAGAGACAGAGACAGAGACAGAGACAGAGGCAGAGCGATTATAAACACTAGTGTAAAACACACAGGATCCTAGCGAGCGTTGTGGCCAAGTGGGCTAAGGCGGGGCTAACTTGCCTTGTCCACAAGCCAGAAACCAATGGCGCCTGACAGGTGTGGGTTCGATCCAGCATCTGGGCGTTATCTTTCTCCTAATATTATTTACTTTCGACTCGGGCAACGTCTCGGGGGTTTTCCCCGGGTACTCCGGTTTGCTCCCCCAGCAAACTTTCAAAAATCACAAATAATGTTAGGTAGGTTGGGTTTGGGCGCGCCACAGGCTGCGACTACGCCTTCCCCAGGAGAGGCGGCCCAGAATTTTCCGATAGAAAGGGATAATAAACTTCGACTCAAAAAAAAAAGAAAAAAAAAAGAAGAAATTCATGATAATTCAGTGATAATACCACAATATAATAATACATTTAGCAAAAAAAAAAAGAAAGAAAGAAAGAAAGAAAGAAAAACCAACAACAACATAGAAACACAACAACAACAACAAAAACAACAACAAAACAAGAACGAACGTTTCTCAATACTGAAATGTTTTATTTACATAGGCTATGTGTTTTGGCATTCACCTGTAACTTCGACCTGTGTCAGTCTACTGTATACATAATAGATTTTTAAAAAAAAAAAGAGATTTCTCTTATATAGCGCACTTACAAGCTCAGAGAGCTTCTCAAGGCGCTGACCCGTAATAGCCAGCAATCACAAAATAGTTTGCTGAAGTCAGGATTCGAACCCACGTCGCCCAAGACGCAGTCACACAAAGTCGTGCGTTCTGACCACTGAGCTATCCTTGCCGCCGTAGATAACGTATGTTTTAATTTGTTTATTACTTCCAAGACCTTTTGATCGCCAACGGCACTCAATTTTTGACACTCCCTAACACAACAAAATATATTAATAGACTTACAACATTTATGCACGCATGTGAGTCAAAATGGAGGGGTTAAATGGAGAGAGAGAGAGAGAGAGAGAGAGAGAGAGAGAGAGAGAGAGAGAGAGAGAGAGAGAGAGAGAGAGAGAAGAGAGAGAGAGAGAGAGAGAGAGAGAGAGAGAGAGAGAGAGAGAGAGAGAGAGAGAGAAAGAGAGAGAGTCGTTTTTCAATTCTCTCTTATTTGGCGATTCCAGATTCATCAAGACAATGGCTGACAACAAAAGATTCCCTTCTCTCCACTACCTCCACCCCCCTCTCCTCACTCTACCCGCACACTCTTGAAAGTTCTCTCCGAATTTCTTCGCCATTTTGTACATATGGAGTGTCTTTTTACCGGAATGTTGCAACCATGTAATTAGATAAATGTGAAAATTTTATCCTAATCACAAAATAATTGATCAGTTCGTCATTACACTAAATAATAGTAGCATTGAGTTAAACTTTGCCACCCATCAAAATCATCGTTACAATCTTCTCATACATAAATAAAATAACCATTCAATTATTATGACGATTTGTTTACTTATCACATTCACAGTTATGGTGTCAATATGTCCATCATTACTGGATTTGATGTTTGTTTTTTTAAATTTTAAAGGAATGTCCATAATCGCCCACAGATTGTCAACACATACATATTCAGTGGAAAAGATAGGATGACAGTGCTTTTGTTGGGGTATTTTTTTATATTTTGTTTAGTTTGGGTTTGATTTGAACTCAGCCCAAGATGCCAATGAATAAGAATTAAACAATGAGCTGCAGGCTAATAAGCCTAACTAGTAAATCTAACTTGAAATCACATTTCAACGTTTGGTCGTGTCAGAATTATTACTGAAATAGTCGTGTGACGGAAATAGTAATATTTAATCGTGGACTACAAAACATCAAACACATTTTACAATGGATTATAGAAATTAGTCATATTTAATAGTGCATTAAAGAAACTATTCCTATTTCACAAAGGAAAAACAGAAAATTGTCATAGATAGTTCACAGTGGATTCACAAAAGGTTCTGGTAATGGCATACAACATCCCTCACAACATGGCTGCGTTGGGCCCGTTACTGTCTGGTAATATCTGCACGACGGCAGTGTCCACTGCATACACTAATTTGGGTCCTGGGGATTGTCCAAATTTGTGTTGGCTGCCAGGGAAGTTGCCCACGGTGTCTGATGGAGTGGGTAGAGAAACATTAACAACCGGCGGCGCCGGAACTACACCGTTGCCCGCGAGGGAGGCGAGGTTGGTCTGACTGCCGGCCATATTGACAGACGTCAGTTCCACGTGCTCGCTCTTGGTCAAGGCGCTGGGCGACATGGCCCTTCGAGACCCGTCTGCCTCGTCCTCGTCGTCCAGGTGATCGCAGGGGTCACAGCAGGCGTTGCGAATGTGCGTGAGCAGAATGAGGCTCAAAGGGTGGATGGAGAAAGTGGCGGAGCGCATCCACCCCATGGCTTGGATCAGCTTGATGGTGGAGGAGCAGGATGCCTCTACACACTCTGGCTCCAGCATGGTGATGGCGCCGTACGGCAGCTGCGTGATGACCGTCAGCAGGTTCAGCACGCACACTGCCACCGCAAGGCCGCGATGGTTCTTCTTCAGCACGGGGGAGGGGCAGTTGTGGCCGTCATCGGTCAAGGTGCTGACCTGGCGTCGAGCGAATGAGCCGTTTCCACCGCCACGACTGCCGGCTCCGCTCTCCTCGGACCCTGCCCGGATGATGGTGTGAGGACTGCTGCCGCTGATCACCACATGTTGGCGTGACCCTGCCGTCAGCAAGCCTACCTGGTGCAAGTTAGGGTTGCGGGCCCCGACGTGCTGGGGATGGGGAGCCAGCGCCCCGCCGAACGCCGCGGGGTTGGACGTCCGGAGCGACGTCGTCTCGCCCGTCTCCAGCGGCATGTCTCCGATCAATGTGACCAGCACCAGTACGGTCAGCACGATAATGGCGATGCAAGGTAGGAAGAGCGACAGGACGGAGGAGGTCACTGCAGCCTTCTTGGTGATGCCGTACAGACACACTCCGTCCCGGGGCCAGTTGGTGGCCGTCAGCAGCCAGAGAGGGAGCATCACACTCAGCCCCATCGCCCAGGGCAGCAGCAAGAGCAAGATACGTATACCCACGCGTTTGAACACACGATGGTAGTAGGTTGGTGAGATGGCGAACAGGAGGCGGTCCAGATTGAGGGCGATGAGGACAAGGAAGGAAACAAAAGGCATGGCGGCATCTAGCAACATGTACGCCACGCAGAACCAGCTGGGGAGTCCCCAAGGCTGCAGCTCAAAGTAGATGGTGAACGGATCCGCCAGCACGCTGAACGTCAGATCACACAGGGCCAAATTCATCACCTGAAGCCAACATATAAACAACACTGTTACTATACCCATACACAAGTCAAGGCATGGCAAGAAATCGTTATCCAAATACAAAGATAAAGATCGAAACGCGTGGGAGTTCGAAAGCGAGAGGTTGGTTACGCTGCAAGGGAATTTAATTCGTAAATTTAATTCAACATCTGGGTACGCAGTTGACCGAAAGAACGGCTCGTAAGAGTTTGCAATAATTCTGTACTTTAGACGTGTATGCAGATACAAGGTACACGACGTTATGGTCTGATTTACCAACTGGGGGAAGACAAAAGACTTGTATGCATTTCTAATGTTTCCGTACACCAAAATCAATGGAATTGTCTTTTCGAGTAGGCCTATAGTAAAAACGTCTTCAAAGTTTGATCACATGCACAGGAAAGTGTAGAACAATTACAGGGCTGTTTTGAATGAATGTACAGATTGGGATGTTTTAATTAATTCAAGCAAAGATGTTAACGAGGCAACAGAAGTGATTTCTGATTACATTAATTTCTGCCATGATATTTTAATTCCATCGAAACTGTATCCCAACAATAAGCCTTGGATTTAAGGCCCGGTCTCAGTGGCCGATGGACACAAAACGTATGCAAAAAGGACACAGCGGACGAGCAAAATTTCGGGGGTAGCTCCATCCTGTTTCATCCGCTCCAAAAATGGACAAAATTGGCGAACATTTGCGAAAACAGAACGGAAAATAACGGAAGTGGGTAGTATGTGGCGGGGATGCTAAACGGATGTTCATAGGATGCCTAGAGGATGAAAGTGGATGACAGCTTAGAAGGGGTAACCGGGGATAATGGCGAAGCAGACGCATAGCGAAAAGAGCGGATGCATAGCGGATGAAGCGGATGCATCAAGTACGCCTAACGGAAACAAATGGGATGCCGCGCGGATGAATATCAGATACAAACCGTTCACTGCGCATGCGAGGGGTATGAATTGCGTCAGCTCCGTGGTAACACGCACTTGGTAAGAGCGTCTTGCTAGTAACCGAAAGGTCGCTGGTTCGAATCCCGGATTGGTCAACGTGTGATCATATTATTTTCCCCTTTACCAACAACTGGCCCGCTGGTGTCAGTATAAATCGGTCCAGTAGTCACCTATATGCGAAAGTGTCGTGTGACTATAATCTACAAACAACAACAACAAGCAGTCAGCATACAGCGGAAAGACGTGCTGGCGGCTACATCGATATATTTTATCAAAACCATGGTGCGTCAGTCAGGCAAGAAACAGAAGTCCCTGCCTACTCGTTCAAGCCCTGGCAAGGTGAAAATGGCCAGAACCAGAACCCCACCCCCTGACACTGACTCTGATGGTGAAGCTGCTGCTGCTGCTGTGGTGGACCAGCCCCAAAGCCTTCAAGTCCCTCAAAGTCGTGCTGCTGAAGGTCCTTTTGTTCAAGAACCTGAAGGCCCTGATGCTCAAGCCCGAGAAGGCTCTGAACAAGGTACTGAAGGCCCTGATATGTTCAAGCCCATGAAGGCCCCGCTGAATCCCCTGAAGGCATGAACAAGCTCCAGTGAGAGGGATGAAGAGGCAAGGGAAGAAGAAGGGAGAGAGGAAACAGTACACTGTTTCCGAAGAGCATGAGGACGATGTGCTGGAATGGCTGAGGGAGAACGAGTACCTTTGGAAAAAGGGCCACAGACTGTATCGGGACACCAAGAAGAAACAGGCAGCTTGGAGAGACAAGTACACTGTTTTCGAAGAACATGAGGACGATGTGCTGGAATGGCTGAGGGAGAACGAGTACCTTTGGAGAAAGGGCCACAGACTGTATCGGGACACCAAGAAGAAACAGGCAGCTTGGAGAGACAAGGCAGAGAGCCTGGGGTACACTGTAGAAGTACTTCAAGGATGGTGGAAGCACATGCACTCCTGGCATGGGAAGCTACACCTCAAGAAATTTGGGCAGGCCGCCGGCAAGCTCACTGACCGGGAGAAGTACGTCATGGCCAAATGCAGTTTCCTGGAGGGTAAGATCCACCTCAGATACCAATCTTCTGCAAGTTGTCTCCAGCCTTGTTCAGTGGTTGGGCACCCGAGGAGCTCGTCCGCGTATTCTTCAATGATGGCCTGTACAACTTCTCTCACGACATTGCTGATGCTGTTGTGTGGCACCCTCCATGCATACTGCATGTTTCTGTATGTGGTTCCAGAGGCTAGGTGCCGCAGAGTCAGTGCCACCTTCAGTCCAGGGTCCAGGTTGGGACGGAAGTTGATGCTTGGCTTGGTCAACCTGGGTCTCAGACGCTCTACAAGTTCGTCAAACATGGCTGGTGGCATCCTCATGAAGTGATGGAATGCACGAGGGTCTTCATTCCTCAACTCCACCATCACCTGGTGATACAGTCCAAACTCCATTCTTCTCTCGATCCATCCTCGGACCCACACAGCTTTTTGACGTCTTCTTCTTCTCCTCCTTCTGTCTAAAACTTGAGACAGTCTGAACAGGTTGTGGTTCTGCTGTTGAATGAGCGCAGCTATCAGATGGGACTCTTTGATCATCCATGGTGAAGAACAATTAATGATGCTGAAGACCAAGACCGAGGGTGATGAGGTCTGTACACCACAGCTGCTCGACCCATACTGAGATCCAGATGATTTTCTCCTCCATTTTATATAAAATATCGGGAGTCCGCAAATTGTTCTTCTACATGCTCTGGACATCCTAAATATACTAGATACATCCCAGATACAAACGTTGTGTCTGTTTAGAATACTTTATATACGAGATGCATACGCTTACATCCTTTCTATTTCCGTGCTACTAACAATGTATAGACGTTCCATGTACCTTATCTTTCCTTTCTCTTTCCGTTTTCACCTGCAGCGGATGCGAGTCGCGAGGATCCCCAGAGGATGCAGAGAGGATACAGCGGACGTTTAACGGATGTTTACGAACATAGTACGTTTGCTGCTCGTATGTGTCGCGGATTTACATCGTACGTTCATCCGTTCTAAAAGTTTTGTGCAGCTCAAAACATTTTGCGCGGATGAAATCACAGTGGACGGATGCTCAATGGATAGAGCGTATGAAACACGAATGCAATGAGTACACAACGGATGCATAGCGGTTTCCAACGGATGGCAAGATTATTTTTACGTTTTACATCCTCTTTGCATCCGCAAGTGCACTGTGACCGGGGCTTAAAAAAGCCACTCTAAACACAAAGTAGCCCGCGCTTTTTTAGGCAGGCTATAAAACGGAGAAAAACGCGTTCAGAGCTAGCTAGCTAAGAAAAGAAATTTCGGATACTAAGAGAGACTACAAATAAAATGTGAAATCGCAGTTCCGGTTCGGTAGCATGGCCGACGCCTGGCGGGGCCTTAAAATGTTGACTGGACAGACAAAACCAAGAGCAGCGGGCGAGAACATGCCACTGAAATACCAGCTAGACTTCTTGGAAAAACTCAACGACTTTTACTGCAGATTTGAACGCGACGATAAAACGGATTATCTTTACGCGGTAATCTCCCAGTTAAAAACGGATGTATTCGCCGATGGGGACGAGGACTTTGGGTTCCACGACGTTGATGTAGGGACATGTTTTAAGAAGCTTAGTATCAAAACGGATGTTGGACCTAACATGATCAGTGGACGTATCTTAACGACTTGTGCCAGTCAGTTGTGCAATGTTTCTAGTCGCTTGTTTAAATGGGCTTTTAAAGACTGTAGTGTACCTAACATCTGGAAAACCTCTACCGTCTGTCCAGTCCCTAAGAACAGCAGCCCTAGATTCCTTAACGACTACAGACCAGTTGCTTTAACCACATTAGTAATGAAATGTTTTGAACGCCTTATACTCTCTATACTTCTCACTCAAACCAAACCCCACCTGGATCCTTTCCAGTTTGCAAACAAGCAAAACAGATGTACTGAAGACGCAACACTCACACTGCTGCATCACGCATAGAGAAGCCTGGCTCTCTCGTACGCATTCTTTTCATTGACTTTTCTTCGGCTTTCAACACTATCCAGCCCCATCTTATGGCCCAGAAACTGCTTCGATACGATGTACACCCTAGACTTGTCCTGTGGATCATTCAATTCCTAGTCAACAGAACACAGTCAGTTCTGTCTGCAAAAGCTTCGTAAACTGAACATAAACTCTGATATTCTTAAAATCTTCTACCTATCCTTCATTGAATCCTTTGGTTATGTGTGTTGGTATGGAAGCTTGTGAAAAACAAAAGGTGTGTTGGTTCGAGTTGTTCTGTGTGTAGCAAAGTGATTGGGAGCCAGCAAGAAAATTTGAATGCACTGTATGAATGTCGAGTGGTGCGAAAGGGTGGATTGATTGCACAGGACAGCAGCCACGTCTTGGTTCACCTGTATGAACGTCTGTCCTCAGGTCGACGATTCGGATTCCCCACCCCTAAATCGAGAACTGTCAGAATGCGAAGCAGCTTCATTCCCAAATCCGTCAGTGTAATGAATAAATCGAAACCATCATCCCAATGACAGTCGCCATCTTAATTCTGTCCGACAGCTTGTTTCAAAAACCCATCTTTCAGGCTGTAGAATTCTTCATAGACTCTTTTAAATCGACGCCAGCCACTTTAGATACTGGATGTACAACCCCCAAGTAGCCAAGAAAAATGTACGGTCCACTAGACATAATTCAAGAAACATTCTAAGCCATAGCACACACCACATTTTATTTCTTTGGAAGAAAACTCCATCAATGAATAACCGTAATCTAGCTTATTAATAAACAATATGTCCTGCTTTGTGTTGATTTAATTAATATAAAAACATCATATCTCGAGCGGTGCTAACTAGCTAAATGTTTTAAAAATAAGATGGTGGTCAACAAATTCGAGTTCTAGAGCACTTTGGGTTCAATTCAATGAATTGTTTAATTTTACCCCTGTTCATTTCAAAGTAATATTAGATAACTTTAAAACGTAAATAAATGAATAAGACAATAACAATTAAATACAAATTATAACAATTTGTACAACTCAATGTTTATTATAAAACTAACAATGTCAACTATAACAGAACCATTTCAAAAGTTTTTTTTTTTTTTAAATTAATATCATCATCTACAGTGATGGAGATCACGTACAATCGTACGTGTTTCACGTACTGAGTTGGGAAATGACGTAACGAAAATGTAATCAAAGGGTATAAACACGCACAAAGTCAGTGCCAAAGGGGTATGAAAACGTAAAGCTAAGTTGCTGGGAGGTATCATCAGGTACAGCTATTTCGGTCGTGCGTACAGCTTTTCGCTCGATTTGGATCGTGTGTCTGTGCGTCCTGCGCGACCGCCTACCACCCTCTCTCCCCCTCCTATCAAAGAGCATGCTCCTATTCATTCTGTCGCTTCCGAGAAACAGCCAATCATATGCACGATAATATTCACTTTTTTTCTCGACGCTTTTCATTGGATATATAAGACTGAAAACAACCCAACATTAAACATGGCCGACAAGCAGCGATCTGAGGGGAAGCCGAAGAAAAGGAAAAATAAAGCAGACAAAAGTAATTGCTAAAAAAAATTAAAACAAGATGAAGGAAAAGAAAAACAAACTTTTTAGTCAGGCTTTGGCTTTGAGTGCTCGGTAAGAGAAGAAAAAGGTGAGCCACAGCCAGGCTCGGCTGAAGAAACTCAAACTGATGAAAAGACTTTCCACGTAAAGACTAAAGTGTTTATTACGTATGTTGGTGTACCCCCTAAAAAACTGAAAGGGGGTATAAAAACCCCCTTATGTTTGCAATGAGGGTATGAAAACCCCCACATGTTTTGGTTGAGGGTATAAATACCCCTAGCTTAAAAACTTTCTCCATCACTGATCTACTTATATGATAATTCCATTGTCATAATACAGTGCTGTTCAAATTCTACAATCAAAACGTATGTGATGTGATAAGAGACTAGATTTACACAGCATGATATGAAGGGTTGCATGACAAAACGCACTATATCCAAATTTGTCAAGTTGAAATATTTGGCAGTTTTTAAAGGCAGGCCTTGTAGCAGATATTCCTTATTTGTACTTATACTAAAAAAATGAGAACATTAAAGCTTTCTTAAAAACACAAATCACCAAAACAATGTTTGAGATCATATTTACTGGACCATTTTTTATATTGACTGTTTTGACAAAACGCATTATATCCAGCGAAAGGCTATTTCACAAAACGCACTATATCCGTTACCTAGCAAAAAAACTATTTAAAGTTGTCTCAATACTATTTAAAATTCACTGGATTCACAGCAGATCTCCAACGAAGAATACAAAGCATGGAGATGAGGTGCTACAGAAGACTTCTGGGCATTTCCTATACCCAACACATCACCAACGACGAAGTCCGACAGACCATCACACAAGCCATTGGACAACACGATGACCTGCTCACAGTGGTGAAGAAACGGAAACTCCGATGGTATGGCCACGTCACCAGATCATCAGGCCTTGCAAAGACTATTCTGCAAGGCACAGTGCAAGGAGGTAGAAGAAGAGTGAGACCGAAAAAGAGGTGGGAGGACAACATTCGAGAATGGACTGGTTTGACACTGAGCGAAGCGATCAGGGCTGCTGAGGACAGAGAAAGATGGAGTATGTTGGTTAAACGATCATCTGTGGTGCCCCTACGACCTTCGGGTTACGGGACAGGATAGGATAGGATAGGATAGGATTGGAATAATTATGTAAAGTAAAGTGCAAAGATTATAAGTTTATAGACAATAATAACACAATGCTAACCATAATAACTAAAGGTAATACACCTGACTATTAATCAATTATTTTCACCACGGATATTATTTACTAAATATAATAATAGGCTATTGATATTAATGATAGGGATGATAATATTATTATTAACAAGACTTGAGTAATCAATATGAATAAGAATGCGAGTGGTCCTGATATGACTTTAATCGTTAACCGCACTTTTGTGTTAACAGAAACATTATCTGCAGTTAAAATAAACTCGGTCACACTTTATGTAGCGCATGTCCTACTCCCCTCCCCATCTTTGTCACATCGTATTGGTCGCCTCCCCGCCCTCTTTCCTAGCCTAGGTGTTACGCAATTTGTGAACAACCCGTAATAATGATGTTCAACAAACAAAAAGCTGATCTCGCCTTGTTTAAGGAATCATAAAACTTCTCTTGATTTAGAGCAAGGTCTGTGGGTGTCAGGTTTGCTGCCAAGCAGCCTTTGCACACTGCATTGTCATTGTCTGAGTAGGCAATGGCTGGGATTTTGCCACCACTGAAATGACGTGCTCGCTTCACTATTTCTTTTTTGTGTGTAGTCTTATCCTTCCGTTTTCTCCTCCCTCCAATTGTCAAATTAACTTCTTCCAAACTGTCATCAAAGTTATCCATCATAAATTTTGACGGATGGCTCCGTTTTATTAAGATTATAAATCAAATGTGCTAAATAAATCGCTTTGTTTACACTTATCAACAAGACTGGAGGTGTGGCCGGATATAACACTTTCGGGCGATCTGATTGGCTGAACGGATATAGAGCGTTTTGTCAAAAAGAGGCCGTGGCTCATAGCGCGTTTTGTAAAGAACTTTCATGTTTAGCTGGCCGTTAGTAACGGTTATAGCGCGTTTTGTGAAGAAATATTTTTACAGGCAGTTGCAGCTATAGGAGCTGAGTGTGTCAAGGGATATAACTCGATTTTGTTACTTTTGGCGTATAGCGCGTTTTGTCATGCAACCCTTCATATCTTCTCGCCTTACTTAGTCAGCTGTAACCTTAGTACAGTAATGTAACTCTGCAGCAGACGACAGAAGTTTGCTGTAGGCTACACTTTTCTATGCTGACGCTGGCGCAGTAGGCATTGACATCATTCAGCTTACGTATAGCCGTAGTACAGCCAGTCAGGCAAGAGGGCGCTTAGGTTTACCAGTTCTACCCAGTTTAGTCAGACAGCGGAGGTAGTTTCATTCGTGTTGTAGACTGCGAGCAAGACAGAGCTACGCTCTAAGAGATCTCTCCACTGAAGACTAGAAAGCAGGAACTGTTGAAACTCTATTCAACCAAGTTAGCCACGGCCTGACATTGTCAAAAAGGTAAATGAACATACTTTTGTTTCATCGTGATGTATTGATATTATTGTTGAATTATGTTTGTGAAATTGGCCATGCTTAGAATTGAATTGTTAGTCCAACGTTGCGTGACCACGTGGCGATCACGACCGGTTTGACGCCATGACGCAGACCCGACGGACCCACTGTTGTTTAGTCTGTATGTATTCTTGCAGACCAGTGACTGTAGTGGAGAATGTGTATAATATTACTTATTTCTCTATGTGTATACTTAGCCATGATTTATATTTATATAAGTATAGGAAATTAGAGTGGAGATTCCAGTGGACCACAGACTAGCAGAATGTTTGTCGCTTATATATATATCTATATGTGGAGCTAATCACTGAGGGCTACTTCGGCCTTCAGTGAGACGCTCTGCACGTAACTAGTATACACGGTGGTGCAGAATTTCGTCTCATGTGTTACAGACGAACAGACATCGTGGGCCCGACCAGACCGAAAGACAAGAAATAGTCTTCACTGACAGTCGGCCTGCATAGGCTTTCTCAAGTACTGCGCGACGAGAACCCACCAGTCTGTCAACAAGGAGAAGAAACCACAACAACACAGCTCATAAAAAAAATCAACCACAACACAGTTCTAATTTTGAGCTAAGTTCACATTGACTCAGTGCACCAAAACTGTTAGCCACGGACACCAATAGTCCACCTTTCCAGAACTCTGACCCTTTGGGCAGAACGCATCAAGTGCCCGATGATGATACAGTAGCTGCATAGAACTATCAAGGAGCGAACCATTCAAAGAGACATTTGAACTTTTAAGTTAGAATCATACTTAGCAGATCTTGTATAGAGTAGAGGAAATAAATGTTTGATATTTACTGTTAACAAGTGGCTGGACTACCTATGTTTCATAGCCGTGTGAGAGCTAGTGTGACAGTGATCTTTTACCATTTTCTTTCTATCTCTGTAAACCCGACCTAAACACAGACCGAGCTAAACATATAAAATAAAATGTATTAAGTTGAGTCACAGGGAGATTTACTAGCGATCCCCATCGACAATAGACGAAGGGGCAATAGCATTCCATTGTGCAGAGCCCAGCAACAATAGACCCACCGTCACATGTGATGAGATGGAATATTTTCTGAGCAAATGCAACTGACATTTTTATTTTTATATTGTTAAATACTTTGTGATCCACAAATGTAACCGTAGTTTATAAATTAATCTCGCAAAAGCTCTTGAACAATTAACACCGCATTCTTTATTTATACAAAAATGTGTAAGTCTTTCCTATAAATACGTGTCTTTCGTAATTGACTTCGTTTGCTTTTTCAAGTAGGTATTTCTCTCACCTGCTGAAACACGAACTGTATCCTGCTAGAGCGACGGACGAGGATGAGAATGAGAAGGAGGAGGTTGAGGACGATGTTGCTGACGGTGATGACTATGCCGATGTTGGCGCTGTGAACGAAGCCACGCTCGTGGTAGCTGCTGTGGTACGAAGAGTCCTGTGAAAGTAACACCAACGCCTTTAAGCCTCAGACATCCCCTGAAGTTAGCTACAAATTAAATATGGCATGAAACATTTACTTGGCCATTAGGAATAATAACCAAAAGGATCAGGAAAAAATAATACACTTGCACATTAGGCAAACAAAATGTCTGTTTACATTATCCCGACCGATCCTAATTTTTTGGCCCGACCCTACACCTTTTTTTGGGATCGGGTGGGGAAAACAATTGAAAAAAAAAGTCAAAACAATCGCACCCGAGGTGAAAAAAAAAGAAAAAAAAGAAGCCGGCTTACCGACCTTATTTTTTTCTTTTTTTGCCTTAGGAATAATAAATAATGGCATGAAAACATAAACTTGCTCATTGTGACTAATAAAAGAAAACTTCATTAAAAACTTACACTTTTCCATTATGACTAAAACGTTTTTCAAGGTCAAAACGAAATCAAAATATTTGCAAAAGAAGTAAGTACCCCCTACTACCCCGGCCTCCCAACTGCCCAAATTATAAACTATTTTGCCAGTACAGTAAAACCTTCGTTTTGAGAACCTCTCTTAAATGACTTCCTCCAACATACGACCGGAAAAAAATTCACCGATGCTTTGTACTATATAAACGACCTCTCTTAAACGACTACCTCTAGAACGCGACTTGCGACCTTCAAATAATTAAATTTTACGACCTAGCATCTGAAAAATTTAGATTCCAAAGCAATACTATATTTGTGCGCTTGAAGAAAACATTTTCGTTTACAACTTTTAACAGCAGACGATGCATTAAAACAGCTTGAAATACTCTAAGGAGCTGACCAGATTTGCTCTGAGCAGGGGCCTATCAGATTTTGCCGACACCATGTCTGGTGTTCAAAGTGACATACTAAGAGAACATGCACGGGTG
>CM072511.1:114962312-115192312 GCA_036898135.1 Oncomelania hupensis | reverse complement strand
GCCATGGCACGAAAGATTTATATATATATATATGCATGTATATGGAGAGAGAGAGAGAGAGAGAGAGAGAGAGAGAGAGAGAGAGAGAGAGAGAGAGAGAGAGAGATCTTTGCAGTCACTTTTTACATAAAGCTATAACATTGGAAACAGGAAACTCAAAACTGACCGATCAATCGGTGCCCCAATTGACTGGCCAACCAACGGACTAGTATCACATGTACAAATCGATGGGCCACTAATTGAAGTACCTATATGGCGGAATGGGAGGCGACTGGTTTCACGCCTGGGAGATAGATTGTCTGTCTTCCATTTGTTGGTTGGTCTGGCCTTGGGTGGCTCCTGCTGTGCAGAATCCTTTGGTGTGGCCATTGGGTTGTGCAGGACAGGGCGACACGACAAATGTTCTCCCCGCCTGACAATTCGTCTTCTGCATTTGGTGGTGAGCAGGACTACATTGTCGGCAGGCAATTTGTGCAAATCAGTGGCAGTGACTTGTACGGAGTGTCGTGGCACTAGTAGCCAGCAAACCGGCGTATTATCAACACGCTCCCCCCCACCCCGCCACCCCTTGCATGGCAAATATTTGTATGTCCCCCTTACGAAGGATAAATGAAATTAACAATGCAGGTCGGGCCGTGTTCTCAAGGTGGTTTCCGAGAGTCGGGAGTCAAATACTCCGCTCGGTTACATATAAATAATCAAATTCGTTTAATCCGTTTTGTTAATGCAGTAGCACTGTCGGCTTACCATTAACTCTGCAATGTCCATATGCAGTTTGCACAAAATCTGTACTGTGGTTCTTGAGATCCTATCCTATCCTATCCCTTAACTCGGAGGTCGTAGGGACACCACAGATGATCGTTTAACCAGCGTACTCCATCTTTCAACATTGAGATTTGACGTGCAACTCCCCGACTTGACAGAGAAATCCATATTTGCTTGATTATTCTGTTTCCCGTCCAAATCTAAATATTTGAAAATGAGTCTGGACATAAGAAATAAGACATAACAAATGTATTCATTCTAGAGTTCGCATAGGAAAATTTGTAACAGTCGGAATACTAAAAGAAATAAAATTCACCTTGCGATATTTTTATGCAACAAAGGAACGGGCACTCCAATCAGCAGTTTCAAAGTGAAATATTACTTCTCAAAACTTTTTTTGTAGTTCCGGACTTTGAAATAGTCGGGGATCAGTACGAGTCAAATGTCGGTCTGAAACACATTTAGCTCAATATCTCAAAATCGGCTGAAGCGATTTTGAGTTTTAGCATGTAGGTACTTCATCATCCTTCAGTATCAGTCCGGTTGTTGGTCAGTCGCTCCGAATTTCTTGTGTGTGTATTCCAAACATACATTTTGCCTTGCTGATCTTAAGAATCCTATCCTATCCTATCATATTCCGTAACTCGGAGGTCGTAGGGGCACCACATATAATCGTTTAATCAGAAAAATGGTTTTATTCATCATGCAGTGTGTCTTGGGCAAGAAAGACCTGGCAGGGCCCAATCCTCTCCAGGCTGTTGGTCACAGCCGATATCCACGAATACAGTGTGGCTCGCCTTGGCCCCGAGCACGTGGTCGTTGAACCTGTAGTGACACGAGGTTCCTCCGTCCTGGCCGGTGACTTCTGTGTAGAAGACTTTCGCCCAGTGATGCCGTGCTGACATCACCCTTGTTAGCCGCCTCTTACGACACGCCGGGAAACGTTGCTCCTATTCTATTCAGTGCCCGAACCCACAGAATAACAACCGAAATTTATAATGTTTGCTTTTTGCGGACACTAACTACTGCTAAGCATATTAAATCATTCGTACTTATACTTTCTTAGACGTCAAGGTTACTGTGCTTCACCATTTTCTAAACACATTTTGCTACATGTATGTATTTAAACATTGGCTGAACCGATTTTGGAAATTGTTTGCTTGCTGATGGTTCAGATCGTGGTCATTCCCTTTCTTTCTGATCTGTGTGGGTTAGTTTTTTAAAAACTTCCCGTTTTGTTGTTGATTTGGGTTTTTTAAAAATCAGATTGCACAATTTTTCGGCACATTTATTGTTAGAGAGAGGGAGAGACAGAGAGAGACAGACAGACAGAGAGACAGACAGACAGACAAAGAAACAGACAAACACAGATAGAAACAGACAGTAAAGACAGAGACAGACAGACGAAAAACAAAACCGCACACGTCAGACAATAAAAAAGCAGAAACAGTATTTGTAACAGAACAACAAAAACTATACCATACCCTTTAGACTATTAATTATTAGTATTCATTACTATTAATTAGCCAGGTAATTAATTACATTGAATAAAGCTCATGCCGGTTCTGTGCTGAATATGAGCAATGTTGTAGTGTCTTATATATAGTATAAATTGCTAGAAAGTTTCATAATCACTATTGCTAGGCCTGCCAAGGCTTGGAAAACAACTTGGTAGTTTATTAGAATCGGTGCAATGAGCTTCTAATGGGGAGGTAAGGAGTATTTGTAGTGAACTACTGACTGTGTACTACTGCTATGAATTTTCCATTGTCGTCGTGGCCAGTGAAGGTAATCATTGTCTTTTTAAAATATTATTGTAGGTATGACATTGTTGTCGCGGATCATGATGATCATGTCGAATGTAGACTATAATTATTGTTGCGTCATATTTATCGCTTTATTGTTTATCAATTTATTTGGCATGTTAGTGCTATTGTAATGGAGCGATTTATTAATATGAATAACTAAAGTGGACAGACTGAGGTAGTGGGAGCGTCAAGGAAGCAAAGGACTTACGAACTGTTCGTTATTGTCTTTGAAGAGACTACCTCCCCCCTTCCCCCAACGCCGTGGAGGAATGGCGGATCTTTGGCCGGTATGGGTCTGGGCCTGTCAGTCTTCAAGGAGTTGCCTCAAGAAACCTGTGGCAAGATCCGTGTGACCTTGAGGAAGATGGCAGGTATTAATCTCTAAGTATTTCTTCCTCACTATTTCGTCACAGTATCTCTGTCCAGTTGGTTTTGTGTTGGTTTCGTGTTAACACGTTTATAAGCTCCAAATATTTTCGTGTAGTGATAATGGAGTTTGTATAGAGGGATTTCGATGTGAGCCTAAACTTATTCGCATTTTGTAACATAGAACCATAAGGGGACAGATTAGAGGAGTTGGCTGGGGAAGGTAGCATTTTGCAATTATACTTATTAAGTTCACGAATGAATCTTTGAGAGAAATAAATGAAACAGTAGTGCATGTAATTTCCTAGTTTTGTTACATTATATTACTGATGCGTTTAACTATGTGGTGGTTTATTGTTCTTCCTTCTTGTCTTCTGCCGTGTCTTATGAAAAGTCGGTTGCATGTTTGAAAGATGAAATTTGTTCGTCCCTTTTAAACATTAGACCTACGCATCATTTCATGTAGTGCTTTACACAGAAACTATATATAACCTTCAATCTTGACACCCCTTCCTTGTGTAAACAATAATTTTGAATTATTTTCCTTACGCACATCTTGACTTATTTTCTTCTTCAAAAACTGAAACTAATCGTTGCATTGGCATATCGTCAACTTTTTAGTGTATCTTGTGCAAAAGGCGTTCCCTTCCAAAAAAAAATGAAAAGAAAAAGAGTAATGTTTTCTATGTTTTCTGTGCTTGCTAAAGTCTTTTTATTGTTATTCAAAGTCTGTGTTTGTAGAAAACATGGCAAGTTCCAATGAGCAGGACGGAAGGAGAGCGCAAAAAGTGCTTTCTAAGGAGGACAACAGGAGGAAAAGGAAAGGAGGACACCAACAGTAAAAGCCGCTACAACAGCGGGAGCGGCAACAACACCAGCACCACCACCACCACCACCACTAACTAGAACAACACAACACATCACTCCAATTGAAAAGTCACATACGCAACAGAAAGCACAACGTGTGACGTCTAAGCACAGACTGGAGCTTGGCTGTCCTTTCCTTGCACTGCTTGACTTGAAAACTGCAAATGTGACGGTTTTGTTTTTTTGCCACCTCCCCCCTTCACTCCCTATCCCATATATATCTCTGTCTTCACACCCACGGCTAAACGAAATGGATAGGCCAATCACGTTTGGAAGCTCTCACCTGTGCCTCACGCCGGGGAGTAAGTAGTTCGAACGGTCTAACTAATGAAATAAGTCTGCTACTACTTGTTTATACTACCGCTTCTTTAATTTTCTAGGTAATCGTTATCATATAGCGCTGTATAGCGTTGTCCATCTCGAGAGCTCCCCCTCCCCCCGTAGCGGTGCCGGGGGTTTCTGTATAAATAGTACCCCCACTTTCTGGAATTTTTTTGCTTTAAATTCCAGCTGTCGCTGTCTTTCTCCTTTGTTTTTTCTCATTCCTACTATGTTCTATCAACCTACTATACTATCTGCTTCTTCGCTAGACCAGTCACCTACCTTTTTTTCTTGAAAACTCTCCCGGTATAAAACTCATCATTTGTGTGTTTGCGGTCTGTTGATCAGCTTGGGAATATTGGACGCTTTCAGCCAAATTGTCACTAGGGTTTCCTGTGATATTATTTAGCAATGTAGACATTTTATATATATATATATGTGTTTTTTTTTAAATATTTTATAATGATGTTTGTATTCTATTTTGTTTTTGAAAACTGGGGTTTGATAAATTAGAATATAGCCCCAGCGTCCCCTGCGTGGGATTCCTTTATTGTACAGTGACCGGCTGGTGGAGTGCCTTCAGTGTTACCACTAGGGTTGTTTCAGCAGATCTTTCATGCAGATCAGGGGTGAGTCCTCTCTCAGCCAAGTTTTGGTCTTGATTTTGTGGTCCTGGTTCGGCTCTTTGCAGTCCGCTGGACCCTGTAAGCAATGAGTAACTGTCTCTAGAGCTGCTCAAGACCTATACCTAACCGCCCGAGGCGCCCACTTGTAGCCTTTGGGCGCATCGCCTGTCGCCCAGACAACTGAGTATAATTCCTGGGCGACTGGGTATAGGGGAAGACGGGACCCACTGCTTGATGGGGGAGAGAATAGGGGAAGGGGGGGGGGGAAGTAAGAGGTGAGGTACATTTTTGTAGCTGACACTCGCCCGTGTAGGACATGAGTTTCAAGATCTCTAAAGTCCGTGCGATGGAATGCATGCGTGTACAGACTGGACCTCGGTTCATACTCTCATCCGAAGGAGAGGAATCACTAATATATGGAAGGGAGACAAAAAGTTTGTGTACAACACAAGTGCTAAAGGTGGCTCGCCTATAAGAGATGGACTGGAGTGTACTGATAGCATCTGGGATATGATTCTTATTAGTTGCTGTCCTCCGTGGAATGAGGGAATGGTAGGAAAGATTTATCTCCCCTTCTGAATGAACATTGAGGTTTAACGTCTACACCCACCATTGGCGATATGGCAGACGGAGATAACCATCCCAGGAAAAGAGGGGTAGGGCCCTGAATCAACACTGAACCACCAAAGCAATCATACTGCTAAAATGGACAGTGAAAATGGCCACATTTTATATCGCCTACCACGGGATTCGAACCTGGGTCATCGGTGAGCCGGGCGAGCGCTCTATCAATTGAGCTACGGCGGTCAGGGACAGCCTCTCTCCTTTTCTGCTGCAAATGGTTTGCATATATATATGGATTGCGCCATAGCCACAGATGGTCTTTTACGCTGAGTTCTCAGCTCGTCAACGTATTAATTGGGTTTTGTAAACATCAGTTGTTCAGTGGGTAGCTTACCGTCCCCGGATACGGATGCGTATAGGGTACTTATGTGAAAACGAACGAACGTAAAACGATGCTTAACGTCCTATTGCATAAGCGTTAATGACAATAAAACTGGGCTAAAAAGCCCTCATCATAGATATTTTCCAGACCATTTGGTCTGGCTCGTTAGGTAATGCAATGGTCTGATTTTCCAAAGTATGAGGAGACGGCTGAATGAAGTTTTCGGAAAACATCTTCATGCGAAAAAGGCAGCCACAATTTGACTGGCTGGCAACGGAGATGGGGAAAGAACGTAACTTTCTGAAAGAGAATTGATTGCCAAACATAGTTATAAAATCTAGGGTAGCAGAGTTGGTAGTTTTGAACAGGGTTATGTTTAGAAAGTGACTGCTGGCCAGTGTAACAAGGGAGACAACAAAGTTTTGTGTAAAACACATTAATGATAAAGGTGGCTCGCCGCCTAAACCGATGGGCTGGAGTTTATTGATAACATGTTGGATAAAAAGCCTTATTAGTTGCTGTCCTTCGTGGAATGAGGGGAAATGATAGGAATATGTGGAACAGTGTGCCAAATGAAGTTGTCAACGTTGGTAAATAATACAACCAACGCTTTCGCAAACTTAACTAATTTATTTGTAACCTTGTGTTGTTGTTGTTTTTATTGTTGGTTCAATTTTTATTCATCAGGTTAACTTACGTTCTATGGATGTTTTTTTTTTTTTAAGTTATTCAAATGTTTTCCATTCATCTGTACAAATTGGAGTAAGCAAAATGGTCGATGCATGACGCTTGCATGAAGTAACAAATAACTGCTCACTGCCCGTGATCAATAAGGGTAAGAGGCTTAACAGCCTATAATGCCAGCTAGACTATACGATACTATGCTGTATTACGATATGCTATGCTATATTATAATATACTACGCTATATTATACTACACTATGATTTGCTATGCTATGCCGTATTATATTATACTAGACTATGATTTGTTATGCTATGCCATATTATGGTTTGCTATACTATGCTTTATTATTCTATACTATGCTATTTCATACTATATTATGCTATGGTATATTATACTATATTTTGCTATGTTATGTTATATTCTATATTGTGCTATATTATATATTCTATTCTATACTATGATTTGCTATGCTATATATTATATTATATTATATTATATTATGTTATGTTATGTTATATTATATTGTATTGTATTATATTATATTATATTATATTATATTATATTATATTATATTATATTATATTATATTATATTATATTATATTATTTAGTACAATGTTCTGTGTACTGTGATGATGTAATGTAATATGATGTGAGTTGTGCAATGAAGTAAGCTATTTGTTATGCGTATGATTGTCTTAATTAATGTTTTATATAACAAAAACTGTTAATATTTCTTTTAGTTTTTAATCTTTCCGTCTTAGTCTTTGTGCTACTAAAGACAAATTTCCATGTTATTGTATTTTAACTATGGACAATAAAGATTCGTATTCGTATTCGTATGCGTATGATTTGTATGCTATGCAATATTTATACCATACTAAGATTTGCTAAGCTGTGCTATGCTGGTGTAAGGGAGATTACTTGGGTGGGGCAAAACGATAGGTGAAGGTCGAAGGAGGATGACCTTGACCTCGGCCGAGGAAAGAATGCGCTACATAACGAATCGTGAAGCAGAAGTATTTTGGTGAGTTTGTGTAGCATGAGTGCGTGCGCAAGCTTGTTGGCGGTTTATGTGTTAGGTATGCATTGGAGTAAATGTAATGCTATGCTATACTAAATGGTACAGCGGACACCTCATGTTTGAGTTCCAATCAACACAAATTCGATCTCTCGCTGCTCTAATGGCCTTTCTTAATTGGAAAATTCGCGACAAACCCGCCCCCGCCCTCTTTCCTCCACCCTACCCTACCCTTCCCCTCGTCCCCCCCTTTTTTAGGTGCCTGAACCTTTTGCTCACAAAAAACAAGGTTTAGTAACCTAGGTTCGGGATCTGAGAACATTACATTACATTACATGATTATTTCTTTAGGTCCAGCGGACTCTTCGGAGCCAAATCAGGACCGGACAACCCCTGATCCGCATAAAAGATCTGCTGAAACAACCCTAGTGGTAAAACTGAAAGCTCTCCACCAGCCAGTCACTTTACAATAAAGACATCCCACGCAGGGGACGCTGAGGCTATAATCTAATTTATCGAACCCCCGTTTACAAAAACAAAATAGAATACAAACATCATTATAAATTATCAACAAAACACATACATATAAAATGCTTACATTGCTAAATAATAACAATACATCATTGGAAGCCCTAGTGACCACCTGGCAGAAAGCGTCCAATATTCCCAAGCTGATCCAACAGACCTCACACCCAAATAAGGAGTCTTGTCCCGGAAGAGTTTTCAAGAAAAAAGATAGGTGACTGGTCTAGCGAAGAAGAAGATAGTACAGCAGATTGATAGAACAGAGCGGGAATGAGAAAGAGCAAATGAGAAAGACAGCGACAGTGGGAATTTAAAGCAAAAAATTTCCAGAAAGTGTGGATACCATATTAATACTGAAACCCCCGGCACCCCAACGGGGGTTCTGAGAACCTTGAAAAATAAAGATGTGTGAACAAAAAAAAAAAAACAAAAAAACAACAACGAAAAAAAAACAAGAAAATCTTCTTCTTCTTCTTCTTCTTCTTCTTCTTCTTCTTCTTCTTCTTCTTCTTCTTCTTCTTCTTCTTCTTGCTCTTCCTCTTCCTCCCATCATCATCATCATCATCATCATCATCATCATCAAAAAAAAAAAAAAAAAAAAAAAAAAATAAAAGAAAAAAAACGAATTACCCACGCGAATTTGAGACAAAAAAAAAAAAAAAAAAAAAAAAAAAAAAATAAAAAAGACCATATCCTATGAATATTATTTGTGTTGTGTGGTCGTTAATATTCTCTTTATTAGCCCGAGTGTTAGGCGAAAAAAAAAAAAAGAAAAAAAAAAAAACAATTTGGTAACTCGATCGAAATAGCATCTACTATTGCGACTGTCGCCCTCTAAAAATAAACATTAAAAAAAAAAAAAAAAAAAAAAAAAAAAAAAAAAAAAAGGGTTTCTGAAAAAACAGAAAAAAAAAAAAAAAAAAAAAAAAAAAAGCAGCGTCCTAATACTTTCCAAGCTGGACTATTGTCACAGTGCTCTATGAGCAAAACTTTCAAATCTGCAGACTGAAGAAAAAACAAAATGATGGTCGAAATCGCTTCTCGCTTCGCTGACTGAAGGTAGCTCACAGGGTTGATTACAAATGCTTGCGCTGACGAATCGGTGCATTAACCTGATCTAAAAAAAAAAAAAAAAAAAAAAGAAAAAAAAAAAAAAAAAAAAAAAAGGGAAAAAGGAAAAAAAAAAAAAAAAAAAAAAAAACTGAAGCACACCGAAAGACATCCTGGCGTTTCGCAGACCGCTGAAAACCTACTTCTTTCGGTCTGCTGTAGTAAAATCTATACAGTGCACTACTCGCGGTCTCTATGGAAAATGTCATCATTTTTTTTTTCGTCTCCCGTGAGCATAACTTCAAAGGACATAAAGATTTTCTTGGCATGATATTTTAATGGAAATGGTTCCACCATACCCTCCAACTCTCCCTTTTCCAATGAGAGAGAGAGAGAGAGAGAGAGAGAGAGAGAGAGAGAGAGAGAGAGAGAGAGAGAGAGAGAGAGAGACAGAGAGACAGAGAGACAGAGAGAGAGACAGAGACACAGAGAGAGAGACACAGAGAGATGAGTCTTTTGGTACATGCGTGTGTGAGTGCGTGTGTGTGCGCGCGCGTGCGAGTTTACGTTCATTCGAGCGTGTATAGGGTACTGATACGTTTATGTGTTTGTGGACGTGCGCGAGGGCGCGCTCGTGCGCGTGTTTGCGTTGATATGAGCGTGCATGACATGATATTAGCGTGCGTCGTGCGCGTGTTTGCGTTGATATGAGCGTGCATGACATGATATTAGCGTGCGTTAGTGTATACTGATACGTTTATGTGTGTGTGCGCGTGTGTGTGCGCGCGTGTGTGCGTTGATACGAGCGTGCATGAGTGTACTGATACCTTTATGTGTGAGTGTGTGTGTGTGTGTGTGCGGGTATGTGTGTGTGCGTGCGCGCGTGCGCGCGTGCTAACGTGCCTCCATATGTGTGTCTAAATTAGTAGCTCGATAAGAGACCCTGCCACCATCCGAATCGGTATACACGCAAAATGTAAATTTAGGATGAACGGGTCGTAAATCGTACGGGTTCTGGCACTTAAAGAAAGACACAGTGTTTCCACTCTCGCGGACTGGCAGCTTCAACATTCCATTTGCTCATCCCTTATCAGCTAAAGCACCTCCAAATACTTTGTTCAAAAATAATTTACCTTTACGACATCAGCATTTTTGGCCTCAGTAATCTAGCTCTAATGCGGAAGACAAACTAATCTAGATTATAAAAGCCGAAACGATCCTATACAGTATGATCAAAAATTAATCCGTCTTATTTTGATCTGAACACAATTTTTTATATATATATTTTTTATTTTCAAGGGATCGACTTTCACCACAAACCCTCAACAAATGCATTTAACGTTCTTAGTGAGTTTTGACCCTCTGAGAAAAAATAAATCAAGCTTACAACAAACAAATAACTCTTTTGAAAGCATATTTGTGTTTTGTTTTGTTTTTAACTGATCGAATCCCGTTTTATCTGTGCCTGTTAATAATAACTGCTAGCCACTGTTCTCACGCTAAAAATAGCATATACCAAAGCCTGTAAGAGGCAGAACCCATAAGAAAAAAAAAAGTTTCTCGTTAAAGGTTTTCGTTTTGGGTTGATACAATAGACTGCACCTACCATAGACACTAAAAATCGAACTCTTGAAGCTGCGTGGTTCATTCAGATATTGGGTTAAAAGCCATACGGTTTGTGTAGTGGTGTACCGTTAAACAGGGGAAATAACTCCCTGTCAGAACAGAAAGGGGAAATTCAAACGTTAACGGCTAAGCAACGAAAGTTAACTGTATCATTGTTTAATGTAATAACGATGCGAGCTATATGGTAAACCGCTTTTTGTCAAAAGAAAACAAAGCCTTCGAATTGGGGTTCATTAAAAAAAATCTTCTCTATAAAACAAATAATGTTTTCTTTTCTTGTATCTTTATTATGTAGTATATCTACACTGCAAGGAAGGGAAGTTGAAAAAGGAAAGCTTAGCTGTCGGTTTGAGCACCGAATACCCACTGTATCATCTTTGCATGTGAGTACAACACAAATTCCAAGGTGAATTCGTTGTCATGGAAAATAAACACATAAAAGAGATCCGTAGGATCTCATCTTTGATATAAGACATAAGACATAAGACATAAGACATAAGACATAAGATTCTTTATTCGCTTCAAATGTAGCACACAGAAGAATTTGCTTTGCGCGTCTGGGAATGGCATAAATCATTAAAAGTAACAATTAAAAACACAATTGGTCCCGACATCTGTGAATATCTCGGGACCTAAAAACAATTTCTTCAATCATTCACTCACATCCACAAAGCATCAGCGAACCGCACACAAATTTTGTCAGGAAACGAAACAAAAAAGCAGACTACCAAAATAAGGAAAGAAAACAACAAAAAAGCATGCGCTCACACATACACACACACACACACGCACACACACACACACACAGAGGGTGCATCCAGCTGCACAACCCCTCACGCATGCCACGTTCATAACTAAATAATATAGGCCTATTGTATGGTGTAGTTATGACATATAATTATAAAGGAGATATGATGATGATAATCATTATTGTCAGGGTGGCGACGTGGTGATCGTCCTTAACGCTGATGCAATAGGACGTTAAGCTTCGTTGTTCCTCCTAGAGCAAAATAATACGTTGTTATGTCCCTTCAAGATTGTGTGGTCTATGCGAAGACTTGTATTTATATAGATAGATAGATGATAGATAGATTAGAATAGACAGAAAGACAGACATAAATATACTACTCAAAATAATACAAGGGCCACTTGGACATATGGGTCTCTCTTTAAATCAGAAACACGAATTCAATTTATTAGTTCATCATATATTATTGCAATCATTTCTGCATCAATAACAAAAAAGATTTGAGACATCAGTCGCTTAAAATTCGAGTAAATTCAATTTAACTGGACATACCCCTCATTTACAAAATCAAAACTTTTGAAACCAAAAATCTATAGAGTCAGTATCAGGTGTGGCCACCGTTTGCATCAATGCAGTCTTGGCATCGTTGTCTCATGGACCGTATCAGGTTATGGAGGATGTTTCCTGGGATGGCCAACCACTCTTGCTGGAGAACTTGGGCCAGAACTTCAAGGTTAGCTCCTGGAGGGAGGTTTGCCCGTGTCTGTCGACCCAAGACATCCCACAGATGTTCTATGGGGTTCAAATCGGGTGATCGAGCCGGCCAATCCATCCTTATGACGTGCTGTTGCTGCAGGAAGTCATTGACGATACGCGCACGGTGGGGTCTGGCATTATCGTCCTGTAGTATGGCACCTTCCCCAATGGCCCGCAGAGCTGGGAGAACCCTAGGTTGTAGGACGTCATCCCTGTAGCCAATACCGTTTAAGTTGCCATCAATTTGGAGCAGGGGTGTTCTGAAGTTTAATGCTAAGCCACCCCACATCATGACAGATCCACCACCAAAGCGGTCATGCTCGCGCACCGTCGCATCAGCAAAACGCTCCCGTGGACGCCTCCAAACTTTCACTCGACGGTCGTTGAAAGACAAGGAGAACGAAGACTCGTCTGTAAAGAGCACCCTTGACCAATGTTGCCTAGTCCACACCAAATGACGCCGAGCCCAGGCCAAACGCGCTGCACGGTGAGCTGGGGTGAGCAAAGGCCGTACTGCTGGTCGTCTTGATCGCAGGTTTGCCTCGTGTAGACGATTGCGAATTGTCTGGTCCCTGACGTTAACATTGCTGGCTGCGTGAAGCTGTCTTCTGATGGTGTTTGCTGTAGCGGACCTCTTCCTCAGAGCTGACAGGGTGATGAAATGGTCTTGTCTTGCAGTGGTAACGCGGGAGCGTCCGGACCTTCTTGGTTCTTGGACGCTTCCAGTGTTATTAAAGCGCTCCCGCAGTCTTTGGACAACGGAGTGGGACACTCCCAGCCGCCTGCCATCTTCTCTCACCCCCACCCCTTCCTGAAGCCATGCAATAGCTCTGCCTCTATCCGCATCAGTCAATCGTCGCCTTGGGGGCATGGTTAGAAAAGCAGCAAAAGCGCTGCCATTTATACCCAGAAAAAAAAAATCGCTGATTGTTGAACTGAACTCACAAAATGCAAGCCTTTAGCGTGCAAATCACTTTATAATGTTGAAAATTTTGCTTTATTAGCAAGACAAAAGTAAATTAGGGTCATTTTTTGTGTGTAAAAATTGGGTTTGTTTTTTAACTCAGTGCAGAAAGTTCAAAACTCACATATGTGATTACTTGTCAGAATAAGATTGTCTTGAATGTTACTGTACAGGATAAGTTTTCAAATAAGCAATATAAGCGATATTATTGACAGCAAGCAAAAAACAATTAAACTAAATGAAATATGAGAGTGGCCCTTCAATTATTTTGAGTAGTATATATATATATATATATATATATATATATATATATATATATATATATATATATATATATATATATATATATATATATATATATATATATATATATATATATATATATATATATATATATATATATTGTCTCAGAATCTGTCTCTCACTAAAACATGAATCTATTATTTTAGTCTAGAAAAGCTTGACCTCTTTGCAATTAATTTCTGTTATATGAGGTCTTATATAATATTTTCAGGGATGTAGCATTAAATATGGTTATTGATTATAAATGAAGTAATTAATAGTTACAATTTAATACTAATTATTTGTTTAAAAAATATATTAACAAGTATTAATTAAGTGAGTATATTATTTAATTCAGGAATGTTTGCTTCCTTCCATGCCACGTAGTTCGTTTGATATATCGCCTGCGAGAGGCACATTGTCTGGAGAACGCTGGTTCCTAAGCTAAGTATCCCTTAACTTGTATTTTCCTTTAAGTAGAATACTTGGTTCCTCGCCAAATCACTTGTTTATATATTGATTTAATAGCACGCATTAATTACGATGTTGTTTGACCGATTTCTCCTTTCCTAATCACGTTTTTTTTTCTCTCTTTTAAATAGATACACTATGTACGTGAAATGAAATATTGTGTCCAAACTATTCTTTTGTTTTCAGATACTTGATCCCTTCCCTACTTACTTCCTTTTCAGATTTTTATGTCGTTGATGTCTATACAAAAACGAAGGCAGTGTTCTCATTACCCCCGTTGGGGTGCCGGGGGTTTCAGTATAAATAGTATCTCCACTTTCTGGAAATTTAGTGCTTTAAATTCCCACTGTCGCTGTCTTTCTCATTTGCTCTTTCTCATTCCTGCTCTGTTCTATCAATCTGCTATACCATCTTCTTCTTTGCTAGACCAGTCATCTACCTTTTTTCTTGAAAACTCTTCCGGGACAAGACTCCTTATTTGTGTATGAGGTCTGTTGGATCAGCTTGGGAATATTGGATGCTTTCTGCCAGGTGGTCACTAGGGCTTCCTATGATGTTATTATTTAGCAATGTAGGCATTTTATATGTATGTGTTTGTTGATAATTTATAATGATGTTTGTATTCTATTTTGTTTTTGTAAATGGGGGTTCGATAAATTAGAGTACAGCCTAAGCGACCCCTGCGTGGGATGTCTTTATTGTAAAGTGACTGGCTGGTGGAGAGCTTTCAGTTTTACCACTAGGGTTGTTTCAGCAGATCTTTTATGCGGATCAGGGGTTGTCCGGTCCTGATTTGGCTCGAAGAGTCCGCTGGACCTAAAGCAATAATCATGTAATGTAATGTAATACAAAAACGAAGGCAGTGTTCTCATTACCCCTGTTGGGGTGCCGGGGGTTTCAGTATAAATAGTATCCCCACTTTCTGGAAATTTAGTGCTTTAAATTCCCACTATCGCTGTCTTTCTCATTTGCTCTTTCTCATTCCTGCTCTGCTCTATCAATCTGCTATACTATCTTCTTCTTCGCTAGACCAGTCATCTACCTTTTTTCCTGAAAACTCTTCCGGGACCAGACTCTTTATTTGTGTATGAAATCTGTTGGATCAGCTTGGGAATATTGGACGCTTTCTGCCAGGTGGTCACTAGGGCTTCCTATGATGTTATTATTTAGCAATGTATGCATTTTATATGTATGTGTTTTGTTGATAATTTATAATGATGTTTGTATTCTATTTTGTTTTTGTAAACGGGGGGTTCGATAAATTAGAGTACAGCCTTAGCGTCCCCTGCGTGGGATGTCTTTATTGTAAAGTGACTGGCTGGTGGAGAGCTTTCAGTTTTACCACTAGGGTTGTTTCAGCAGATCTTTTATGCGGATTTGGGGTTGTCCGGTCCTGATTTGGCTCGGAAGAGTACGCTGGACCTAAAGCAATAATCATGTAATGTAATGTAGTGTTCTCATTATCAAATTGCAAAGTATATATGGATACACACCATATTAGTTGGTTTAAACAGAATTTTGTTTTTCTCGAGAAAAGCAAACAAATCATGGAGAACATAAAGGGCACACAAAAGCAAAGCCTAAATAAGTGCTACCCTTTGACAAATGATAACAATGAAATGTCTGGCGAACAGGAACGAGTACAAAGCAATCAAAACAAAAGTGCATTAATTGATTTTCTCAACAATGAAAAGAAAACAAACATATAACTATAGTATAAGAGACCAAAAATACAATAACATCGAAAGGGAAAAAAAGTAATTAAAAAAATAAATGAATGAACTAACTAACGAGAAACAGATACATGCACCCAAGAGTAAACTTTACACAATATAGTGTCTGTCGATTAGAAGGTAAATAAATGCCCGGAGCAATCTAAAACAATGAGAAAAAAAATCAGTTTAAAGGAGGGACAATTTTTAAAAAAAAAAAAGAAAAAAAAGTGTTATATGCAAGTAAAAAAAGAAATTAGGTTTGTTGTTTTTTTTTAATTGCGATGAACATCAGAGGCATATAATTACGCCAATATATACAAATGCATTATTTAGAGGAACATTTCCTTACAAGCTCAATATACTTCCAGATATTCATTTTCTCCAGTTTGCAAAAAGAGTTCTTTTGTGTTATATAATATAGTGTATATTGTGTTATATAATATAGTGTATATTGTGTTATATAATATAGTGTATATTGTGTTATATAATATAGTGTTATCTGTATTCACAGACTTTGATCTTGGTACCTGGTTCATTCTCTTGAAATGAAGATTTTAATTACATGAATATTATTTTATTTATACATTTGTTTTTCTCTGCATAGTGATTCAAAAATAATTAAAAGAATGATCCTTCCCCTCCTAAAACGAAAACAATGATCTCTCTATTTTTATAAAATTTAAATGAAAACATAGTTTTACAGGTATTTTTATACTGCAGATAAATGGGGGTTCAATAAATTAGAGTACAGCCTCAGCGTCCCCTGCGTGGGATGCCTTTATTGTAAAGTGACCGTCTGGTGGAGTACCTTCAGTGTTACCATTAGGGTTGTTTCAGCAGATCTTTTATACGGATCAGGGGTGAGTCCTCTTTCAACCAAGTTGTGGTCCTACATTTGTGGTCCTGATTCGACTCTTTGCAGTCTGCTGGACCTTGTAAGCAAGGAATAACTAACTAATAATAAAAATATAAGACATTTGTGGAAGTCGAAACATAGTGTTTTCGGCACATAGGCCAATTGCATAAATACACCTTGTAATAAGAGGCAGTTTTACACAGCACAGTTTAAGCTTTTGCCTTGTTTAGTCAGTGTAACACAGTTGTATAGTGACGCCCGCACAGTGTAGTGAATCATCGCAGCTTAAGGATAGAGCCGAATTTACATCCAATCAGATTTTACAGCCAATCGGAACACAGCGTGATTAGAGAGACCAGTTCTGCCTGGTTCAAGCAGACAGGTAGAGAGGTAGAAGATTCATCCTGCGTTCAAACTAGGAGCAGTACCCAGTTACGCTCGAACAGAACTCTCTCCACTGACAGACGAGGGAAGCAGGGCTTGTTGAAAATTCGATTCAATCAAGTTAGCCACGGCCTGACATTGTCAAAAAGGTAAATGAACATACTTTTGTTTCATCGTGATGTATGGATATTATTGTTGAATTATGTTTGTGAAATTTGCCATGCTTAGAATTGAATTGTTAGTCCCACGTGGCGTGACTACATGGCGAACACGACCGGCCGACACCATGTTGTATTACCTACGGACCCACTGTTGTTTAACATATTTGTATGCTTGCAGACCAGTGGCTGTACCAGAGAATGTGTAAAATATTAATTATTTCTCTATGTGTATAGTTAGCCATGAGTTATATTTATATATGTATAGGAAATTAGAGTGGACCACGGACTTAGCAGAATGTTCGTCGCTTATACAGTATATAGAGATGTGGAGCTAATCACTGAGTGCTACTTCGGCCTTCAATGTGACGCTCTGCACACACCTATTATACAGGGTTGTGCAGAATTTCGTCTCATATGTTACAGACGAGCAGGCATTGTATCGTGAGCCCAACTCGGCGAAAGACAAGAAAAAGTCGTCACTGAAAGTTGGTCTGCAGAGGCCTCTAAAGCACTGAGCTAAGAGAGCCCACCAGTCTAGCCACACGGAGAAGACTCTACCACAACACAGCATATCAAGGAAGCAACCACAACGCAGCGCTTCAACCACACAGTTAAGTGCCCCTCTAAACAGTGCACTAAAACTGGTATCAAAAGGACCACAGTAGTCCACTCTTCAAGAACTCTGACCATTAGGGCAGAAAGTATCCAGTGCCCGATGATGATAAAGTAGCTGCCTAGAACTATCAAGAGCGAACCATGCTCAGTGACATTTGAACTTTTAAATTAGTTTCGTACTTCGAAGATCATGTATAGAGAAGAGGAAATAAATGTGTGATATTTACTGTTATCAAGTGGCTGGACTACCTATGTTTCATAGCCGTGTGAGAGCTAGTGTGACAGTGATCTTTTACCATTTTTCTTCCTATCTCTGTACCCCCAGCCTAAACACAGGCCGAGCTAGACAAATAAATGTATTAAGTTAAGTCACAGGGAGATTATTTAGCGATCCCCATAGACTAAAGACGAGTGGGTAATAGCATTCCATTGTGCATAGCCCAGCAACAATAGACCCACCGTCACACACCTCGCATACAAGAAGTTATAGCCCTGATTTTCCTGGGTGACACTGCTTTTGTGGTGGCTAACATTAATTGTGTGGGTTTTTTTAAATTTTGCTAGGGGAGCAAACCGGAGAACACCCCCCCCCCCCACCCCGAGACGTTGCCCGAGTCGAAAGTAAATAATATTCGGAAAAACATAACGCCCCGAAATGTCGACCCGATGCCGGATCGATCCCACACATGTCAGGCACCATTGGTTTTTGGCCCACTTGGCCACAACGCTCGCTTAGGTACGAGACTTTTTAGGACACCGAATGCTTTCCCCGGTGTCCTCCCTTCCTTCAATAATGGTATTGGATGCCGACAATATAACATTTCAAACATAGTGGTGTATTTCCATTCCAACTTCTCTTCAGATCGCCGCGCTTTGAGTTCGATTGAAGAAAATGCGCGTGATAACCTCCTGTATTATTATTATTATTATTATTATTATTATTATTATTATTATTATTATTATTATCGGAGATCATATCCGTTTGTTTTCTCTCTGTGCGTGTGTGTGTTTGTGTGTGTGTGTGTGTGTGTGTATGTATGTTTGTTTTCTTTAAATTAAAAGAGAAAATGCAACAAGAGCAGACGCAGTTACAGGGCGAAAAAGAAAAACAACCCCACATTAAAATGAAATATAGGCTTAACTAAAGCTTAACTCAATTCATGTGTAAACAACCACATCTCCAACATTTGTCGCTCTGCATACACGGCCATACGCCAAATCAGCTCCTTTCGCAACTATCTTACGCTCACTGCCACCAAAACCCTAGTCTGCGCTCTCGTCCTTTCTCGTCTTGACTATTGCAACTCTCTCCTCGCTGGCTCCCCAAAACACATCATTGACAAGCTACAAAAGTTTCAGAACTCAGCAGCTAGACTAGTATTCCGAGCTAAGAAACGCGATCACATCACACCTCTACTACATTCCCTTCACTGGCTTCCTGTGCAAGCACGCAGAGAGTACAAACTCTCTGTTCTCTGTCACAACTTCTTCACAGATTCTTGTCCCTCCTACCTTGCTGATCTACTGTCTGTCTACTCCCCTTCACGCACTTTAAGATCTTCTGCTGACACTCGCACACTCAAGGTTCCCGTCACCCGCACTAAGACATACGGGCAACGTGCATTCGCTTACTCCGCACCTAAGCAGTGGAACTCCCTTCCCTCCCATATCCGCAACATACAATCAACACAAGCATTCAAAAAGGCCCTCAAAACCCACCTCTTCAAACTTCACTATTCAGAATGATCTGTATCCCGCTGCCATTCTCTCCTCTTTGTCTCTGTCTGATCCGTAAGTGTATACACGGCTGTACATATTTTATACTGTTTTTCCTCCTGGGCCTAACCGGGCATATAAATAGCTGTGAATATGGTTTTGCAATTCTATTTGTCTTTTCTGTCATTTGTGTACATAGTTGTAAGTTGTAATTTGTGTACATAAGTGTACATAATTTGTACCCTTACTGTTCTGTCTTTTGGTGTATTGTAGCGAAAGCGATGTTTTATCGAGTGCATGTACTTATATGTAATGACTATGTAAAGCGTGGTGAGTCTGGTCATAGGCTGGAGTATCCGCTATATAAAAATCCGTTATTATTATTATTATTATTATTATTATTATTATTATTATTATTATTAAACAGGGACAATTTAGCTATGTATGTTATTTGTATTATATTTTTTGTTTGGTTTTGTTGTTGTATAAGTTGGAACTAGTGTTAGGTCGTGTTTAACTCAAGATTCTAGGTATAATTATTTTCTATTTCTCATTGTTTCAATTATTCCAACAGCTTGCAAACTTGTGGATCTTTTCCCCGTACGAAATTTTGTCGGGTGTTTTTTTTTCGCTCAGTTTTCATTAATTTTCAACAAAAACAGTTAAATTTTAATCGACTGACTAATAGACCAACAGACTGACAAAGAAAGATGGGCCGTGAGTTGGCGTACCTGTATATAATTATTCCAAATATCATCAAACTCAGTTCTGTGGTTCCTGAGATGTGGCGTGCAACCGACGGACTCGACGGACATTTGGTTCGCTCTGATTCCCGACTTTTTCAAAGTATTTCCAAACAAGAAAGAAGGCAAAGAAAGATGAAGTGGATGCATGTTACAGGAAAGGGGTAAATAATGCCTTTGAAATTTATCGGGGGATCTTCCATGTTGCTACTAAACATACTGTATATAATAGCAAGCTTAGTGCGGTGGATGTTGTGGCATTAAGGTGAAGTGACAGTTATTGTTTTTATATAGCGCGCTTATCAGCTCAAAGAGCTGCTCAATAAAAGATGGATAGAAGGAAGAGAGAATGAAAAAAAAATAATAACTAAAACGATAACAGAAGGAAACTGTATTGGGCTTATAGTGTATACTTAAAAGCTCAAAGAGCTGTTCAAGGAAAGAAGGATGAAGACGAGGAAGAAAGAAGAAGAAGGAGGAAGGTCTATAATTATGATGTCATCGTAAATTTACGTGAAATAAGTTTATGGATCTGGCTACATAGGTTGATTCTGTAAACAACCTCTGTTGTCTATCCACTTTCATGAAAAGCAAAGAAACGAGAAAACCAACATCTGCAATCTGGAACGTTAAAGCTTACTCTCATTTACGTCAAGACAAAAACTGAGCTGTGCGTCATTTGGAACAGCTAAATAAAGGCCGATAAACACGCTCGGGCGTTGAAACCTAGCAAGGAACGGCGATGAGCTGCCAGCCTATACAGTCAACGAGCTTTCTCGTCGTGTTTCAATACAGATTGACTATCAAAGATCCCCCCTCTTTTCCGTCCTCCCCCCTCCTCCTCCCCCCTCCCCCATTTTGTTTTGCTCACATGCTGTTCTTGACATGCTTTCGACGCTCGTTCGTTAACGCGCCCGCGACAGCCTTCAGGGATCGCGAAACCTATACAAAGTAGGCCAAATTCTACTAAACAGGCGGCATTGAGGCTAGCTGAGTGTCAGAAATCTATCAAGCATAAATGGGCGTAGAGATATGCCCTCAACAGCCTCTGACATTCAGATTGGGGTCAGCGTCACAAGCCGCCTGCCTATATAACCTCGGTAACAGCCCGAAAGCGGGAAATGGTCTTATTATGTGCGTTGAGAGCCAGCTGTTTAATATTGTTTATACGTTAAATCTTTAGAATAACTACTCCTACAGGTGAAACACAATTTCAGAATCGTTGCGGGCAAAAGGGTAGGTTAACCAGCGAAGCTCTTGAGTTTGGAGGTGTTTTTTTTATATTTTGGGGTGGGGGGGTGGGGGGAGGGCTATGTCCTACTTCAATATGGGGGCTTCACCTAGATTCTTGTGCCTCTGCTTCCAAATAGGAATGAGCTGAGATGTAAACACTTACTTACGATTAACAAGCTGACACCGATTGTTATTTTCTAGGTTACCCTTTGATGGAGAAATGGGTGAATGTTTTTTAGGGTTGCATGATTTGATGTTCAACTAGGTCTTTCTTTCAAACTCTTTATTTTATTGCAACGGAAATTAGCGAAGTTGTAAACAGGAAAAACAACACAACCACCCACCCACCCACACAGACACACACACACACACACACACCCACACCCACACACACTTCACCCCCCCCCCCTCCCCCAAACAGACACAATACCATCCCCACCCATCATCCCCTTCTCCATACACGCACGCACGCCCCCTCCCTCACCCCTCCCTCACCCCTCCATAAACACACACGCGCGCGCACACACACACACACACACACACACACAATCAGGAGGCAAAGGTAGAGGGAGAAAAAAGTGCTGGACAGATAATGTCAAAACATGGACGGCGCTGGATATGTCAGGTCTCTTGCCAACGGCTGCAGGTAGCTCAAAGTGGCAAAAACTCTCCGCGTTAGCTAGCATCCCTCGTGTCTCCCCAACGGCCTTACCGGATGTGGGATTGATGATGATGATGATGATGATTATGATGATGATGATGATGATGATGATGATGATGATGATGAGGAGGAGGAGGAGGATGCTGATGATTATGAAACAACTATCATTATAGTTGACAAGCTCATTCACATTCTGTCTGTGTCTGTAGGCCGAATGGAAAAGAAGGTGACTCTGAGATTGGACGAGGGACCACGCCTGTGTAGCGCTAACAAGCATTATTCTAAAAAGACAATTATTATAATTGATTATTTCTTTAGCGTTGCATCACCGAAAACCAACTAGCCTTTGACAACGCGAATTATTTATTTATTTATTTATTTAATCGTTCTTATATAGCGCTTTTCCAGCTCAAGAGCTGCTCAAGGCTCTGGCCGATACAGGATCTAACTCAAGCCGCCCGAGGCGCCAACTTCCAGACAACTGAGCGCAATCCTGGGCAGCCAGGGATGGAGGAGAAGGACCTAGGTGCATGCTGGGTGTGTTCTTGTCACCGGCACTCACCCGTCTAGGACATGAGCGTCAGGATCTTTAAAGTCCGTTATGATGGAATGTATGCAACACAGACTAGACCTCGGTTTATACTCTTATCTGAAGGAGTAGGAAACAGGATTAAAGTGTCTTTCCCAAGGACACAACACAATGCCCCGGCCTGGGCTCGAACCCGGCACCTTCAGATCCGCAAGTCAAAGCTCTACCATTAGGCCACCGTGCCTCCACTTCGAATACCTTGCTCAGTGGTCTATGTAATAAACAACAACAACAACAACAATAATAATAATAATAATAATAATAATAATAATAATAATAATAATAATAATAACGATAATAATAATAATAATAATAATAATAATAATAATAATAATAATAATAATAATAATAATAATAATAATAATAATAATAATAACAATAATAATAACGATAATAATAATAATAATAATAATAATAATAATAATAATAATAATAATAATAATAATGTTGCAAGCTATGTACGCACGTCTGAGGACAGAGGAGGCGCGGGAATGAATGAACATTGAAGTTAACCAATGGCGGCGATATGTCAGACGGGAAATACCATCACAAGGAAGAGGGGATGGGAACTATATAATCAACACTGAACCACCAGAGCAATCATATTGCTAAAACGGACAGTGAAATGGCCACTTTTATCCTTGTCCACCACGGGATTCGAACCTGGGTCATTGGTTTGATAGTCCTGACTAGCAAACTATTCTGTGCGCGCTGGATCTTGTGACTAACGACTTGACTTGACTTGACTTGAGTAGCTCTTGAGATAGTAAGTGCGCAAATTAACAACTTATTTTTTTAGTCTAGAAACTTCAACAAAACATACATTCCTCAAACTAAGTAAATAACGGAAAGTTTGAGGGAAACAAAACACTTTTAAACCCTTAAACTTAAATCGACACTTAACCCTATTCCTATTCTATTCTATCCCGTAACTCCAAAGTCGTTGGGGCACCAAGCATGCAATTATAGCGTGTATTTACCTTTGATTTGGTTTTACGCTGTTGCTAGAACAAGCTTTGTATAATGTTGATAATTTCCGTCGGTCGATATTGTTGAGAGTTTTCTGGAGTTGTTTGTTCATTGTCGATCGAAGTTTCCAGATCTCTCTCGTAATAGCTAAGCGATTCTTCTAACCCGAAGAATGTTCTATGACGTAAGACAGTGCATAGTTCGCGGACTAGTTTTATTTTGATTGGGTGCTACTGCGTCATTCTGGAATGTTCGGAGTTTCTCCCGATTGCAGAGAGGCTATATAAGTAATGCACTGTCTGCTTAATAGGTGGCATTAAACAATAAAAAGATCCGTTGGATCTTATTTTTGATATGATGATGATGGTCATTGTTGTCAGGGTGGCGACGTGGTGATCGTCCTTAACGCTCATGCAATAGGACGTTAAGCATCGTTTTCCGTTTCCGTTCCGTTAATAGGTGAGTTTTGTAGTGATTTTCGGAAAGCGATCTTGAATGCAGTCAGTCGTTGGTGTTTGCTGAATAAAGTTGGAAAACTGTATATGACGATTCTTGCCTTGTTGCTGAGTGAACAGGTAGCGTGTATAAACGAATTCGAGTTACACATATCAAGATTAAAGCATCGGGGTTGAATGGACTACTTTTAAATACATGTAACGCTGTGCGCAGGTGTATAACAGTTGAAGAAATGAGGAGAAGTAGATCTAAGTATTTTTGAAACAAAACGGAAACCAACAAGCAAACGAGCACAAATCCAAAAATAAAATAAAATAAATCACCGATCTGTTTTCTTGGGGACATAATTAATAGGACACGTCTAGTACATGAGCGTCAGGATCTTTAAAATCCGCGCGATATATAATATGTATACGTGCCGAGACTAAATCAAAGAGCCTATATTATTACTATAATATAACAAACTCTTTGATTAAAACCTCGGTTTGGAGTCTCGTCCGAAGGAGTAAAAATTCATTGACAAACTCATTCTCTGTCACACGCGAACTTATAACAAGTTCTAATAAGCAAATCATTAATTCATTTATTTAAAAAAAAAAAAAAAAAAAAGGTCAACAACAACTCAGCATTCATGAAAGCGAACTATAGGAACAGAAGCATGTTTAAATATTGTAAACTATTAATAGTAATACTTAACTAAATTGGGTGTCTGCAGCTGGAAGTTTGTTCTTTTAATCTCATAGCTGTCTTTTCATTGTCATTTTATTGTCAATTTTATAGTAATACATTTCAGTTCGTGATGGGTGTGTACATGTGTATCGAGTGATTATGTAATTCTATGTAATTTTGTGACAATTTTTAATCTAGTTGTGTGTTGTTGTTGTTTGGCTGATAGTTGTGGGGATGTTGTGCATGAAAGGGTATACATGCGGTTGTGGATGCATCAAGGTGTGTGTGGTAAGTGTGATGTTATCGAAGTGTCAATTTTGAGTTGGGATTGCCTGATGTGACGGCGCGGCGTGATGTATGATTTGGAGCTTTCTTTGGTTCCTTTGCCTGGTCTTTTACTGTTTTTTTTGTGCCTTGACAAGCCTATTGTGGCCATATATGACTGCGATGATTGTGAAATAATTTACAAAATGCGTGTATATGCCTCGCGGCGAAGTGTGTTCCTTTGTGCATTGTATGTCACCGTACTTCGCAACAATAAGGCTTCTGAATCAAAATCTGAGTAAGAATTTTAGCTGATATTTCCTGTTGGTTTGAATTGTTTCGATATTAATAATTGAATTGTTAATTTTTTGGGGTTTTGGGGGTTTAATGATCATAAAGTTTACAGACCTTAAATGAAATTATGTACCCTCCCATGCGCTAAAAAAAAGTTTCCGCAAAGAATTGATGGTGTTGCAATTTAAAGCACTTGCAACTTTAAGAGTCAACTATGTGAGGTCAAATAATTAGCAGCGCCCGCTTACGTGCCTCATTCACGTTAAAAAGTCTACTCGGGATTGTTTCGTTCTTGGGGGAAATACCTGAGAGAATACAAAACAGATGGTTACACTTGAGATTGACCCTGGTTCACCTTTAGCGAATGAACAGATTTAGACTCTAGGAAAGCTACTGTCAGTATGAGTGTATCTTCTACAAGGACCTCCTGCAATTGTCTTTACAGCCAGATGTTTACAGTAGTCTTTTTATTTATTTTAATTTTTTAAAACGGTTTTGCTGTAATATTGTTTTAAGCGTATATTCTGAAGAAAAAAATAAATCGTATTATATTTTACTGCAATAATACAGAATACATAATCATTTAGTGTAAAAAAAAACCACATAACAGCAACTAACCAACAACAAGCAAACAAATAAACATAAAAAGGATAGTTTGTGTGCCGTAATATCAAACCGTATATAAAGATCCCATTAATTATCAACACAACAGACAACAAAGGCGATATATATATATACGTGAAATGAATTACATTTTTTTTTAAATGACAAATCAGACATTGTGTAGGAGAAAACAAGCAAACGGTGATTATGATATGGAATTGGTACATGATTGCCGTGATTTGACAAACCCGAGTAAGTCCACCTAAGGTCGAAAATGAGTTTTTTGCGCCATCAAACTTGCAAGAGAATGACGCATCTTACCTGTAAAAATCAAATCCGAACTATGTTTAGATTTGGAGATATCATGGAGTAAGTCCTTGTTAAAAAAATTTTAAGTGGGGGAATAAACTGATAAAACCAAGCAAGTCCCCTGCGATTTTGTTTCGGCGATCCTCTGGCTCATGCTCGAGTTGGCATGATGACGTCATTTTCTACAATAACTTGACAAAGAAAAGTAAGTCCTACCGACCAATGAGAAAGCACCTTAAGATGAAGTGGACCAGTGAGAATCCATGTTATTGCTGCTGTGCAATATTTTCCTGTGAAAATGATGACGAAATTTCGGTCAGCAAAGGACGTGTTCGGCTTTTTGAAAAAGAGTTTTCTTCATGTACTTTCCTGCCCATCATGAAGGATCCTGTAGATCTTCCGCCTACGCGGCAACTTCCACGAGGTGTGGAAACAAACAAACTATCCTATCCTATCCTATCCTATCCTGACCCGTAACCCTGAGGTCGTATGGGCACCACAGATGATCGTTTAACCAGCATACTCCATCTCTCTCTGTCCTCAGCAGCCCTGATGGCTTCGCTCAGTGTCAAACCAGTCCATTCTCGAATGTTGTCCTCCCACCTCTTTTTCGGTCTCCCTCTTCTTCTACCTCCTTGCACTGTGCCTTGCAGAATAGTTTTTGCAAGGCCTGATGATCTGGTGACGTGGCCATACCATCGGAGTTTCCGTTTCTTCACCACTGTGAGCAGGTCATCGTGTTGTCCAATGGCTTGCGTGATGGTCTGTCGGACTTCGTCGTTGGTGATGTGTTGGGTAGAAGGAAATGCCCAGAAGTCTTCTGTAGCTCCTCATCTCCATGCTTTGTATTCTTCGTTGTAGATCTGCTGTGAAGGTCTATGCTTCGCAAGCATATAGGAAGATGGAGATGACAAGGGAGCGCAGCAGTCATACTTTGGAATGTAGAATGATGGTCCTGTCTTTCCAAATGGCTTCAACCTTGTCAGGGCAGCAGTTGTTTGTGCGATCCTGGAGAGGACTTCCTGTCGGGACCCATTGTCTGATACAATGGCTCCTAAATATTTGAAGCTATGCACTGTGTTGAGGGATTGGCCTTGGACTTTGATGTCCGTGTTGATGCCATTGGTGTTGTTGGTCATCATTTCGGTCTTCTCTGCACTTATTTCAAATCCACAAGCTTTGGAGGTGGTGTCAAGCCTCTGTACCATCTGTTCAAGTTCTTGTTCCTCTCCAGCCAATCCATCAATGTCATCCGCAAAACGAAGATTGGAGATTGCTCTACCCCCTATGTTGACTGTGCCTTCGTAATCTGCAAGAGCATCTGACATGATGCGCTCTAGGAAGATGTTGAAGGGTGTTGGAGAGAGTAGGCATCCTTGACGCACACCGATTGTTGTTCTGAACCAGTTCCCGATGGCGCTGTTGTGGAGGACTGCACTGGTAACCTTGTCATACAGGTTTTTGATGACTTCAATAAGTTTAGGTCTGATGTTGTACGCTTTCATTGTTGCCCATAGAGCTGCATGCCAGACTCGGTCAAACGTTTTCTTGAAGTCTATGAACACATGATATAGATGTTGTTGGTGCTGTAGGTATTTCTCACAGATTATTCTGAGGTTGAACATCTGTTCAGTGGTACTTCGCCCTGCGCTGAATCCTGCTTGTTCTTCAGCTATGATTTGTGCAGCTTGGGTTTTCAACCTGTTGAGTATTATTTTCAGGAGGACCTTGCTGGGATGGATAATGAGGCTGACGGTGCGGTAATTTTCACACTCCTGAAGGTTACCTTTTTTGGGAGGAGTGATGACAAGCGACGGGGTCCATGGTATAGGCCACTCTCCACTCTGCCAGATCTTGTTACAGATAATGGTGAGGGCATCAATCATCGCTTCTCCTCCTGCTTGTAGAAGTTCCGCGGGTATGTTGTCCACTCCCGCTGACTTACCTTTCTTTAGCGATTGCACTGCTGCCTCAACTTCTTCCCGGAGAATTGGGAGGATTTCTTCTTCTCTGTTCTCGGGACATGCTAGAACTGATGGGTATCAATTTGGTGTATGGTTGTAAAGGTCAGAGCAGTACTCTGTCCATCTGTCCAAGACTTCTTGTTCTTCTGTAAGGCATATGCCAGACTTGCTTTGGATCGTGGAGACTTTGGGCTGTTTGAAACTTGTCAGCCGCTTTACAGTCTGGTAGGCCTTCTTGCTGTTGTTCTTGTTCAGACTGTTCTCTATTTCCTGGCATTGATCTTCTGTCCAGTTCTCCTTTGCTGTGCGCATGCCTTTTCGGATGTCACTGTTGATTTTTCGGAAGACATCAGCTCCCTGTGAGGTGTTCTTTTTCTTTCCTTTTTTAATCTCTCTTCTTTTATTACACAGATCCAAAAGTTCAGGTGTGATCCACGGCTTCTTCTTTGGTCGGTGCTTGCCAAGGATCTCAGTGGCGGCATCTGTCACAGCTGAGTTGAAGGTGGTGGTCATGGTGTTGACATCTACTTCACCAGCCCCCCAAATGAGCAGTGGTGCAAATTTCCCTTCAATTGTGGCCTGAAATAGTTCTGCCACCTCCGGGGTCTTGCAGTTTGTCCAGGTCGAACTTCAGTCTAGTGCAGTATTTACTCTCTTCAAGTGGAGCCGGAAAGACATCGTCAAGAGATCGTGGTCACTTCCGATGTCTGCTCCTGGAAAAGTGCGTGTCCTGCCAATGTTGATGCTTGATCTGAAGCGTTTCTTGACCATGATGTAGTCTATTTGGTTGTGATGCTCCCCCCCCCCCGGGACTGTGCCATGTCCATCGTCTGGAGTTTTTGTGGAGACCATGCGTGTTTGCCAGTACCAGATTGTTGTATCTGGCAAACTCCAAGAATCTCAGACCCCTGTCATTTGTCTCGTTGTTGCAGTGAGGTCCACATGTGTCTCCCCAGTTGTGGTGCGCATCTTGGCCAACCTTGGCATTCCAGTCGCCTTGCACTATGACTATGTCCTTCTTCGGCACTTGGTCAAGGACCGCCTGTAGATTTTCATAAAAATCCTCCACTTCGCTGTCGTCATAGTCTGATGTTGGGGCATAGGTCTGGATGATGGTGATGTTGAAAGGGGCTGCTCTCAGGCGGATGGTAATGAGTCTACTGGAGACTGGGCGGCAACCCATGACAGTGGCGAGAATGTTCTTGTGGACCAAGAATCCAACGCCGTGTTCGTGCCTGTCATCTCTACCGCTGAAATAGAGCTTGTGGCCTTTGTCTGTCGTTGTTTCACCTAGGCCTTTCCAGCGCAGTTGGCTAATGCCTAGAACGTTCCATCGATAGCGGTCCAACTCGTGGGCCAGTTCTTCTAATTTTCCTTCCGCAGTTAGGGTCCTGACATTCCAGGTTCCTATGACGATGTTGTTTCTCGTGCGTATCTTGTTAAATTGTCTATCAGTAGCATACTTAACACCTCCGTCCTGGTGGCCAACGGAAGGCGCGGTCCTTGAGCCGGGCGATGACCTATCCGGTATGGAATTAGTGGATAGTGTCATCATGCATGTAGTGTGTCTTGGGCAAAAAAGGACCTGGCGGTGCCCAATCCTCTCCAGGCTGTTGGGCACAGCCGAAATCCACGAATACAGTGTGGCTCGCCTTGGCCCCGAGCACGTGGTCGTTGAACCTGTAGCAACGTGAGGTTCCTCGCCCTGGCCGGTGACTTCTGTGTAGAAGACTTTCGCCCAGTGATGCCGTGCTAACATTACCCCTGTTAGTCGCCTCTTACGACACGCCGGGAAACGTTGGGCCTATTCTATTCAGTGCCCGAACCCACAAACAAACAGCAACAAATATATTACAGACACACAACAAGGGCAGCAAAATACAAGACATACACGTGGTGTAAAGGCAGGAAGATCGCTACAATAGGAAACTGAAAGGAAAATAGTTTTGTATTTTTAAAATTAAATTGGCTGCATCTAATATTATTTTGAAGCGAGAGCAAAAAAACCCATGACTCCTGCATATCAACCCAGAAATATTAAGTGAAGAATGGCTAAAAACAATAAACAGGCACACATATACACTCACTGTAACTGCCGCACCCACATCTTACAAAACCCAACTTATGTGACTCATCTCGTCAGACTTTTTAACAAAGAAACGAAACGGCCTATGGGACTTACTTGGTTTGGTGAATTTTTTTAACAAGGATTTAATTCAATAATAAACTGACAAAACCAAGCGGGTGACTTGCTTGGTTTTGTCATGTTCTCAACAAAGATCTATCTCAAGAATAATCTGACAAAACAAAGCAAGTCCACAAATAGTCTTAAAACATCAAATCTATCAAACATTTCTTTAACATTCAAGGTATGCACTCTTAAATCGAGGAATTGCATTATAATATGCCCTTAAACTTCCAAAAACGATCGCGTAATATAGCGCAACACAAAACGTCGATTTTCTCGAAAGTAGGTTTTGTGGACTTGCTCGGTTTTGTCAGTTCACGGCAGAGTGAACACAATCACAGTAAGTGGAAATGAACACTTGTACGCGGCAGAAACCTTACTCGTTACTGTTGATTCAGTAGGTTCAATCACCTATAAATCGAGTAAACCTCCATCCCCTTTTTGCGGAGGACATTAATGGATTGGCTGGAGAGGAACAAGAACTTGAACAGCTGGTACAGAGGCTTGACACCGCCTCCAGAGCCTATGGAATGGAAATATGTGCAGAGAAGACCAAAATGATGACTAACAGCACCAATGAAATCAACATGGACATCAAAGACCAAAATCAATCCCTCAACACAGTGCATAGCTTCAAATATTTAAAAGCCATTGTATCAGACTATGGGTCCCGACAGGAAGATCTCTCCAGGATCGCACAAATTCCTGCTGCCCTGACAAGATTGAAGCCCATTTGGAAACACAAGACCATCAGTCTACATTCCAAGGTAAGGCTGGTGCGCTCCCTTGTCATCTCCATCTTCCTATACGCTTGCGAAACATGGACCCTCACAGCAGATCTACAACGAATAATACAAAGAATGGAGATGAGGGGCTACAGAAGATTTCTGGGCATTCGCTATACCCAGCACATCACAAAAGACGAAGTCCGACAGATCATCACACAAGGCATTGGACAACACGATGACATGCTCATAGAGGTGAAGAAACGGAAATTCCGATTTGTATGGCCACGTTATCAAAGCATCAGGCCTTGCAAAGACCATCATGCAAGGTACGGTACAAGGAGACAGAAGAAGAGGGATACAGAAAAAGAGGTGGGAGGACAACATTCGACACTGGACTGGCTTGACACTGAGCGAAGCCATGAGAGTTGCTGAGGACAGAGAAAAATGGAGTACGCTGGTTAAACGATCATTTGTGGTACCCCAACGACCTTCGAGTTACGGGATAGGATAGGATAGGGTAGGTTTTGTTAGCACTGAAATGTTAGAAATGTTTTCAAAGAACTTAGAAGTTTTGGTCAGAATAGATATGATGGGCTTGCGAAACATGGACCCTCACAGCAGATCTTCAATAAAGAATACAAAGCATGGAGATGAGGTGCTACAGAAGACTTCTGGGCATTTTCTATACCCAGCACATCACCAACGACGAAGTCCGACAGACCATCACACAAGCCATTGGATAACACGATGACCTGCTCATAGTGGTGAAAAAACGGAAACTCCGATGTTATGGCCACGTCACCAGATCATCAGGTCTTGCAAAGACCATCCTGCAAGGCACAGTGCAAGGAGGTAGAAAAGGAGGGAGACCGAAAAAGAGGTGGGAGGACAACATTCGAGAATGGACTGGTTTGACACTGAGCGAAACAATCAGTGTTGCTGAGGACAGGGAAAGATGGAGTACGCTGGTTAAACGATCATCTGTGGTGCCCCTACGACCTCCGTGTTATGGGATAGGATAGATATGATGGAAGGCTTTGAGGAGAGACATTGTTTTTGAGCTGTGTATCGTCTGCGTAGAAATGGTGAAAAGTGTCCTGGTTTTGGATGATCTGAAACAGAGGAGATATGTAAAGAGTGAATAGAACAGGTCCTAAAAATGACCCCTCAGGAACATCGAAGACACGTCTGGTCGGTTAAGAAAGGAGGTTGTTGCTACAGCAGACAGACGACCTTCTCGAACGCCTGGACACACGAAGTTTATATTCAATTTTTGCAAATATTAGACACACACATACACACCCCGTGGGGATGCCGGGATTTCTGTATAAATAGTATCCACACTTTCTGGAAATTTAGTGCTTTAAATTCACACGGTAGCTGTCTTTCTCCTTTGTTCTTTCTCATTCTACTCTGTTCTATCAATCTGCTTGGGAATATTGGATGCTTTCTTTTAAATGTTCTCTATGGCTTCCTGTGATATTATTAGCAATATACATGTAGGCATTTTATATCTACGTGTTTTGTTCATATTTTACAAATCTAAACCAAAAATATAATAAAAATGATAAATTGCCAAGCAGAATCTGGCAAAACCCAAATCTTTTCTCGACATGACAATACACATAAAACATCGGCCGATACAATTTTCCAGAGATATTCCATAGTTTTGCTACACACACAACATTCAGCTTCGAAATTTAGATCCACAATAAATATCTTTAGGTCAGAAATACCTCACACAGAAATCAACAGTCGGTTTCAAATTTGAAGATCACATTCTAGGCTACAATGATAAGAACGAACAGTTCACGGTTAAATATATAAATAAAATATATCTCCTGTACCTGCAGTGCCCACTTGTCATCTGCTTCACTAGTTCAAAGCCACAACACATGAATAATGAATACAGGCACATGCACAGGAAATTTATTTTATTTTAATAATAAAATTATTAGCCACAGGGAATGGACTTAAATATGTAATGGCAGGTCTACATTTATAGTTCATGAACAATGCAAAGGATTTGCGCAATTTATGATTTAAGCAAGTTTGCTGCTTACATGTATTTCATGAAATAGGCCAATATATATATATATATATATATATATATATATATATATATATATATATATATATATATATATATATATATATATATATATATATATATATATATATTATCAATAAATATCTTAGCGTGAACTGAACACTTGATGTAAGTGATTGCAGGGCAATTTTGATCTTTACCTCAGACGTGCTTTAGCCTTGAAAGACTCCGCCACTATTCTTTTGCCATTGTCCTGTCTCTGCTGACAATGGGATATTATTACAGGTGGCAAAATGTTACCAAACAAAGATTATGATCTTGACTTTTAGACAGACTTCAGCTTTCAAGTCCAATTTTATTCAAGGATCTTGCCACATGGGTCTTTGAGCCAAAACATACACAAATAAATAAAATTGTACATGTACATCAAAGAAAAAGTAACAAAAACTGCGCAAAATTACAGTTGCGTTTGCACTATTCCATACAACAGTGTAATTAATGTAGAAGAAAACGAAACAATGGACATAAGCGCATACATTGTAAAGACGACTTTGACTTTAATGGTGATAAGGAGTCGTTTGGTAAATGAACTACATAAACAATGATGTATAATCGATTCCTGATCTCCCAGACAAACTGTGACAGGCGAGAAAATTTATATTGATACTATCAATAAAGACTCTCACACTGAACTTTCAAATTATAACTTGAGAGAGGTTCATGTGTAAGAGTCGACAAAGTTTACAAATAATATTAGTATAGAAGGAAAATGATCACTCTGACCTTCAAAAATGTTGCTCTTACCGCAACTTTGACAGTGGAGAAAAATTTACAAAACATACTAGTAAGTATACAGCTAGCATGATGTCTTTGACCTTGATAAATCAAAATGTAACTTTAGAATTAAAGTTCAGACTTCTGCCATTTTCCAAATTTCCCACTCTTTGACACGTCTATGAGACAGTCTATACAATTTACAACTAATATTAGTAAATAAAGAAACGACGACTCAGGGCTTGATTTTTTGAAAATTTACCTTGAAACGGGTTACAGCCGCTGGACCTTGTAAGCAATGAATAACTAACTAACTTTTGATTCCCGCTGTTTTCAGAAATCTGCAGACAAAGCTCACGGGACAGTTAAAGAACAAAAACAGCAAGTAATACTTAATAATAATGCAATAAAGTAATAAACTTATTAATACACTTTAATCTGTTTTAATTTCACAATTTAAGTATGATAATTCTAGTCTTATGACCTTTACCTGACTACTGTAGTTTTCCCACAATGATATTGATCAGAAGACAAATGGCCGTATGTTCGAAAGTCTCAATCCGCTGATCCGAAGACCAAATTTCCTGTCTTCTAGTCTCCTTCCATTAATGCATTCTCCAGCAGAGAGATAATGACTGGGGCAAGTTTTTCGACTTCAAAAGGAGACTACAGACTAAGACTAAAGTATTCAGCCCTCTGTCTCGTCTACTTGACCAAAACCATCTGTCAATTATGTCGGCTATTTTGCTCCAAGAAGTTCCCTGGTATGAACTTGTAAATTATAAATATATGTTCGGGGTGTGGGGTGTGGACATTCCCATAATAAATATTATACTAAAAAAAGTCGTGACTCAAATTATGTGCAAACGAGCATTTTAAAACTAATAATAAAGAAGAGACCAGAATGATGTTTAGACACAAAAGAAAGAAAAATAATGAGGTGAGAATTCATATCTCCTCATAAAATAATGTGAATAAAAGAAAATAGACAAACTGCGTATGGAAGTTACAAATAGCTACTTATGGAATTCTCTTTGTACAATATTTATTTGCGATTTTTTTCGGTGTTTTTTCACACTTTCAGCTAAATAATCTCTATATAGAAGCAAATTTTCTAAATAATAATTTGTTTACAAACATCGTAAGATTTCTCTAAATAATTAATTTTCTCCGTAAATAAATGCATTGTTTAGGCACTCAAAACACATCTTTTCCCACTGATTGAACTCACAAACATCACAATTCTTCCACCTGCTGACAACCAGTCGACTGCCCGGTTTTAAACTGCTACCTTGTGGTGAATGCTTGTTTTCGTGTTGAAGGTCGTCTATCAATTTTATATAAGGGTATTTATCAACGTCACACAAGTTCTTTTGTACTACTAGTTTTGAGAAATGTATCTGTTGTAGATGAGTCTAGTCCTTTTAATGCTGTGATTCATGTCTTTTCATTGTATTTTACTGTTTTAAGAAATGTTTACAATCTTATGTTTTTGTTTAATAGGTGTGTAATGTTTTTAGTTGTACAGCTTTTGTTAAACGATTTATTAACGAATGTTTTCATTGTGGACATGTTTTTTGGCCAGGCGCTCGTGCGTGTGTGTGTGTGTGTGTGTGTGTGTGTGTGTGTGTGTGTGTGTGTGTGTGTGTGTGTGTGTGTGTGTGTGCGGACTGTTAATTAATGTAAATACTTCTGGTTTAGCAGTTTTTACTAGGCATGTTTTTATCTTACTTATTTTATTTTGTTTTAATACTATTGCTTTTTTTTAGTGCTTTGTAAAGCGTGGCGGACCTAAAGCAATAATCATGTAATGTAATGTAAAACGTGGCGAGCCCATGCTTGTTGGGGTACCACACTACATAAGTCTACAGTATTATTATTATTATTATTATTATTATTATTATTATTATTATTATTATTATTATTATTATTATTATTATTATTATTATTATTATTATTATTATTAAATAAATCATAATATAGCTAAATAAGGCATTGTTTGCTAAATAAGGAATTATTCCTTTATTTAACAGACTGTGTGAAGTAATGTATTATTTAGAAATGTTTAGGCCTATAAATAATATTTGTTTACCTATATAAATGCATTATTTAGCAGAATTTGCTAAATATTGCATTATTCAGAAGATGATGCTAAACAATGCACTATTTACGTAAACAATTCATTGTTTAGGGACTGCAATGTTCATTATTTAAAGGATTCCAGGATACGCTTGAAAATTGGTTGACCTTTTTTTTATTTTTTTTTAAAGCTTTCTATAATTAAATGCAAGGTCTTTCCAAAGATTGTTTATCAAAAATGTGCGTTGATTTTTTTTTCAACATAAATCACTCCAGAAATGTGTAGATAAAACGTCTGTAACGTTCTATCATATCCTATTCTTTCCCGTAACTCGGAAGTCGTTGGGACACCACAGATAATAGCTTATCCAGCGTATTCCATCTTTCTCTGTCCTCAGCAGCCTCATGGCTTCGCTCAGTGTCAATCCAGTTCATTCTCGGATGTTGTCTTCCCACTTATTTTTCTGTCTCCCTTCCTCTGGCTCCTTGCACTGTGCCTTGCAGGATGGTCTTTGCAAGGTCTGATGCGCAGGTGACGTGGCCATACAATCGAAGTTTCAGTTTCTTCACCATTGTGAGCAAATCATCGTGTTGTCCAATGGCTTGTGTGATGGTCTTTCGGACTTCGTCGTTGGTGATGTGCTGGATATAGGAAATGCCCAGAAGTCTTCTGTTGCACCTCATCTCCATGCTTTGTATTCTTCGTTGTAAGACAGCTGTGAGGGTCCATGTTTTGCAAGAGTATAGAAGGATGGAGATGACAAGGGAACGCAGCAACTTTACCTTGGAATGTAGACTGATGGTCATGTCTTTCCAAATGGGTTTCAACCTTGTCAGCAGTTGTTTGTGCTATTATGGAGAGGACTTCATGTCGGGACCCATTGTCTGATACAATTACTCCTAAATATTTGAAGATGCGAACCGTTTTGAGGAATTGGCCTTGTACTTTGATGCCATTGGTGTTGTTGGTCATCATTTTTGTCTTCTCTGCACGTATTTCCATTTCAAAAGTTTTGAGGTGGTGTCCAGCCTCTGTACCAGCTGTTCAAGTTCTTGTTCCCTTCCAGTCTATCAATGGAGGGGCCGGGTAGCTCAGTTGGTAAGAGCGTCTTGCTAGTAACCGAAAGGTCGCTGGTTCGAATCTCGGATTGGTCAACGTGTGATCATATTATTTTCCCCTTTACCAACAACTGGCCCGCTGGTGTCAGTATAAATCGGTCCAGTAGTCACCTATATGCGAAAGTGTCGTGTGACTATAATCTACATAGGCTACAAACAAACATCTATCAATGTTATCCGCAAAACGGAGGTTGGAGATTGGTCTACCTCTTATGCTGACTGTGCTTTCATGATCTGCAAGGGCTTCTGACATGATGCGCTTTAACGTCCCGAACACAAAGGAAAGGTCAGGGCAGTTTTGTGCGGGAGTGTTGAGTGTTTTCAGTATCTCCGTCAGAAGAAAACAGTATGCTTTCTTTTTCGTATTTATTTACCCCCAAAACGCAGAGAAAGATGTAGAAAAAGTGGCAGTACCAGGAGTATTAAAGTCCTGAAAAACTGGAAACAGTGCTTCTGCTAATTTTTTTTCTCACAAGATCACCGTTAACTTGCGAGTTCTCCATGTTTGTTTACTCTGAAGGTAATCCCGCCAGTGAAGAAATAATTATGGATCCCTCTTTTCCGTAACTGTTACAGTTGCAGTTTCGTATATTAATACTATTGCGAACTTATTAAAAAATTAGAATGAAATAAAGCAGTCGCCTCATTTTAAATCGCAAAACAGCGTAAAATCACGATTTTCCAATGTGTTTATCACTACACACATTCTCACATGAATACGATTTACCCCGATTGGGGTGCCGGGGGTTTCAGTATAAATAGTATCCCCACTTTCTAGAAATTTAGTGCTTTAAATTCCCACTGTCGCTGTCTTTCTCATTTGGTCTTTCTCATTCCTGCTCTGTTCTATCAATCTGCTATACTATCGTCTTCTTCGCTAGACCAGTCTCCTACCTTTTTTCTTGAAAACTCTTCCGGGACAAGACTCCTTATTTGTGTATGAGGTCTGTTGGATCAGCTTGGGAATATTGGACGCTTTCTGCCAGGTGGTCACCAGGGCTTCCTATGATGTTATTATTTAGCAATGTAGGCATTTTATATGTATGTGTTTTGTTGATAATTTATAATGATGTTTGTATTCTATTTTGTTTTTGTAAACGGGGGTTCAATAAGTTGGGGTGAAGCCTCAGCCGTCCCCTGCGTGGGATGTCTTTATTGTAAAGTGACTGGCTGGTGGAGGGCATTCAGTTTTCCCACTAGGGTTGTTTCAGCAGATCTTTTATGCGGATCGGGGGTTGTCCGGTCCTGATTTGGCTCGGAAGAGTCCGCTGGACCTAAAGCAACAATTTTGTAATGTAATGTAATGAATACGATTTGTATAGAGCTGCGAATCCACTAAATATTGAAAATTGCTGCCTTTAAACAATGACTTGTTTACGTAAATAATGCATTATTTAGCCACATCTTTTAAATAATACATTTTTTTAGCAAATTCTGCTAAATAATGTATTATATTGGTAAAAGAACAACATTATTTAGAAACATTTCTAAAATAGTACATTATTTCACACAATCTGCTAAATAATGCGTTGTATAGGTAAATAATTCTGTATTTAGCAACAATGCCTTATTTACCTATATTTTGATTTATTTACCTAAACAATATATTGTTTAGGTAAATAATTAGTCATTTACTGACAAAATATATATTTAGAGAACTCTTACATTGTTTGTAAACAAATGATTATATTATTTAGAAAAAATATGCTTCTTAATAAAGATTATTTAGATGAAAGTGGTGAAACTAAATATTTTAGAAAAGGAATTCCATAGATACTGGCCACTTGCACTTGATATCATTCTATAAATCAGCGTATGCCAAATTCTTCAAAACGTATTACTCATTCACTTACTCACTTACACACACACACACACACACACACACACACACACACACACAACACACACACACACAACACACACCCACACACACACACACACATACGTATACATGTAAGCCGGGAATGTTACCAAAACAGGGTACAATTGGGGAATGGTCTTTTTCTCAGTGATATTTATTAGTCAAAAGTGGTATTTGATAAAATTAAGTAGATTTATGAATGACGTAAAGGATTGAGGGGTAACGTGCCCTTTAAACTTGATTTTGATCGTAGCGCAGCTTACTACACAGGTGTGTATAATTTACACACTTGTCAACCCCATTTTTCGAAAAAAAATTGGGGAGATGCGATTTCTCGATATTTACGGTTGCGCTATACTGTTTTCAAGTGGGAAATGTTTTTAAAAATGGGGAGGATTTTTGCTTCCCAATTTTTTTTTCAACTACCCCATTTGTTACCACGTTTTTATTGAAAACAAATCTCCAATTGTGCGGTTATGAAATGAATAAATGAATGAAATGTAAATTTATACGTCTAACCTTTTACAAGCCCTAGGCAAACATTAACACATTCAGACATACAATACAATCTGACCAAACACAGCAGTTGCGTAGTATGAAGAGGAAAGTTTAGTGAGGAAAATGGAAGAGATGAGTTTTTAAAGAGGTTTTGAATGACAGCATAGAAGTGGAGTGACGGAGTGAATGAGGGAGTTTATTCCAGATAGATGGGGCCTGGTAGGAAAAGGTGCGCTGGCCGTAGGTTTTGGTGCGCACGGTTGGGATTTTAAAAAGACGGGTATCTGCAGAAGATCTAAGAGAGCGATTGGGGGAATAGGTTTCGAGAAGGTCGGAGAGATAGCTGGCAGAAGTCAGGTCAAAATTTCTGATGTAGAGTGTAGAAATTTTATGCTGGATTCTGCGCTGTACTGGCAGCCAGTGAAGGGTTTGAAGAAGAGGAGTTATGTGGTTGTATTTAGAGGAGCGAAAAATGAGGCGGGCAGCATGATTCTGAACACGCTGAAGCCTATCGATGATATAGTTGGGAGAGCCAGAGAGAAGGGAATTACAATAGTCAAGACGGGAAAGAACAAAGGCGCATAGCAGAGTTTTGGTTGCCTCATCAGTGAGGAGATGGCGAATGGAAGCAATGCGACGGATTTCGAGGAAGCAGGTACGACAGACGTTATACAAGTACACACACACACACGCACACACACACACACACAACAAAAACAACAACAACAACATCACCTAAACAATTTATGCAGCTATTTGCATCAAGTGTTCTCTGAAAGACGAACCATGCAAACGCAAACTCCTTTATTCAAACACACAACAGCGCATCCTTGCGCATATACATACACACACCAGAGAAAGAGAGAGAGAGAGAGAGAGAGAGAGAGAGAGAGAGAGAGAGAGAGAGAGAGAGAGAGAGAGAGAGAGAGAGAGAGAGAGAGAGAGAGAGAGAAAATGAATGAACATTGAGGTTTAACGTCTACACTCACCATTGGCGATATGGCAGACGGGGATAACCATCCCAGGGAAAGAGGGGTAAGGACCTGAATCAACACTGAACCACCAAAGCAATCATACTGCTAAAATGGACAGTGAAAATGGCCACATTTTATATCGCCCACCACGGGATTCGAACCTGGGTCATCGGTGTGCCAGGCGAACGCTCTACCAATTGAGCTACGGCGGTGGGACAGAGAGAGAGAGAGAGAGAGAGAGAGAGAGAGAGAGAGAGAGAGAGAGAGAGAGAGAGAGAGAGACACACACAGAGAAACAGACAGACAGACACAAACAGACAGAACAGGAGGGATGCGTCTGTTTGTCCGTCTTTTTTGGCCTACTGGCACTGTGCACATTGCGTGAGAATGACTGTATGGCCTAAAACCACATTGTCTGTTCAGGCGTTAAAATAAGTTATTGGACTGAATTAAATTTTAACTGGTTTTGCATTATCAGCTTCACGCTGAAACAGAATGGATTCCATCGCAGAAGAGCAGGAATAATCTCTTTTTCTTCCCAGTGCAATAGTCCCGGTTCCTTTCAACCGGAAATTTCACCAAGCCATATCTTAACCACTTTCTCGTAAAGTCATAATTATAATTATCCATATGTTTGATGTTGTTATTGTTGTTTGTTTGTTTGTTAATGTAGTTGTGTTTGTTTTGTTTTTGTTTTTGTTGTGAATGGAAGATGTCCCCTTCCGTGACGAAACGACAATGTAAACAAGAACTGTTCTCAGCTGTTACTTTAAAATCAGTCCGGTGTGACATCGCCAAAGTTCCTAGTATCTTATTTAGGGCTGGGAGCGACTGGGTGCATTCTGATTGGTCGACGCATCACAAAATTCGACGCATGCGCACAGTGCTATCGTAGTCTTAGTAAGGATTAGAGTTAGGGTTTAGGGTTAGGGTTAGGGTAACGACGCCTAAGAACATCGTGAAAAAGCCGGCCCGACTTGACCTGGCGCATGCGCAAAGGCGCCCGGCTAAAGTAAGAAACCCGGAACTTTGACGATGCTACACCGGCCCCATTTCGGTTTAGAGGGTACATTAGGCCTATTGTTTCAACGCTTACATCCCTTCCTTTCTTCTCATCACCAACCATCAGCCCACACAAGTTTGTCTTCCTCTTCCCATTTCATCTCCCTCGCTACTACCACAAAGACTATTGCACGTGAGAGTGAGAGGGAGAGAGAGAGAGAGAGAGAGAGAGAGAGAGAGAGAGAGAGAGAGAGAGAGAGAGAGAGAGAGAGAGAGAGAGAGAGTGCTCTCCTAAATACAAAAGTTCAAGAAGGAACATTCAAAGTTTGTGAAACTGGGAAGCAAAAGCCAGATAATCACATTTAAAGTGCAAAATCTCCCAGGGCCATTTAAGCCCCCCCAGGAGCATTGCTAATTTGATCAAAACTGCATTGTGAAGTTGCTGTGAGGCGATCCTGCTTTGTTCGGGATCAAATGCTTTCTGGGGACAAAAGCTGGCCCTCAAGCTTTTTCTGCTAATATCCAGTCCTAGGAGGAAGCTTGAATCGGCTTCGTTGTCCGATTCTATCTCTAAACTTGCTTTGCTCGAATAATACAAATTCTACCCAATGCGTCATCAGATGGTAATTATGACAAATTTTTTCGTCATAATGTTCAGTATCGTAACGTTCCCTATGTTAGTATTATCATTAACAAGCCAGACTGATCTAGACCATAGATTTATTTATTTATTTTATTTATTTATTTACGTTTTGGGGTTGTGGATCCGCTTTAGAGAGATATTTGATTTTCTGGATTGTTTTCACGTGCATGCGCGTGTGCTTTTAGAAATGCATGTATTGGTTGCAGTTTGCACGTACATACAACGACAATTTGTTAGCTGTGGACCTCGTGAAGTGACTGAAGAAAACGGTAACAGAAAACAGAATATAGAGTAAATGCATAACAGTAGTTTGGTCAGCATTGAATGCACTAGCATTTCTCGCAATAATAATGATGATGATGATGATGATGATGATGATGATGATGATGATGATGATGATGATGATGATGATGATGATGATGATGATGTCTTCTGAAAGGGAGAAGGCTCTCTCGCATAACCTTTCATGGGGGGTAAGGGGAGCGATTAAACTGTCGCCATATTAACTCTCCACAGGAACTATATATTAAAAAAAAAAAAAAAACTGTTTGGGCTGATCAGCTATTTGATCAGCATGACATGCCCTGATAGTGATAATACCTGGTTGGTTACATCCACAGGCGCTCGTATCGGGACACGCGAGCGCCTATAGGCCTACCTGTGACATGTCTCCCTCTGGGTATGTATTATAAATACCCCCTCTGGGTATACCTTATAGATACCCAGAGGGAGACGCGTCACAGGCATAGGCGCTCGCGTGTCCAGATACAAGCGCCTGTGGTTCCATCCACCCACCTGACCATTCCAATCCCTTCCTCCTTCCTTATTCCACCCTCCCCATCCACTCCCTCCTCCTCTTTCATTTCTTTCCACTCCCTCCTGTTCCTCCTCCTCATCAACGCTATCCATATCCACATTCTGTCCTTCATCCCTCACATACAGGGACTTTAAGCCACGTGTTCCCGATGCAGATTCTCTATCGAAATGGTCGACTTACCTGCCGTTTGCTTACACCGTGGCGCTGGCTACATTAGTGAGACTTTCACAGGGTTATCTGCTGTCCAAATGTAGCTGCTGGACAGTAGGTCTATCACACTGCCTTGAGTTGAATTCCTTTTCGTTTGCATGCTCGTCGTTCCAGTGCTAGACATTGAAACTTGCCCCTCCCTAACCTTTTCCCGCCTCCCTAACCCTTACCCCCCTCCCTCCTCCGTTTTTAATTCTTCTTCCTCAACCCGGACACCGTTTACTCTGCTTGAAGAAATCGAGCCATAGCATGTAACACGATCACGGTAATTCCCTGCGTCATTGTGTTATGATTTCAGAACACTCTGGCATCACTAACAAAACGTTATAATTGATTATTTTTAAAGAAATAGAAAAAGGATAAGGAGCTTCTGACAGGGTGCTCACATCTGACTTGATCGGCTTCGGAAAAAATGGTATGTTCGATTGTTTTGCATGTTTTTCACACGTGCTGTTATGGCTACTTCAGTAGGCTAAACGCTTTCCGCGACAAGCTGGTCCTGACTATAATATAAACAGTTAAAAACCACCAGCTTAGCATTATGGGCTGAAACGGGCTACACGCTTAAATGAATGAATGAAAGAAAGAATGAATGAATGAATTGAAATAATTATATTATATTTGTTATATTTCTCACCTTTTTTCAACCATGCGCATGAAACTCGCTTTACTTTCTCCGCGAAAGCACGGCAGCTACAAGGGCAGCCGCCACCCAAGACAAGGGGTACTTAGGACCTAGTGCATGCTGGGTGCATTGATGTTTCTGGCACTCACCCGTCTAAGACACGAGCTTCAGGATCTTTAAAAGTCCGTGCGTTGGGATGAATGCGTATATTGACTAGACCTCAGGTTGAAAACTTTCATCCGAATGAGTAGGGGCACAGCGCAGGTGGAGCATGTTAACGGTAGACTAGATATGTTGTGTTGACATGGACAGCTGTCGACACACTTTGCCATCTTTCCCTCTCTGTTCGCGTTTTGCCTTTAACTGTCCAGCCTCTGCTTTGGCTAGGTCTGAATCGAACCGCTGTTGACACGTTGGGCCATCTTTCTCTTGCCATCCATTGCGTAGCGCTACTCGACTAACGCGAATGGGATGGGGGGGAGGGGGGGGGTTGCGAAAACAAAAGATGGGTACGAGTGGATGTGAGGGTGAAAATTAAGGTGCGTTTGTGTGTGTTTGGGGGGCGGGGAGTTAGTAAAGGGGGGGGGGAGAGAAAGTGTTTAGATTACATTACATTACATGGGTATTGCTTTAGGTCCAGCGGACTCTTCCGAGCCAAATCTGGACCAGAGAAGTGAAAGAGGATTCACCCCTGATCCGCATAAAAGATCTGCCGAAACAACCCTAGTGGTAAGGCAATCTACCTGCCGGTCACTTTACAATAAAGACATCCCAGGCAGGGAACGCTGAGGCTATACTCTAATTTATCGAACCCCTGTTTACAAAAACAAAATAGAATACAAACATCATTATACAATATCAACAAAACACATACATATAAAATGCCTACATTGCTAAATAATAACATCATAGGAAGCTTCAGTGACCATTTGGCAGAAAGCGTCCAATATTACCAAGCTGATCCAACAGACCTCATACACAAATGAGGAGTATTGTCCCGGAAGAGTTGTCAAGAAAAAAGGTAGGTGACTGGTCTAGCGAAGAAGAAGATAGTATAGTAGATTGATATAACAGAGTAGGAATGAGAAAGAACAAAGGAGAAAAACAGCATCAGTGGGAAATTAAAGCACTAAATTTCCAGAAAGTGGGGATACTATTTATACTGAAACCCCCGGCACCCTCACGGGGGAAGTGTTTAGATAAGAGGCGACAATATTATATGAAGGGGTGAGGGTTCGGGTAGAAGTGGGCTTAATAACATAGACGTAAGTGATGCAAACTAAAGAGTAAATACAGTAATAAAACAATATTTTCACTAATCAATGTCGGTGCATTGTTAAGGAAACCCAGGCGTGTGAAGTTTAATAATTAAATTTTCATAATCATCGTTGAACTATTATGTCCTTGCTTGCTTGGCGTTTCGTTGTACTAAAACAAACGTATACCTTGTAGACAACACAAACAAAATAGTGATTTTCCTCAAGGACTTAGTTTTATACCTCTAGCTCACCGTCCTCTTTCTATCTTTTTCTACTTCTTCTTCTCCTCTGCCCCATCCTCATCCTAGTCATTTTTACTCCCTCTCATATTTTTTCTTCGCGGTCATTGTCTACACTTAACATGCACACTCACTCACCCACCCATACACACACATACACAAACACACACACACACACATACATACACACACCGGCAAATATAAGACAGCGTGATTCGACCGTTTTATAAGTAATTAATTTGAGATTTAAGGAAAGAACGCAAGGCAACGCATTAAAGCAGAGAGAGAGAGAGAGAGAGAGAGAGAGAGAGAGAGAGAGAGAGAGAGAGAGAGGATTTGATAATTTATTGTCTATAACTTTACACGTCTGTAAGACAAGGATTCACAGCAATTCGAATAAATTAAAACGTTATGCCGTAAAAATAAATACAAAGACGATAGGTCCAAATATTTAAAACATCTCGCATATCAGAAACAGTAGGCCTAAACGTTAGAGAGAGAGAGAGAGAGAGAGAGAGAGAGAGAGAGAGAGAGAGAGAGAGGCAGAGAGAGACAGAGACAGAAAGAGACAGAGAGAGACAGAGACAGAGACAAAACAAACACAGAAACGTATTAAAAGGCGTGAGTATTTGGGAAATTCATAAAAATAATTGAAAACTATCGTCTAAAAACAATCAATAAGCCATCTGTGAAATCTTCAAGTTTAGAAGCAATCTGAATCCAAACAGCGGGATACAACTAAGTGCACCTCCACACGAATCAACGATCGGGCATTAAAACACTTTCAATGCGTATGAATGATGTGAAACGACGAACGACTTTTTCAACTTTTTTTTTAAAGGGTGGGATGGTAGACGTTAAACGCTCATTTACTTTCGGACAGAGGCATTGAAGTCAAGATTGGAGAAGCTGTTCACCGCATGTCTTCATCTAATCGTTAATAAGTGTACGTCGACCCTAAGAGTCTAACATTATTCCGTGTGTCAGCACGACCTGAGACGACAATAATAAAAATAACACTGACAACAGGGACATAGGAAACACAGACTCCAACAACAAGACTGTCATATTTTGAATTTAAACTAAACGAACTACAAATCTGGACAACTGTTTCAATAACAACTCTCTTGTAATATTTTAGAAACACTGCATCAGACCACACATGATGTTGTGGCACCTACTACATAGTTGAGACCGCCTCTCAGAACTTGTGAGAAGTACACGCCAAATCTCAAATTAGGTTTGTGACTTGAAAGTTCTTAATCGGGTCCCGACAGGAAGTCCTCTCCAGGATCGCACAAACAACTGCTGCCCTGACAAGTTTGAAGCCGATTTTAAAAGACAGGACCATCAGTCTACATTCCAAGGTAAGGCTGCTGCGCGCCCTTGTCATCTCCATCTTCCTATACTTGCGAACTTGTAACTTGCGAAACATGGACCCTCATATGAGATCTCCAACGAAGAATACAAAGCATGGAGATGAGGTGCTACAGAAAACTTCTGGGCATTTCCCATACCCATGACATCACCAACGACGAAGTCCAACAGACCATCCCACAAGCCATTGGACAACACGATGACATGCTCACAGTGGTGAAAAAATGGAAACTCCGATGGTATGGCCACGTCGCCAGGGCACCAGGCCTTGCAAAGACCATCCTGCAAGGCGGGGTGCAAGGAGGCAGAAGAAGAGGGAGACAGAAAAAGAGATGGGAGCACAACATTCGAGAATGGACTGGTGAGGGTTGCTGAGGACAGAAAAAGATGGAGTACGCTGGTTCAACGAGCATCTGTGGTGCCCCAACGACCTTCGATTTACGGGATAGGATAAGATAGGATAGGAATCGCTTTCAAATTACAATGGAGTGTATTTTCAGAAATGCCTGGAACTTTCGTATCTGGTATATATCTCAGACTACCCTGACAATGAGAAATGGATATGCTTTTTTTTAACCAATTGTGTCCAATGAGCAGTATTACACTTGATGTCCTATAGTCAGTGGAGACCCCAGTTGGGGTGCCGGGAGTTTCAGTATAAAAAGTATCCCCACTTTCTGGAAATTTAGTGCTTTAAATTCCCACTGTCGCTGTTTTTCTCATTTTGCTCTTTCTCATTCCTACTCTGTTCTATCAATCTGCTATACTATCTTCCTCTTCGCTAGACCAGTCACCTACCTTTTTTTCTTGAAAACTCTTCCGGGACAAGACTCCTTATTTGTGTATGAGGTCTGTTGGATCAGCTTGGGAATATTGGACGCTTTCTGCCAGGTGGTCACTAGGGCTTCCTATGATGTTATTATTTAGCAATGTAGGCATTTTATATGTATGTGTTTTGTTGATAATTTATAATGATGTTTGTATTCTAATTTGTTTTTGTAAACAGGGGTTCGATAAATTAGAGTACAGCCTCAGCGTCCCCTGCGTGGGATGTCTTTATTGTAAAGTGACTGGCTGGTGGAGAGCTTTGAGTTTTACCACTAGGGATGTCTTTATTGTAAAGTCAGTCGGCTGGTGGAGAGTATTCAGTTTTACCACTAGGGTTGTTTCAGCAGATCTTTTATGCGGATCGTGGGTTGTCCGGTCCTGATTTGGCTCGGAAGAGTCCGCTGGACCTAAAGCAATAATCATGTAATGTAATGTAATGTAATGTAATGTAATGTAGTCAGTGGAGAATTAGAAGTGCGCTAGGCTGTCCATGGGACTAAGGGAAAGAACTAGGGGAGAAAGGTGTTCTTCATTCCCTTGTCAATTTGAACATGAAATGTTCAAAGGTGTTGCCAATGATGACATTGTCAACGTTTTGCTTCTTCTGCTCACGTAACTGTCATATAACATTACATTACATGATTATTGTTTTAGGTCCAGCGGACTCTTCCGAGCCAAATCAGAACCGGACAACCCCCGATCCGCATAAAAGATCTGCTGAAACAACCCTAGTGGTAAAACTGAATACTCTCCACCAGCCGACTGACTTTACAATAAAGACATCCCACGCAGGGGACGTTTTTGAGGCTTCACCCCAACTTATCGAACCCCCGTTTACAAAAACAAAATAGAATACACCTAGTGGTAAAACTGAATACTCTCCACCAGCCAGTCACTTTACAATAAAGACATCCCACGCAGGGGACGGCTGAGGCTTCACCCCAACTTATCGAACCCCCGTTTACAAAAACAAAATAGAATACAAACATCATTATAAATTATCAACAAAACACATACATATAAAATGCCTACATTGCTAAGTAATAACATCATAGGAAGCCCTAGTGACCACCTGGCAGAAAGCGTCCAATATTCCCAAGCTGATCCAACAGACCTCATACACAAATAAGGAGTCTTGTCCCGGAAGAGTTTTCAAGAAAAAAGGTAGGAGACTGGGCTAGCGAAGAAGACGATAGTATAGCAGATTGATAGAACAGAGCAGGAATGAGAAAGAGCAAATGAGAAAGACAGCGACAGTGGGAATTTAAAGCACTACATTTCCAGAAAGTGGTGATACTATTTATAATTAAATCCCCGGCACCCCAACGGGGGTAACTGTCATATTGGAAAGCCACCACCAAAGAGAGCAGATATATAAAACTTCTGTGACGAAGTGGAGAGGGGAATTTAGAATAGAACTTTGCACAACAGCTCTAACCTGACAAGGAATAATGAGATATTGCGAAATATGTTCGCGGTGAAAGAGAAGTCAGTTTGACACACAGACCGGTTCTTTATGTTTTAGCGTTTCTGAACATTTATAGTTTTATCCTACAAAAAACAAACACTTTGTTTTTCACCGCCTTGAGCGCACTTCTGCAATGGAAAGTGCTCTGTAGAAAGTGCACTGTGATAATTCGTGAATTTGTGTTTCCTTTTTTGTTTATTAGACAGATCTGTTCCCTCAGAAACTCACCACCCGTCTTTGATCAGCTAATTAATATCCTTGCTTTGTACGTGTGTGTGTGATTGTGTGTGCGTGTGTGTGTGTGTGATGATGATGATGATGATGATGATGATGATGATGATGATGATGATAATAATAATAATAATAATAATAATAATAATAAATTATTATTATTATTATTATTATTATTATTATTATTATTATTATTATTATTATTATTATTATTATTATTATTATTATTATTATTATCATCATTATTATTAAGCCAGCACAATCATGGGCAAGAATGCCTTTCATAGAAAAACCAATTTTCATTAAATACTGGGTGCTATACGAGTCTTATTCCTAAATCAGACTCAAAGAGCGGCGATCTTTAACCAACGTACAAGCCTACATGTTACACACACATGCACACACACTAACATACATACACACACATTTGCAAAACATCAGGACTGGGTTTATTAAATATGTAGGAATCGGAAAGTGTTTTTTTTTTAACTGAAAGAGCGCAAAATCAATTCCTCTTTAAAAAAAAAAAGTAGGTATCAAGGGATCAGTTTACTAGCGCGCCCTGCGCCATTGACGCATAAAAATAAAAAATGGCCCATCTACAATTCTTGCCAGGGGACGAATGGCGCTTCGATTTTTGGTACCAGTGCGCCACCACAATAACAGTCCACTGTATTGGAGGCGACAAACGTGCATTTGCTAAGGCAAGTTCAGCGATTGGCTATGAGGGCCCGGATGTTGATCTTTCAGCCAATAAGAAGTGTTGTACGATTCTTCCAAATCAGAATTTGCTATCGTCTGCGCGTATGTTGTGTCCGTGCAAGGAGGATTTTGTGTTTTTCTTTTCCGTATCTGATGCAAAATTGGCTCATTCCGTCTAAAAAGTTGACCTAGTACTTACGTCGATTTTTCATCAAAAAGTTGCCCGAAAAGTGGCTGGATTTTCTCCGTTCCGGATAGAGCACTCCCTTGCACTTAAAGCAGGGGCACTCCCATGCACTAAAAGAGCACTCCCCTGTATTTAGAAAAAAGTGGGGTCCTGGAAAAAAGTGGGTTCCTATCAAATGAACCCATTTGTAGCTAAGAAAGGCAAGGTCTACTACCCATTTGTACACTCACCCCCCCCCCCCCTCTCCCACACACACATACACTAAAACCCACGACAAACACACATCCATCACTCAAACATGTGGTGCATAGGTAAGTCACTAGATGGAAAGAAAACCGAATGGTTATATTTGAAAATGTGGTAGATTGGCTGCATCAAATAACTATTATAGTAAGGAGGGAGGAAACCGGAGTACCCAGAGATAAACCCCCGCGCGGTGACCTAAATGAATCTCGTACCTAAGTCCAATAAGTTTCCCTCCTTCCCCTAACTGTCTGCATAGGAAACAAGCGCCCTAACCAACCGTGCTAATAAAGATTAGGCAATTTTGTTTTATATTACTTTGGTCTGGCAAGAGCACTTATAATAAGTTTGCTTGTGTTTTACTTCTTCGCTTGTGTTGCCAACAAAAGCAAGGTATGTTAAGAAATGGGCAATAGTGTTTTATAGTACATCAACGAGCGCATTGTCCTGCTTTTAAGTGTTATAAGCCATACATTTTTATCGTCAATGACCATTGTATTCTACCACAATTGTTAAAGCTTAGGGTCTGCGGCTGCTGTGCATTAGCTGAGAATACAACCCGAAGTTCGCCTTCAATTCAAAGGTAACGAATATTTTCACACACACACACACACACACACACACACACACACACACACACACTGCCGAGGGTACACAGTGTTATCATGACTTTCCTGAAACTCCACACACGTTGTGCTGACAATGGGTAATATTTCTTCCCCATTTTTAAGTACGTTTAAGTGTTCGAACACTAACCCTAACCCGAACCCAGCCCTAACCCTAACGGATCATTGTTCTGACGTCACAACAAGTAGGTCTGTCAAAACAAGTTATGTAGATGTTCACTGGTTTGTCCAGGTAACAACGTGTAAGTGTGCCCCCACACACACACACACCCACACACACACCCACACACACACACGCACCTACACATACACACACACACGCGCGCGCGCGCGCGACTTCTTTCATCTACACACACGCATTGATTTTCATTTAATTTTATTTCTTCACCCGCGTAAGCATGTTGTTTAAAGAGATCAGCACACAACAAAAACTCCTCCTAAAATATAATAACTGCAGGCAAAATCTGTCGAATTGCAAAATTTGTTGATTAAAATGTAGTCTGAAATCACTTCGGTTAAAAAAACAACACCAAAACAAACAAAAACACAACGTTACATAAAACAAACAAACAAACAAACAAACAAACAAACAAACAAACAGCCAACAACTGAAACATACCATTTCAGGGAGAATTAGTTCATCATCGTCGGCTTCGCAGTCTTAGTCATCTTGATCGGCGCTGATTAAAAAGTGTGCAAATGCTTGCGATGTGTTTGAAGATGCTATGGCAATGAACAATGTTACTTTGGAAGAGAGAGGCACACGACACTCTGAAGAGGCTGAGATGACGAGACAGGTTGGAAGAATCGAAGATAACGCAGCAAAGGTATAAGCGTAGGATAACGGCAAGTTTATTTGGCGAAATGTCTTAAAACGGGAGTACTGATGAAGCTATGCACGTCCATATAGACACGCTCTTAACGAAATAAATTCAGTTAGCAGCCTGCAAGCTCTCACTGAAGTCAGTTAAATTGGCATTTGGACGATAATGATCTGACACAAACGAATGGCACAATTTTTCAAGACAAGATTGTAAACTGGGATTTTAACGTTGACGATGCTTCTGATGGAGAGATTCGATTCTGTTTTGAAGATGATTCTGATGTAAATAAACCATGCTCTCACAAATAGAATTTCACAATTTACAAAACAGTTCAGTTCAGCAGTACTTCATTCCTAGGGCGATGTGACACACAGGCCAGTCTGATTTGTAGGTCTGCAAAATCACAATTAAATCCTTAGTTGAACTTGCGAAATTCTTTAAGACATTGAATATCTATATCTATATATATATATATATATATATATATATATATATATATATATATATATATATATATATATATATATATATATATATATATATATATATATATATATATATAGAGAGAGAGAGAGAGAGAGAGAGAGAGAGAGAGAGAGAGAGATGGATGCTGCCACATTGACCTTGACAACAAATCTTTGATTTAGATACAAAATGAAAGAGGGATTCTATAGAAAATTCGTGGGTTTTTACAGGTGTTACTACCACCTCCCAAAATTAAAAAAATCAGGTGAACCGGTCACCGTAGTCAATCGGGATTATTTAGTCAATTTGTTCGAATAAATCGTAAATATTTATTTAAAACTGTTTCAAGCACCAGCAATATTATATTCAAAATTACACAGCCTTCCGAGTCCCGTCAACATTTCTAATGGAGTTGAAGAATGAGTCTTTTTGCAAGTTATATTCCGAAGTAAATGTACACTTTCGGAGACAAATGTGATACAGTGAACTTTCGGAGACAAATGTGACACTGTCAATTCTGATGAAAACACATCGTCCGGGCACTCCACTATCAGTTTCTCTTAGTATCCGGTGCCAGTAACAACATGGTCACACATAGTGGAAGTGGACTAAAACTCGCAGAAGGTCACACCAAATATTCGTAAATTCTGTCTTTTATCACGACCGATTATACTTCAAATATATTCTGAAAAACGAAGAAGAGGTCGTACTTTGTAGAAACAAGCGGCAAGTGCTGAGCAGAATCTAAAAAATCCCAGGAGATCTTTCTTCGAATTAAAAACTGCTTTGTCTGTTCATTCCGTATTGAAACACATTCAACGCTTGAAACTGCGATTTAAAAGAATGCTTCAAAGACAAATCAAATCAAATGCTTCACGTATTACTTTTAATTTTATTTCTTTAAAATAACATCTTTATTTGCTGAGATGCAATGTGCTAGAGGAATTCTCTATTGCGGGAAATAAACATTTGTTGACTTTGACTTGACTTGAGAACAGTCCAGTCATTACAAAAATCCCTCACCCATCAGCCACTAGAAGACGTTCTGTACAAAGCATAACTGAAGCAACTGGAATTGATATGAACTATGATGAACACGTAGGTCTATTTCGATACATGTACCAATTGGTGGCTTTCTGAGACCAATGTTGGACACCGTGTCACTAAATACTACGACTATCGGTGTTGCAAAGTACTTTATGTTAGTGCAAGATTAATAAATACATTTGTACGAAAAAAGTAAAACTTTCGTTTTGTTTTTTTAAAATGACGGTACAAAGTAAGCTACTTCGGTGTAGGAGCGCAGTTGGCTCAGTGGTCTACGCAGTCTTCGTATGTCTGGCGATAAACATTGAGGCCTGTAAAGGCAAGAGTTCAAAGCTAAAGCCCATTGACCGCCTGGAATTAAAAAAAAAATTAAAATGAGAGAATATGATTACGTGATTACTTTGAAACACTGCGCCCCTACTCCTCCGGATGGGAGTATAAACCGAGGTCTAGACGGCACGCACGCATTCCATCCCATGGATTTTAAAGATCCTGAGGTTCCTGTGCTAGACGGGTGGGTGCCGGCTACGCACATACACCATGCATGCATCAGGTCTCTTCTCTTCTCCCCATCCCTTGTCCTGCAGGACTGTGCTCAATCGTCTAGGCGTCAGACTATGCGCCAAAAGGGGGCAAATGGGCGCCTCGGGCAGCTTGAGTTAGATCCTGTATCGACCAGCAGCGTTTGAGACGGAAAAGCGCTTTATAAGAAAAAGCTAGAAGGAATTCAACAACGTACAACTAACTACAAGACGAAACTAAACTATAGCACTTTCGGCGGTGTTAAAATGCGCTTTGCAGATTTTGCGAGGCTAACAGGCAATGTAACACTAAAAGACAAAAATTAATTCAAAAGTAATACTGTTACAAAAAAAAAGACTCTACATGTATTAATAATAATAATAATAATAATAATAATAATAATAATAATAATAATAATAATAATAATAATAATAATAATAATAATAAATATAATTCGCCTTTTCTCAACATTGAGCTCAAGGCGCCTACAGAAAGGCTTAACGACGTTTAATCAAAAATCAAACATTGTAATAATATGCAAAACAGTGTAGATGTCAGAATTTCAAACAAAGAAGTAAATACCGCCAAAACAGGTGTGCAAAGGAAGGGAAATGAATATTAAACAACTGCACTCCACTCACGCACATGTATCAATGAACTCTGTGCATACTACACGATTGATGACAAAGTAAGGTTGTGTCACTGAACAAGGACGATGTGTCAGTCAACAAAAATCGAGCAGCTGCACAGTACTGGAGTCACTTTATTGCAGAGTTTGTTTGTATGTAGATTTGTAGTCACACGACACTTTCGCATATAGGTGACTACTGGACCGATTTATACTGACACCAGCGGGCCAGTTGTTGGTATTGCAGAGGCTGTAGGTCAGTTCTGTTGACTTTTGTCAGTTGAAACGTAGAGAAGCCTGGAGACGATGCTGCAGTTTTTAAAACAGCCGACGGCGAGTGGCTGAGAGCCTACCTAGACAACTAGCAGAAGCCGCTTTCTATGCCTCTCTCCGCGATCCTCATCTTTATATCGCAGCACTAAGCCACGCGACGCGGCGCCTAACTACACGCTGCATGCATCACGAAACTGCAGATTTGGCCCAGGCATTAATGAATGTTTTGTTGTTGTTTTTTAAATTTCGTTTTATTCGGTCAGAATGTATTTATAGTTGTTATGATTTCATTTAAATTAAGGTAAAATCACAGCGATGTGAAAAGATGTTAAAATAAGAGATTCATTCATCCATTTATAATAAATGCACGACGATTCCCGACGTTTTGAGAAATAAATTTTGCAAGTAGTCTACCATTAAAGTCGATCAAAGTGGCTCAGTCGTACATAACGTTCGACAGTGCAGTGCGCAGAATGAAGCAAGCTAGCGCATTGAGCAGCTTAAGTTCTATTACGATGTCGGCCCACAGCAACTCAGTTGAACAGATGTTTGAGCTGGTAATGGTGCAGATTTAATATAGAAACAAACAGTGATTGCTTTTCACCTTCTGGTGAAGACTACTGGTCTCGTTTCTTTAAACTGTTGTTTGTTTTTTTACTAAACAACCGTTCTGCAAAGCTTGGATTTTTTTCTTCTTCTGAATTAATGCAATAAGATAGACAAAGAAAAATGTCTATAGTGTCCCAGTTTAACGTGTTATGTGCATGCAGGTCTTGCGGTGTGACAATTTCTCAAGTGCCAGTGACTCCGAAGTTTGTTCCGCGTGTGTGCGCGTGCCTTTTCCTCTATGGTATTTACTGTGTGCATAATAGGAATGCCTTCGTCGCAGCCAGCTGGTGGTACACGGTGTGACCAGAACCTTTGGAAGCGAATGACCGTCCCCAACCCCCTTCCTTCCATTTCCACCCCCTCCAACCAACCAACCCCTAAAACATTTGTCTCTTGTCTACCGGGGATAAAAGTTCTGGAAGTAAGACCCTGCAGTCACTCATTAGTACTAGTTTTCATTTCGAGTACGGTGAATTCATCCAGACCCGTACATCATTACCTTGTATTCTCAGAGAAGCGTTTTTTGTTGTTTGTTTGTTTGTTTGTTTTTTGGCCTTATTTATTTATTTCATTCATTCATTCTTATTTAGCGCTTTCCCAGCTCAAAAGCTGCTCAAGGCGCTGGCCAATACAGGATCTAACTCAAGCCGCCCGAGGCGCCCACTTGCAATATTTGAGCGCAAAGTCTGACGTCCAGACGCCTGAGCACAATCCTGGGTGACCGGGGATGGGGGAGAATGGACCTAGTGCGTGCTGGGTGTATTTGTGTAGCCGGAACTCACCGCGGTCTAGGACATGAACGTCAGGATCTTTCAAGTCCGTGCGATAAAATGCGTGCATGCGCAAACTAGACCTCGGTTTATACTCTCCACTTAATTGCTTTCACTGGCATCTGAGCCTTGAGTGCATTCTCCAATTTTCAAGTTGGCCGTTTTTGACTTTAAAAGTACTATTTCCTACAGGCTCATCGAAGTTCTCAACACTGAGTAGTGCTTGAGAGCCAACTTAATATCGTCGCTTCCCTTCATTGACCTATCAATGTCTGAGTGCATGTAACCTATGGCCAGGGGATGGGGTAGGCTGGGAAGGTTGCCAACCGCCTGCTGGCTCCAGCAGTAATGAGCTCCTGCGTCGACCATCAGCAGAGGCGTTGAGCATATCTCCTTTTGCCGACCTGCATCTTTCACTGCGGCGGTCCTACCCATGCCAATCTGCATGTAAAATAGCGGCGGTCAGTGGACCTGCAATTTCCATTGCGGCGTTCCTAACTGACACAGCTCGCGCCTACTCCTTTGGTGGCGTTGAGACTCTGGCTGCCGGGGATCCCTCGGCTGAACGGTCTTTCCGAGCTGTCCCTTCGGTTAAGTTGGCAGCGCCGCCTGGCAGATTGGAGAGATTCTGATACAACTCTCCATCTCACCTTTCTATCTTCATTTTCCTGTCATTTTGGGCTCCTTCGACTGGGCGACAGCCCCGGTTCGTTGAAATCCGCCTCGTCGTTCGGCTGCCGATTGCTCCATTCCCTGGCTGTTCCTTTTCTTTTTTTATTACTACTGGGCGACGAGGGGATCTCTGTGGAGAGTGGCGATCTCCGGACTGCCGATGCCAAGCACCGCCAGCGTTTTCCCGTGTTCTGTTTACCCTCCCTTACGCGGCCTCTGCATGGTCCTACATGTAAACCCCAGGGCTTCATCGGCACATCTGCTCTCAAATTACCTTCCGTCTTCTTGTGCCTCCTCTACACCAGCATTGCAGCTGCTTTGAGCAGCCTACCATCCATGTCATCTTTATTACACCTTGACTTCCTATATTAACTTGGCTTCGATTTTTAACTCCCCTAAACGCTCTGTATCCGGAGGCATAAATCTACCTAAAAAGAAGACGCTGAGGCTGTACTCTAATTTATCGAATCCCCGTTTACACAAACACAATAGAATATAAACATCATTATAAAATATTAAACAAAACACATACATATAAAATTCCTACATTGCTAAATAATAATGCCATAGAAAACCCTACTGACCATTTGGCAGAAAGCGTCCAATATCTTGAAGCTGATCCAACAGATCCCATACCCAAATGAGGAGTTTTGGGGGTGTTTTTAAGAAAAAAGATAGGTGACAGGTCTGGGTAAGATTATAGTCAATTGATAGACCAGATTAGGAACGACAAAGAACAAATGAGAATGACAAAAAAGTGGTAATTTCAAGCACTAAATTTCCACAGAGTGGGGATACTATTTATACAGAAAACCCCGGCATCCCAACGGGGGTTATTCTCAAGTAGTTCATGCAATTTAATAAAAAGTCTTGAACACCGGATATTGTCGGTATTTCGAGTTGCCTTCTGCGGCACTTCAAAGCCTGAGTTCGGATAAGAGTATAAACCGAGGTCTAGTCCCTTGCATGGATTTTAAAGAACCTGACTTTCATGTCTCAGACGGGTGAGAACCAACTACACAAATACGGCCAGAAAGCACCAGGTCCCCTTCTCTGCCATTCCCGGTCGTCCAGGATTGTACTCGGTCGTCTGGGCGTCAGACGATATGACTAAGGAAAAAAAAATGGGCGCCTCGTGGGTTGAGTTGAACCTCTGTCGGCTAGCGCCTGAAGTAGCTCTTGAGCTGGAAAAGCGCTAAATAAAAACGACTAAATAAATAAATGACTTCCATTCAGATGAACTGAATTGAAGGTCAGGGTAAACATTCATCCGCACATCCCAGAACTCCCGTTGGGGTGCCGGGGTTTTCTATGTAAATAGTATTCCCCACTTTGTGGAAATTTAGTGCTTTAAATTACCACTATCTCTGTCAATCTCATTTGGTTCTTCTCGTTCCTAATCTGTTCTGTCAAACTACTATCTTCTTCGCTAGACCAGTCACCTATCTTTTTTCTTGAAAACTCTTCCAAAACTCCTTTTTTGTAGAGGATCTGTTCAGTCAGCTTGGGGATATTGGACGCTTTCTGCCAAATGGTCACTAGGGCTATCTATGGTATTATTATTTAGCGCTATCGGCATTTTTTATGTATGTGTTTTGTTAATATTTTATCATGAAGTGTATATTCTATTTTGTTCTTGCAAACGGGGTTTTGATAAATTAGAGTGCAGTCTCAGCGTCCCCTACATGGGATGCCTTTATTATAAAGTGGCCGGCTGGAGGAGGGCCTTCAGTGTTGTCATTAGGGTTGTCTTAGCAGATATTGTATACGGATCAGGGGTTAGAGCCCTCACTCAACCAAGTTGTAGGTCCTGATTCGGCTCTTTGCAGTCCGCTGGACCCTATAAACAATGACTAACTACTGTATCTAACTAGCACATCCACAAACAAGACATTTCGTTTTGGTCTCTGTGAATTCGCAGGTAGCTACTGGCATACAGTTCATACAGCTTGGAACTCATTTAACATTCGTTTTCTATGTGCACAGGGCTCAGCAACTGGGTAAAATCCCCAAAGACTGATTTAATCAACATGCAAGTTGACTAATACGTTCTTTAAATTTATGTGTGTCAATTAAAGGTGAAATGTGTAAAGGTCACCTGCATCTTGTTGGCTATTAATCTGGCCAATGATGCGCGCAATGTCCCCTCTCTATCAAGTTAACTATTCATTAAGTTAAACGAAATGGAAGTGAAACGAAAATGTTAGGCTGTTGATTTCATTTGTTCCCAAGATATCTCTCTTTTTTTGCATTTCCACGTAAGAAATACTTTGAAATGTTCGGAATCAGAGCGAGCCAAATGCCGATCTATCTGTCGGTCGGTAGGTTGGTCTGTCGTTCGTTCCGTTGCATGCCATATTTAAAGAGTCGCTGAGAGAATTTTGACCAAATTTCAACGGAACATTACACGGGTTAATGATCAGCAGCCCGTGCCAATCGCCTTTGCTCTGCCTCCAAGGTCAAGGTCACGGGGGTCAATCTTTAGCTAGATATCTTTGACACTACTTTTCAAATAATAGCTGAAACAATCCAGTTGATTTTTGGGGGGTTTACAGGTACTTTAACTCTGAAACAATTTTGTTGATTTTTAGTATACAGGTACTTCAACTCTTGTTCAATCATTCTGTAGCAATTATCCGTGTGTTGGTCAATCGGTTGGACGAACAGTCGGTTCAGATTTGACTTTTCTGTTCAAAACAATATTTGGGTATAAAAAAAACAATGACTCAAACGATTTGTATTACTTGTAGTATGTATATACGTGTATTACTGCTCAGCCCTTTATGTAATTTATTATTTTCACTTTCTCAAAATTAATGTCAAGGTCGCAGAGGTTTATAATTTATAAAAATGATTTGCGTTATGCTTCAAAACGGGTTCAACAGATTTTAATGATGTTAAACTTGCAGAAAGAGGCCAATCGTTTTAAGGTTGTTGTTTTTTCTTTAAGATCAAGCCGATGCAGAACAGACCTTCAAAAATTAACGCTTTCAAAAATGCTGGTTTTCAGCGATGTTTAAACATACATTTGGACGGCTTACCAGCTTGTTCCCTTCTATTAGGCATCTTGTTACACAATCAACTAGTTGTTGTTGTTGTTGTTGTTGTTGTTTAAATCAAGTCTAGTAAACCAGAAATGCTGTCAGCTGCTGTTGTTTTCATTCACTTGTTATTCCTTTAATTAGGTTGGCCGGCAGGTGCATTGCGCGCACTCCCATCCTTGTTGTTTGTTTTTGTGGCGTGAAATGGGACTAATAATCAAGTAGCCTAATAATATCAGACTCTATAACCTCTCTTTCGCATTATTAAGAGCATATCTATCACACTGTTGCTGCGATGTCCGCCGCCATACGAGACTTCTCATCGCAGCGCGCAATAACACGGAGAACTGTTATCATTCAAACTTTACAAGAATGAGAAACAAAAATGGATTAATGCCCTTAAAAGAATGCCAATTTTGGACTAACACAAAGCAAAACAATGCAATGCATTTGTTTCTAGTTAATGTAATTGCAGCGGCAAGTTAAGGAAACAGCGTCCGGCTATTCTTGTCGTAATTTAAATAAACTGGATTTCCTGATGATCCACATAATAATAATAATAATAATAATAATAATAATAATAATAATAATAATAATAATAATAATAATAATAATAATAATAATAATAATAATAATAATGGAGGTTAAATACGCGTTTTCCCCCAAATCTCAACTCATGCCCAAAGAGTAACGATCTGTTTCCCACGACACACGCTCACATGTTTCCCACACTCTGTCATATACACAAAAAACACACATATTTCAAATATGTAGTGTAAAGGCACGGGTGTATAAGACTAAGAGGGGCACGGAGAGGGGGGACGGAGGGGGAAATTGCTATTAAAAGGCGGAAAGAAAATTGAATTTAATTTGTGAAATTAAACATTGACCGCATCCAATAAAGTTATTAAAGGGAGGGAAGAAACCGGAGTGCTCGAAGAAAACTTTCGGTGACCTGATTACGCTCGTACCTGTGGGCTCGGGGAATTAATAGAATGGACCCAACGTTTCCAGGAGTGTCGTAAGAGGCGACTAACAGGGGTGATGTCAGCACTGCATCACTGGGCGAGAGTCTTCTACACAGAAGTCATCGGCCAGGCCGGAGGAACCTCATGTTACTATAGGTTCAAGGCGGGCCAAGGCGAGCCACATTGTAATCGTGGATTTCCGCCGTGGCCAACAGCCTGGAGAGGATAGGGCCCCAAAAGTCTTTCTTGCCCAAGACACACGCTTGATCCAAACAAAAATCCAGATGGTGGACCTGGCACAGTCCAAGCGGGGAGCATCACAACCAATTTGGGTACATCATGATCAAGACGCGGTCCAGAACTGGCAAGACCCACACTTTTTCATGAGATGAAATTGGAAGTGACCACGATCTCGTGAGGATGTCTTTCCGGCTCCTCTTGAAGAGAGTAATCTAAGCAAAGTGCACCAGGCTGAAGTTCGACCTGGACAAACTGCAAGACCCGAAGGTGGTAGAAATATTCCAAGCCACAACTGGAAGAAATTTGCACCACTGTTCATTTTGGGAGCTAGGGAAGTAGATGTCAACACCATGACCACCACCTTCAACTTAGCCATGACTGATGCTGCCACTGAGATCCTTGGCAAGTGCCGCCAAAAGAAAAAACAGTGGTTCACCCAGGAACGTTTGGACCTCTGTGATAAACGAAGAGAGATGACATGGAGAAAGAACACCTCACAAAGAGCTCATGCCTACCGAAAAATCAACCGTGATATTCGAAAAGGCATGCGCGCAGCAAAGGAGAACTGGACAGATTATCAGTTCAAGTAAATAAAGAATAGTCTGAACAAAGAACAACCGCAAGAAGTCCTGCCAAACTGTGAAGCGGCGGACAAGATTTAAACAGCCTAAGGTCTCCACGATCCAAAGCAAGTCTGGCTTGTCCCTTACAGAAGAACAAGAAGTCGTGGATAGATGGAAATAATACTAATCTGACCTTTATAACCACACACCAAACGAAGACCCATCAGGTCTAGCTTGTTCCCAAAACAGAGAAGAATAAGAAGAAGTCCTCCAAATTCTCTGATAAGAAGTTGAGGCAGCCGTGCAATCGCTGAAGAAGGGGAAATCAGCGGAAGCGGACAACATACCCGCAGAATTTCTTCAAACAGGTGGAGAAGAGATGATGGACGCCCTCGCCATTATTTGTAACAAGATCTGGCAGAGTGGGGAGTGGCCTACACTATGGACCCAGCCCTTGTCATCACTCTTCCCAAAAAGGGTAACCTTCAGGAGTGTTAAAACTACCGCATCATCAGTCATCCAGCAAAGTTCTCCTTAAAATAATACTCAACAGGTTGAAAACTCAAGCTGAACAAATCATAGATCAAAAACAAACAGGATTCAGGGCAGGGCGATGCACCACTGAGTAGCAAATTTTTCCCCTTATAATAAGCTGCGATAAATACTTACAGCACCAACAACATCTGTATCATATGTTTGTAGACTTCAGGAAAGCGTTTGGCCGAGTCTATCATGCAGCTCTGTGTGTAACCATGAGTGTACATCCTTATTGAAGTAATCAAAAGCCTGTATGACAAGGTTACCAGTGAAGTCTTCCAAAACAGCGCCATCGGGAACTTGCTCAGAACAAAAATCGGCGTGCGTCGAGAATGCCTACTCTCTACAACATTCTTCAACATCTTTCTAGAGCGCCTCCTGTCATATGCCATTGCAGATCATGTAGGCACAGTCAATATTGGGGGTACAGCAATCTCCGACCTCCGTTTTGCAGATGACATTGATGGATTGGCTGGAGAGGAACAAGAACTTGAACAGCTGGTACAGAGCTTGAAACCTCCTCCAGAGACTTTGAAATGGAAATAAGTGCAGAGAAGACCAAAATGATGACCAAGAGCACCAATGGCATCAACACGGACATCAAAGTCCAAGGCCAATTCCTCAACACAGTGCACAGCTTGAAATATTTAGAAGCAATTGTATCAGACAATCGTCCCGACAGGAAGTCCTCTACATGATCGCACAAACAACTGCTGCCATGGCAAGGTTGAAGTCCATTTGGGAAAACAGGACAATCATTCTACGCTCCGAGGTAAGACTGCTGCGCTCCCTTGTCATATGCATCTTCCTATACGCTTGCGAAACATGGACACTCACCGCAGATCTACAACAAAAAATACAAAGCATGGAGAAGGGGTGCTACAGAAGACTTCTGGGCATTTCCTATACCCAGCACCTCATCAACGACGATGTCCGACAGACCATCACACAAGCCATTGGACAACACGATGACCTGCTCACAGTGGTGAAGAAATGGAAACTTCGATGGTATGGCCACATCACCAGAGCATCAGGCCTTGGAAAGACCATCCTGCAAGGCACAGTGCAAGGAGGTAGAAGTAGAGAGAGACCGAAAAAGAGGTGGGAGGACAACATTCGAGAATGGACTGGTTTGACACTGAGCGAAGCCATCAGGGTTGCTGAGGACAAAGAAAGATGGAGTACGCTGGTTAAACGATCATCTGTTGTGCTCCTACTGCCTCCGAGTTACGGGACAGGATAGGAAGCCATGAGGGCTGTTGAGGACATAGAAAGATGGAGTTCGCTGGTTAAACGATCATCTGTGGTGCCCCAACGACTTTCGAGTTACGGGATAGAATATGATACATAGGATAGGATATGTCACATAAGTTTACCTCTTACGGGAATGGAACCTGCGACAGTCCTCTAATTGTGGTGACAAAAATGGCGCAAAGAGAGAGCGAGAGAGAGAGAGAGAGAGAGAGAGAGAGAGAGAGAGAGAGAGAGAGAGAGAGAGAGAGAGATCTTGCCAATTCACACCAAAGGTAATGGTAGTGGTAGCATCAGGCCAACAGATCAGTACTACCGTGTGTTTTCGAAATAAACATTGCCTAAAAATAAAAGAAGGTATTTTGTGTCTTGATGATCGTCTTAGTATTGTATTTGTGTTTTGAGGACTTACCTGTCTGGATCTTACATCCTTATTACTGAAGATGCATCTCATCTGTCCTCGCGTTCTTTACCAGGGTGTGTAGATATATACACCCTGGCTCAAAATGGACTTAATTTGTTTTTCATCAAAATAAAGTAGGAAAGGAGAACAACTGGCGTTTAAATGTTACCCGATAGATCCTATTCTATCCTATTTTATCCTATCCTATCCTATCCTATCATATCCTATCATATCCTATCCCGTAACTCGGATGTCGTTGGGACACCACAGATAATCGTCTAACCAGCGTTCTCCATCTTTTTCTGTCCTCAGCAACTCTCATGGCTTCGCTCAGTGTCAAGCTAGTCCATTCTCGAATGTTGTCCTCTCATCTCTTTTTGTCTCCATTTACTTCTGCTTACCGTGCCTTGCACGATGGTCTTAGGGTTCGGGCACTGAATAGAATAGACCCAACGTTTCTCGGAGTGTCGTAAGAAGCGACTAACAGGGGGTGATGTCAGCACGGCCTCACTGAACAAACGTCTTCTATACAGAAGTCACCGGCCAGGACGGAAGAACCTCACGTTACTACAGGTTCAACGACTGCATGCTCGGGGCCAAGGCGAGCCACACTGTACTCGTGGATTTCGGTTGTGACCAACAACCTGGAGAGGATTGAGCCCTGCCAGATCTTTTTTTGCCAAAGACACACTCGATAGATCCCTACACATAATTATTATTTTTGTTGGGGGGGGGGGGGGCGGGGGAGGGGACAAGGGTTTTGTTGTGGGTGTGGTGGTGAGGATGGTGGTGGACAGCAACTGTAGTGTAACAATGCTATTTGTACAGCAGCACATCAGCATTCAATAAAAACCACAACTTTCAGAGTGCCACTCTCTGTAGTGTGCAATATGGGTTGGAACTTAGGCCTACGTCTCAAATGAATTTGTTAGCCATCCTGACCAAGACATAGGAGCATCTTCAATGGTCGCTGGGCTGGTGATACACATAAAAGTTGTATGCTCGTGTGCCACACCACCAGACCATCTCGACAGCCTCTCAAACGTCGAGGCAGCTGAAAATCCTTACCGGGAAGAGAGGGGACTATAAACTGATTAAAAAAAATTGCCTCCCAAAGTTTGCTCGTTTGTAGGCCTACTGTTGCAAGGCAGAGGATTAAAGAGTCACCAAGCTGGAACTAGAAGAAGATTGGTTCTAATGGTAGTGACGTTATTTTGCTTTGTCCATCACAAGGAAGAGAGATAGTCGGGGGTGATCAGGGGTTGTCCGGTCCGCAAACTTGTTTTTTCCAACCTAGTTCCAGTCATTCGCCCAAAAAGGCAATCCCCGAAGTCGAACGAAGCTCTCCGATGTGTTACGAAATGATGCTTGCATGACTACGACTAGCTGACATTAAAAATGATCGCTGTTGCTTCTAATTCTGTTCGATTTACACAGATTTAGCATTTCGCAACGGTATACTTTGTTAATATGAGCATAATATGAGCACAATTATTATCGACCATATTTAATAGTTGCGTTCCTTGATTTGCATTTTGTTAGTTCTCAGCAGTAAAGGCTAATAATAGCATTGCCCATTTCCTGCCTAGAACCAAGTAGACACTGTTATACAGTATACATAGGCTTAATCTACATTATTATATTATAAGTCAGTCTCCGCGCAGCGAAGAAGCTCACTAGCTGAATATAATTATTAGACCTGTATTGTTTGTTTTATACGTAAATAAATGTATAAACTATATCTATTCTAATTAATAATATTTAGGCCTATACTTTATAATATTCGAATCTTGAAATTTCCGGAGAAGGACGAGTAGGCTAAGCGAATTTTTTTTTTAATAACTCGAGATCAGAGTTAAAAAACAAGTTCGTAAAACATCGGATAGCTCCGCTCGACTCCGAGAGCTTCGTTCGACTTCGGTAATTGCCTTTTTCGGGAAAGTGACTGGAACTAGGTTGGAAAAAACAAGTTCGCGTCCGGTCCTGATTTGGCTCGGAAGAGTCCGCTGGACCTAAAGCAATAATCATGTAATGTAATGTAATGATAGTCGGGGTTAGGAAGCAGATAAAGCAGGCTCAGCCCCACTGTATGCCCCAGTTACTGACGGCAGTAAAACAGGTTGCTGGGTGGAGGCTGGATGACGGTAGCTGCGGTTAAAAGAGATAAGATCCTAGCATCATAACATGTTTATTAAATTTCATCAAGTGTTATTTTCTGCACCGTGTGTTTGCCTAGCCTCAGCCGTAATGAGATGTGCCATACTGTGCCCTCCAGTGGAGCCTTGTGCGTGTTGCTGTCCAAATGCATTAGATGAGGTCGATCGTAGGCTATGCTTTTGGATTTTGTGTAAGATTTAGTGTAAGAGAGAGAGGGAGAGAGAGAGAGAGAGAGAGAGAGAGAGAGAGAGAGAGAGAGAGAGAGAGAGGGAGGGAGGGAGAGAGTTTCAACTTTTTTTTAAAATTAGGAATACAGATTTAAGAATAATTTTAAAGTCTAATTTTCCTGTTTGTCCCTTAACAAATAAACCTAATAAAGAACCTTTAAAATTAAATTGGAAATCAAATAACGTATACACACACACAAATACGCACAAGCACAAACATACTTGTTTAGACCACGTTGTTATGACGCTCATGAAACGCCACATATTTTGTGTTGACAATAGGTCATCTTTCCTCCCCTTTCTAAAAGTACTTTTAAATGATATAACGCTAACTCTAACCCTAACTGTAACAGAACGAGGTCCGTCAAAAAAAGACGAATGCAGATTCTCAAATGTATACGAATATGAATCAGTTTAGTGTCCTCATCATGTACACAAGGATATTCATATTGCGTTGAGCATCAGTGGTATAGAATAAAATATCAAATAATTTAAAAATGACACTTAGTATCACTTTCACACATAATTATCACTACAACGACACACACATACTGTACACTGTGTCTTCCCTCTCTCTCCACTAGTCAATATCTCATTCATACACACTTCAACACTGTCGTGTGTTTAACAAGAACGCCGTCTAAACATAATCACACGTGCGCAGGCACTCTTACACAAGCAAGCACACGCACACACACACACACACACACAATGCAAACAAATACAGACCTCTTTCTCTCTCTCTTTCTCTCTCTCTCTCTCTCTCTCTCTCTCTGTCTGTCTCTCTATTTGTTTATTCAATTCTTAGTATAATTATTAATATTACTATTTTTTTAAAGAGTGCGGTATGGGGAAGGGTGGAGGGTGGTTGTTTAAAAATTGTTTAAAGATAATGATGAAGATTGTAAGGTATGTACGTTTGCGTGTGTGGGTGTGTGTAGGTGTGTGTGTGTGTGTGAGTGTATTGTGTGTGTGTGTGTTTGTTTATGTTCCACGTACTGTTTTCAATATTAACTGTTGACCTGTCACATGTCATAATTTCTGGATATTGTTTTTGTGTCTGTGTGTGTGTGTGTCTGGGTTTGGGCGTGATTTTGGTATTGTGTGTGTGTGTGTGTGTGTGTGTGTTTGTTTGTTTGTTTGTTTGTTTGTTGTTGTTTGTAGGCTGGGTTGTTTCAAACGCAAAGTAATAGTTGTTTGCAAAGTGACTGTTAAAGGACTTGACCTCATGCACGTAGCGTAGCACTAGTGGCAGCTGTCCTTATTTTGCGACAAGTCGGCAAGTCACGATGTGCGACGTGTTCATCCCGTCAGCGCAGCATGTTCTTTCCTGTACAGCAGGACATCTGAGACTCTCAGAGACAAAAACCTTGTCGTGATAGCCGTTGTTCTGGCAAGGTCTTTGCGAGTATGACAAGAAACCGTGTGAGAAACGCCGACTGTTGATTGTGCATTGTGCTTTGTGCATTGTGCTTTTAATCTGGTGGTTTTTATCTAAGTCCTTAGGTTTTTAGCTCTGTCTCGTCTGCATAGAATCGTATCCACGCTGTAGAAACACGTGAACATGCACAACCCCCCCCCCTCTCCCCCAGCTGTCTTAGAAAATTAGAAAACAGAGGGAGAGGACATAAGCACCGCTCTCACAAGCTGGACCTATGAGAAGGAGCTAGACTGCTGCTAAACCTGCCGAGTATTGACATCCCTGCACCATCTTTATAAAAAAAAAAATGTATGCAGTTGGAAATTCGTTGCCTGATTGGCATACGAAGAGACCACAAGCGCCCGAATCGGAATGCGAGCGGAGGCTGTAGTCTGTATTACTACGAGAAGTTGTAGACTAGTAGGTAGTATAGACTCCGCTCATATTCTATAACTGGCGCCTGTGGAAGAGACAGAAGAAAATTTGCAATGCTAAATCTGTGTGCATTTGCAATGCTAAATCTGTTTTTTGTAACGGCCAATAAATACATTTGACCTAATCATAATGGTTTGCACAAGCAACTGCTGACCCTGACAAGGTTAAAGCCCATTTGGAAAGACAAGACCATCCGTCTACATTCCAAGGTAAGGCTACTGCGCTCCATTGTCATTTCCATCTTCCTATACGCCTGCAAAATATGGAACCTCACAGCAGATCTACAACAAAGAATACAAAGCGTGGAGATGAAAAGAAAATTTGCAATGCTAAATCTGTGTGCATTTGCAATGCTAAATCTGTTTTTTTTTTTAACGGCCAATAAATACATTTGACCTAATCATAATGGTTCGCACAAGCAACTGCTGACCCTGACAAGGTTGAAGCCCATTTGGAAAGACAAGACCATCCGTCTACATTCCAAGGTAAGGCTACTGCGCTCCATTGTCATTTCCATCTTCCTATACGCTTGCGAAATATGGAACCTCACAGCAGATCTATCCTATCCTATCCTGTCCCATAACCCGAAGGTCGTAGGGGCACCACAGATGATCGCTTAACCAGCATACTCCATCTTTCTCTGTCCTCAGCAGCCCTCATGGCTTCGCTCAGTGTCAAACCAGTCCATTCTCGAATGTTGTCCTCCCACCTCTTTTTCGGTCTCCCCCTTCTTCTACCTCCTTGCACAGTGCCTTGCAGAATGGTCTTTGCAAGGCCTGATGATCTGGTGACGTGGCCATACCATCGGAGTTTCCGTTTCTTCACCACTGTGAGCAGGTCATCGTGTTGTCCAATGGCTTGTGTGATGGTCTGTCGGACTTCAACGTTGGTGATGTGTTGGGTATAGGAAATGCACAGAAGTCTTCTGTAGCACCTCATCTCCATGCTTTGTATTCTTCGTTGGAGATCTGCTGTGAGGGTCCATGCTTCGCAAGCATATAGGAAGATGGAGATGACCAGAGAGCGCAGCAGTCTTTCTTTGGAATGTAGACTGATGGTTCTGTCTTTCCAAATGGGCTTCAACCTTGTCAGGGCAGCAGTTGTTTGTGCGATCCTGGAGAGGACTTCCTGTCGAGAGCCATTGTCTGACACAATGGCTCCTAAATATCTGAAGCTGTGCACTGTGTTGAGGGATTGGCCTTGTACTTTGATGTCCGTGTTGATGCCATTGGTGTTGTTGGTCATCATTTTGGTCTTATCTGCACTTATTTCCATTCCATAAGCTCTGGAGGTGGTGTCAAGCCTCTGTACAAGCTGTTCAAGTTCTTGTTCCTCTCCAGCCAATCCATCAATATCATCCGCAAAACGAAGATTGGAGATTGCTCTGCCCCCTATGCTGACTGTGCCTTCGTGATCTGCAAGAGCATCTGACATGATGCGCTCTAGGAAGATGTTGAAGAGTGTTGGGGAGAGTAGGCATCCTTGACGCACACCGATTGTTGTTCTGAACCAGTTCCCGATGACGCTGTTATGGAGGACTGCACTGGTAGCCTTGTCATACAGGCTTTTGATGACTTCTATAATTTTTGGGCTGATGTTGTACACTTTCATGGTTGCCCATAGAGCTGCATGCCAGACTCGGTCAAATGCCTTCTTGAAGTCTATAACACATGATATAGATGTTGTTGGTGCTGTAGGTATTTCTCACAGATTATTCTGAGGTTGAAAATCTGTTCAGTGGTACTTCGCCCTGCCATGAATCCTGCTTGTTCTTCAGCTATGATTTGTTCAGCTTGTGGTTTCAACCTGTTGAGTATTATTTTCAGGAGGACCTTGCTGGGATGGCTGATGAGGCTGATGGTGCGGTAATTTTCACACTCCTGAAGGTTACCTTTTTTGGGAAGAGTGATGACAAGCGACTGGGTCCATGGTGTAGGCCATTCCCCACTCTGCCAGATCTTGTTACAGATAATGGTGAGAGCATCAGTCATCGCTTCTCCTCCTGCTTGTAGCAGTTCCGCTGGTATGTTGTCCACTCCCGCTGACTTCCCTTTCTTCAGCGATTGCACTGCTGCCTCAACTTCTTCCCGGAGAATTGGGAGGATTTCTTCTTCTTCTCTGCTCTCGGGACATGCTAGAACTGATGGGTCTCCATTTGGTGTATGGTTGTAAAGGTCAGAGCAGTACTCTGTCCATCTGTCCAAGACTTCTTGTTCTTCTGTAAGGCAAATGCCAGACTTGCTTTGGATAGTGGAGACTTTGGGCTGTTTAACACTTGTCAGCCGCTTCACAGTCTGGTAGGCCTTCTTGCTGTTGTTCTTGTTCAGATTGTTCTCTATTTCCTGGCATTGATCTTCTATCCAGTTCTCCTTTGCTGTGCGCATGCCTTTTCGGATGTCATTGTTGATTTTTCGGTAGACATCAGCTCCCTGTGAGGTGTTCTTTTTCTTTTTTAACTCTCTTCGTTTATCACACAGATCCAAAAGTTCAGGTGTGATCCACGGCTTCTTCTTTGGTCGGTGCTTGCCAAGGATCTCAGTGGCGGCATCTGTTACAGCTGAGTTGAAGGTATTGGTCATGGTGTTGACATCTACTTCGCCTGCCCCAAAAATAAGCAGTGGTGCAAATTTCCCTCCAATTGTGGCCTGAAATATTTTTGCCACCTCCGGGTCTTGCAGTTTGTCCAGGTCGAACTTCAGCCTAGTGCACTTTGCTGTAGTTACTCTCTTCAAATGGAGCCGGAAAGACATCATCACGAGATCGTGGTCACTTCCAATGTCTGCTCCTGGAAAAGTGCGTGTCCTGCCAATGTTGATGCTTGATCTGAAGCGTTTCTTGACCATGATGTAGTCGATCTGGTTGTGATGTTCCCCGCCGGGACTGTGCCATGTCCATCGTCTGGATTTTTTGTGGAGACCAAGCGTGTTTGCCAGTACCAGATTGTTGTATCTGGCAAACTCCAATAGCCTCAGACCCCTGTCATTTGTCTCGTTGTTGCAGTGGGGTCCGCATGTGTCTCCCCAGTTGTGGTGCGCATCTTGGCCAACCTTGGCATTCCAGTCGCCTTGCACTATGACTATGTCCTTCTTCGGCACTTGGTCAAGGGCCGCCTGTATATTTTCATAAAAATCCTCCACTTCGCTGTCTTCATAGTCTGATGTTGGAGCATAGGCCTGGATGATGGTAATGTTGAAAGGGGTTGCTCTCAGACGGATGGTAATGAGTCTACTGTATAGGTAATATACAGCAGATCTACAACAAAGAATACAAAGCGTGGAGATGAGGTGCTACAGAAGACTTCTGGGTATTTCCTATACCCAGGACATCACCAACAACGAAGTCCGACAGACGATCACACAAGCCATTGGACAGTTTAATGACATGCTCACAATGGTGAAGAAATGGAAACTCCGATGGTATGGCCACGTCACCAGAACATCAGGCCTTGCAAAAGGCACGGTGAAAAAAGGCATGGGAGGACAACATGCGAGAATGGACTGGCTTGACACTGAACGAAGCCATGAGGGTTGCTGAGAACAGAGCAAGATGAGTACGCTGGTTAAACGATCATCGGTGGTGCCCCAACGACCTTTGAGTTACGGGATAGGATAAGATAATCATAATGTCTCTTGGTTCAGAAGTAGGTCTAATAATCTGTTAAAAGCCATATAGAAGTCAAGGGTGGTTGAGTGTTTTTTTTTTTTTCCATGAGCGATGTCTATTCCTGTTCAGTGATCCTAGTTGCTGTTCTAGTATCTTTAATTTAATGTAGCAGTTCTTATATTTCGCTTTTCCAGCTGTAGAGCTGCTCAAGGCGCTGGCCGATACAGGATCTAACTCAAGCTGCCCGAGGCGCCCACTGGCTGCCCTTTAACTTAGGGCCTATTTACTTCTTCTTCTTCTCTCTCTCTCTCTCTCTCTCTCTCTCTCTCTCTCTCTCTCTCTCTCTCTCTCTCTCTCTCTCTCTCTCTCTCTCTCTCTCTCTCTCTCTCCTGGTAAACCATGTATGATTTTGCCTTTTTCCTCATTTACTTATTTTTTTTATCGGACAAAGCAAGCACTGTATCAGAATGTAAAGCTTAACATCGTCTGTCTCTGTCTCTGTCTCTGTCTCTGTCTCTCTCTCTCTCTCTCTCACTCTCTCTCTCTCTCTCTCTCTCTCTATCTCATGGTGAACCATACACGATGACTTTAGACAATAATAATAATAGTAATAATAATAATAATAATAATAATAATAATAATAATAATAATAATAATAATAAAGGATGCCATATATATTATAATTCCAATGGGCACTTGGCTTTAGCAAATAAACTATTCTAGTAGCTGACGTCTCTTCAGTATGCTAGAATTTAAGGGCGAGATTGAACGGGGCGAATCGTTGCCCGCCCGGTGTGACATCGTCAAAGTTCCTAGTATTTTTTTTTTACACTGGGAGCGACTGGGAGCATTCTGATTGGTCGATGCATTACAAAATTCGACGCATGCGCACAGTGATGTCGTAGTCTTAGTAAGGATTAGGGTTAGGGTTTAGGGTTAGGGTTACGACGCCTAAGAACATCGTAAAAAAAGCCGGCCCGACTTGACCTGGCGCATGCGCAAAGGCGCCCGGCCAAAAAATAAGTTACCAGGAACTTTGACGATGTTACACCGGTTTCGGTATTTCTCACATTCAGTGGGTACGCAGTAAACACCTTGCAAAGGCAACGCGAACCGAGCATAAAAACGTGGCCTGCGCTATCTCTGGAGCACAGCATGTGTGTCCTCATGGTAGCGTGCCGTCACGCCTATCCCACCACAAAAATACAGCACAATGGGTTTGGTGGAGAACAAAAAAAGAAAATTTAGAGAGAGAGAGAGAGAGAGAGAGAGAGAGAGAGAGAGAGAGAGAGAGAGAGAGAGAGAGAGAGAGAAGATTATTAATTACATAGATGTGGTGATAGTGCTAATGATGATAATTGTTTAATAGTGATGGTAATGGAAAAATTCGCTTTTAAGCACGCAATTAATTACATCCGTAATTGCAAATTGTATCTCTCTTAAGTGTTTAAGGCCAAGAACAAGAAGACAAACAACAAAGCCACAAAACAAGAGCTGCCTCGGTGATAGCATAGTTTATCTTTTAAAGGACGTCAACACGAATGGAAGGTGGGAGGGGTGCCCATGTAGGTGTTGAAGGAAAACAGGGGAGGGGGAGTGGGGAGGGGGTGGGGGGAAGGGAAGGAGGGAGTATGGGGAAAAAGGAAGATCAAAACAGACAAGATAAGATCTAATCTTCTATGAGCTATGCCAACTTCCCGAGTCAAAGGTTATAATAGTATCAGAAGCTGCATCGCGATTCTCCTAAATCAACTAAACAAACTGACTGGCGGTTGTTTGAGGTACGTCGAGACATGAATGGATTATTTATTGTATTTTTTAAAAAGGACCGAAGGAAAGTCGTAATGGAAAATACCCTAAAACGGACAGACAGAGAGAGAGAGAGAGAGAGAGAGAGAGAGAGAGAGAGAGAGAGAGAGAGAGAGAAAGAGAGACAGACAGACAGACAGACAGACAGACAGACAGACAGACAGACAGAGATAGAGACAGCTGAGACAGGCGGACAGACAGATGCAGACAGAGACAGACAGACAGACATATATTTATGTATTTACTTTAAAAAAATTTATTTATTGAAAAACAATTTTTTTTTGTAACCTCTCATTTTCTGAGCTCAGCGGGTTGAATCTAGACCGTTGTTAACAGTTCCTACACTCGGATGTCTCATGTGGGTTTTAACTGTCTTTCTATTTCTTGGGAATATTCATTTTCATAAAGGCACAGGCGGCGGAAGCTGCTCAGGATTGGGGGGGCACACACAGATTTTATTCACTGACATCAGGGCCGGACCTTGGAAAAGTAGAGGGGGAGGTTACAAATTTAGCGAAGGCGCGAAGCGCCGAGCCTTCTAGGGGGGTCCGGGGGCATGCTCCCCCGGAAAAATATTTTTTCAAGGATGCATCATGGTGCAATCTGGTGCAATCTGAACCTTGAAAAAGCTATTTGTGATGGTCTGGGACTTTGAGCTTTTTGAACAATTGAACTGACAAACTCTGGGGTACAAAAATTATCCTCTGGCCCTCCGTTAAAAAAACAACAACACACACATACAAACATTTATTTATCAGCAGAGATGTTTTGTATACTATTATTTTTCACTACTTTTTGTTGATCGTTAATGGTATAAAGCTTTACCTTGTAGTTTATGAACATCACCGCCCTGCTTTCATTTAATTCAGTCTTGCTGCACTAGGTTCCTCGGCATTAGTACCATTTGTGAATTGTATCTTCTGGCAAAACAGTTCACTGCCTCTTTGAAGTCAATATCAACATCCCTGTGCACTTTCAGTAAAGCAAGTCCATTGAGTCTCTGTTGCCCCATTGTAGAGCGCAGGTAGTTTTTCAGGTTGCGCAACTGACAGTTTGAACGCTCACACTCGGCAGTAGTGACAGGCAGGGTAGGCCAGGGTGCAAAGTATCTTTAGCATGATGAACAGGTTGGGATAAAAATCCCTGTCACAATGTTTCAGTGCTTCTCATGCCGTGGATGGGATGATAGCTGTCACATTCTCAGCAGCACTTCGCCATTTGCAAACCCACCGTTGGTATTCTGCATCAAGGGTAGCGTTGTCTGGTTGGTCAGACTCCCACAACATTGCCAGTGTCTTCACCCCTTCTGGAACCTGCATGAAACCATCCTGGTTGTCTATTAAAGTGTTTGGCACCAGACAGAGACCATCAACTTCTAGGCCAGCATTTTTGAACCTCGAGTCCAATTCGGTTGACAGGTGTTCCAAGAAAGGAATGGCATTGCTAATCTTGAAATATTCTTCTGGAGTGGCCGCAGGTTGGTTGTCACGGAGAGTCTGTCGGGATGCTTGACGAGGAACAATAACACCAGTTGTCAAAGCATTTGCCATTTTGCTGACTTCACCAAACCAGGCAACGAGCGCTGTGTCGACATCTCTTCTAATAGAAGACATGCAGTTACTGACCTCTTTGATTTCCCTGTAGGCATCGACAACATCTTTTGTCCTTTTCTGCAGCTTCACTGTCAAGGGTTTCCATTTCAACGATGTTTTTGGATGATTCAGCGATGGTCGTTTCAATGGATGTTCGTTACAACGAATTGTCATAATTATCAACTTAACATCTTAATTAATATTTCTAAAAAGTCGTTTTTGGTGGATTAGGGCAGTATCAAGGTGAAGGTGCTGGAAGAGGCTTGCGGCCAGAACAAGAAAATATGGCTGCATTTACTAATTTAGGCTTAGGGGTTGGGTTACTTGGTCGTTTCAACGGGAAAACGCTTTGGACGTTTCAACGGATCCCTTGAAATGGTTGGTTGGTTGGTTGGTTGTTTTATTAACGTCTTCTTCACCAAAATGATAAGACGCACATTCATATTCACACACGCATTCACACATGCACGCATACATGCGCACTCACACACCACATTAACTTAAATAATCAAATGAACCGAGCCACTGGAGAATCAATTAAAGCTTTGGCCAACCTAACGCTCACAACAAAACTGATATTATCAATAGAACTCATAGTTTGTAAATCCGTGGGCAGAAAAAGACGAATATAACTACATTCAAATAATACATGCTTCAAAGATACACTTTCATTACATATGCAGTTAACATTTTTACAATATTGAAATGGATTTATGTTGAATTGACTATAAATAACTCTTTGTACGTTGGACCAAAAGTGACTAAAAACTGCAATGTTTTAAAAACAATTTTGAAAAAATTGAAACTCTTTGCATTAAAAAAATTCAATTTTTTTTTTTAATTTGGAAGGGGGGTTCCAGAACCCAGGTATCTCCCCCCCCACCCCTCTGGGTCCGGAACTATTTTCATAGACACTATGTGAGAGAGAGAAAAAAAAGATATATATTTCTACGACTGTGCATATAAGAGAGAAAGAGAGAGAGAGAGAGAGAGAGAGAGAGAGATGGGGGGGGGGGGTAGAGAGAAAGGGAGAGAAACTGACCTGGCAATGTTGATCCATCACAGTAACAAAAACAGCAGTCATGCATGTCATTTGGCATGGGAAATTACACCGTTAATTTTTCAAAGTATGCCTGACGGCGTTCATTTGTATTGATAAATTCGTAAGCAGTTTGCGCTAGGTCTAGTTGATCTACTTTGTCTTTGAACACATGCATTATAAGACATTTATTTAGACGCTCCTGCGTCATCGTTGCCCGAAGGTATGTTTTTACCCGCTTTAGGGCTGAAAAACTGCGTTCAGCCGTTGCAGTTGTGGTTGGGATGGTGAAGTACACTCTGAGAAGTGTATCCACTTCACTCAGCATCCGTCGCACAGTGTCAGAAGCTTTCAGTTCATCCGGCAGTGCTTGGAAGATGGTGATCCTAGAGTTAGCCGCCTCCTGGTGTCACCCAGTGCATGTGGGAGGATTTTAGCTGAGTTTTGAGTCTGTCCAAGTCGATGTCAGCGGAATATGTATCTTTGATTTCTTGAGGAATTTTTGGTCTCTTCCCTGCTGCTCCATCACTTAGAAGAACTTAAATTTTCCTTGGTAAGTCGAGAGCTATTTGATCAAACCCGCTCTTTAAATGTTCTTTGGTGTTGTCAATGGCCTCACAGTATTGCTGTCTGTAGTAAGCAGATGGTCAAGAGTAGCTGTGACCCTGTGAGCCATCGTCCAGTCTTCGTTGAGGCTGCTTCTGTGTAGGAACGCAGGGCTCATCACACAAATTTGCAGCTTTCGTTGTGATGTCAGCAAAAAATGTCTCATAACAATCTTCATGCCGCATGCTTTCCAGTGTTCTCAGACAAAGTCAGCAGCGTTTACTGCGTCATCACAAGTCGTTTGTTTTCTTTGAAGAACTGTCGCCAACTCTTCAGTCACAACAAGGATCTCATCTTTGAATCTTTTTGCAACTCCTGACACATGACCCTGAAAATTACTCGCCCCGTCGTAGGCCTGGCCCCTACAGTTTTGCATTGGCAAGTCAAGTCTGATCAAGCAGTCCTTCAGTGCTTTGAAAATGGTCTCAGCACAGATATTGTTAACTTGCATCAGTCCATAGAAAGGGGGGAAATATTGGTTTGAACCTCCAAATAATGTTTTTTGAGGGGCTGAATATTGGGGGGGCAAATGTATAGGTTTGCCCCCCCAATATTTTTCTGGAGGGGGCCAGTGCCCCCCTTGCCCCCCCGCTTCCGCCGCCTGTGAAAGGTGTGTCAGTTTCCATGGAATCCTAAGAAAATGTTTAGCTCTAATGTTCAAGTTTTCTCTTAACCTGTGTATCGAAGAAATCAAATGTATTGTTGTGTCGTGACGTTGTTTACTTTCGTAGTGTCGAGCGAAAAAAAAAATTGCTGTAAAAAAGGGTTTGCATTTCCGGAAACTGGATGTTCACGTTTTGTATAAAAAGATTGGGATAAAAAAAAACTCTTTGTCTTCCGTAATACTATTGTTTTCTGTTTTGCTGGAGAAAACAAATTATATTGTAGTTTACCGGGATATATAGTTCTAGTGTGATTGTATTTGTGTTGTGTTTTATTGTGTTCTAATTGGATGCCCTACTTTGAACCGAATGTAGGACTAAGTTCAGTTCAGTATATTAATATCACGTCAAGTTACTCTATGTAATATACGACCAATATGTATATATTGTTACACTCGGATCGATGTTGGTGTTTTTCTATCAGTATCTGATTCAGCCCCAATGCTGAATTCCTGATAAGGTGTAACTCAGATTCGTTTATCCACGCAGCCTGCTCACTCAGCAGCAACAAGGCAAAGTCTTCGTATGAAGTTTTTCACTTTTACTCAGCACACATCAACAACTGCATACAATCGCTTTTCCACTCTCAACTTTTTACTTTCCAACTCACTATCCACAATCTCTCTCAAAACAGTGCGGCACATAATTATATAGCCTCTCTCTTTTCCCGAACATTTAAAACACATAAAATAACGCACTACCACCAATCAAATGAAACTTCGTCATCACTGACTTACGTCATACATCTCTATACACATTCCCGGAATGTTCTCAAACTTCGACATTTATCGGGAAATTTCCATCGACAGTAAATACTCAAATCTAGAGAATTCTTCAATAATATCGACTAACGAAAATTATCAACGTTATACAAAGCTTCTTCTAACAACAATGCAAACTCAAATCATAGGTAAATACACTCTACTATTGAATACTTTGCAAAGCGAAACGATTAGATCTATCGTGCGCATTTCAGACATACTACCATTCGCGTTTCAACGTAACATATATATATATATATATATATATATATATATATATATATATATATATATATATATATATATATATATATATATATATATATATATATATATATATATATATATATATATATATATATATATATATATATATATATATATATATATATATATATATATATATATCCTGTCCCGTAACTCGGAGGTCGTAGGGACTCCACAGATGAGCGTTTAACCAGCATACTCCATCTTTCTCTGTCCTCAACAGCTTTGATGGCTTCGCTCAGTGTCAAACCAGTCCATTCTCGAATGTTGTGGTGGGAACCTCTTTTTCGGTCTCCCTCTCCTTCTACCTCCTTGCACTGTGCCTTGCAGAATGGTCTTTGCAAGGCCTGATGATCTGGTGACGTGGCCATACCATCGGAGTTTCCGTTTCTTCACCACTGTGAGCAGGTCATCGTGTTATCCAATGGCTTGTGTGATGGTCTGTCGGACTTCGTCGTTGGTGATGTGTTGGGTATAGGAAATGCCCAGAAGTCTTCTGTAGCACCTCATCTCCATGCTTTGTATTCTTCGTTGTAGATCTGCTGTGAGGTTCCATGCATCGCAAGCATATAAGAAGATGGAGATGACAAGGGAGCGCAGCAGTCTTACTTTTGGAATGTAGACTGGTGGTCTTGTCTTTCCAAATGGGCTTCAACCTTGTCAGGGCAGCAGTTGTTTGTGTGATCCTGGAGAGGACTTCCTGTCGTTACCCATTGTCTGATACAATGGCTCCTAAATATTTGAAGCTATGCACTGTGTTGAGGGATTGGCCTTGGACTGTGATGTCCGTGTTGATGCCATTGGTGTTGTTGGTCATCATTTTGGTCTTCTCTGTACTTATTTCCATTCCATAAGCTCTGGAGGTGGTGTCAAGCCTCTGTACCAGCTGTTCAAGTTCTTGTTCACTCCAGCCAATCCATCAATGTCATCCGCAAAACGAAGATTGGAGATTGCTCTACCCCCTATGCCGACTGTGCCTTAGTGATCTGCAAGGGCATCTGACATGATGCGCTCTAGGAAGATGATGAAGAGTGTTGGAGAGAGTAGGCATCCTTGACGCACACCGATTGTTGTTCTAAACCAGTTCCGATGACGCTGTTATCTAGGACTGCATTGGTAGCCTTGTCATACAGGCTTTTGATGACTTCAATAATTTTAGGGCTGATGTTGTACACTTTCATTGTTGCCCATAGAGCTGCATGCCAGACTCGGTCAAACGCCTTCTTGAAGTCTATGAACACACGATATAGATGTTCTTTTGTGCTGTAAGTATTTCTCACAGATTATTCTAAGGTTGAAAATCTTTTCAGTGGTACTTCGCCCTGCCCTGAATCCTGCTTGTTCTTCAGTATGATTTGTTCAGGTTGGGGTTTCAACCTGTTGAGTAGACTATTATTTTCAGGAGGACCTTGCTGGGATGGCTGATGAGGCTGATGAGGCTGATGTTGCGGTAATTTTCACACTCCTGAAGGTTACCTTTTTTGGGAAGAGTGATGACAAGCGACTGGGTCCATGGTGTAGGCCACTCCCCACTCTGCCAGATCTTGTTACAGATAATGGTGAGGGCATCAATCATCGCTTCTCCTCCTGCTTGTAGAGGGTATATTGTCCACTCCCGCTTACTTCCCTTTCTTCAGCGATTGCACTGCTGCCTCAACTTCTTCCTGGAGAACTGGGAGGATTTCTTCTTCTCTGTTCTCGGGACATGCTAGAACTGATGGGTTTCCATTTGGTGTATGGTTGTAAAGGTCAGAGCAGTACTCTGTCCATCTGTCCAAGACTTCTTGTTCCTTTGTAAGGCATATGCCAGACTTGCTTTGGATCGTGGAGACTTTGGGCTGTTTAACACTTGTCAGTTGCTTCACAGTCTGGTAGGCCTTCTTGCTGTTGTTCTTGTTCAGACTGTTCTCTATTTCCTGGCATTGATCTTCTATTCACTTGTTCAAAGGCTCACCATTGTGAGCAGGTCATCGTGTTGTCCAATGGCTTGTGTGATGGTCTTTCGGACTTCGTCGTTGGTGATGTGTTGGGTATAGGAAATGCCCAGAAGTCTTCTGTAGCACCTCATCGCCAGGGCAGCAGTTGTTTGTGCGATCCTGGAGAGGACTTCCTGTCGGGACGCATTGTCTGATACAATGGCTCCTAAATATTTTAGGCTATGCGCTGTGTTCAGGGATTGGCCTTGGACTTTGATGTCCGTGTTGATGCTATTGGTGTTGCTGGTCATCATTTTGGTCTTCTCTGCACTTTTTTCCATTCCATAGGCTCTGGAGGTGGTGTCAAGCCTCTGTACCAAGTTGTTCAAGGTCTTGTTCCTCTCCAGCCAGTCCATCAATGTCATCCGCAAAATGAAGGTTGGAGATTGCTCTTCTCCCTATGCTGAGTGTGCCTTCGTGATCTGCAAGGGCATCTGACATGACGCGCTTTAGGAAGATGTTGAAGAGGGTTGGAAAGAGTAGGCATCCCTGACGCACACCGATTGTTGTTCTGAACCAGTTTTTGATGGCGCTGTTGTGGAGGACTGCACTGGTAGCCTTTCATATAGGCTTTTGATGACTTCAATAATTTTAGGGCTGATGTTGTTCACTCTCATGGTTGCCCACAGAGCTGCATGCCAGATTCGGTCAAACGCCTTCTTGAAGTCTACGAACACATGATATAGATGTTGTTGGTGCTGTAAGTATTTCTCGCAGTTTATTCTAAGGTTGAAAATCTGTTCAGTGGTACTTCGCCGGGACTTGCCCTGGTACTTCGGACGACCGGGAGCTTTCCATCGGGGTTTGCAGGATATCAGCCGCACACACCGACACACACCGACACACACACTCGCTCAACCAATCAGAATTTAGCTCTCATAAAAAATTACCAGTATCTTCCCATAGGAAACAGACCAACAATAATATAAAGTCATCAGACACAAATAACTATAAAACCTGTCGGTGACACTTATAAAATGCTTATTTCCAATGAATTCTAACTAACTTCTGAAAGAGAATTCCCTAACAAGTCGAATTATTCAAATATGAATATGAAAATATCAGCTTATTTACAAATGCAATAATTTGATAAATGAAAAAAATAAATGCTTAGTTTATATTCAATCATTGCAATATTCAAATCGAGAAATTATCCAACATGGCCGTTCATTGTGAAACAGATCTTCAGAATAATACAAGCACAAACTTCAACTTGAAAAGTTAGCTCTCAATAACTAAATACAATACTGTCTATCACAACTAGCTAAATTCACAGGCCGGTTGACTAACTGACTGATAACTTTAAAAAATACATCAACTGCTAGATGTTAGGTCTACAACAGCTAAGGAGAGAATGGCGACTTCCTCTAAACAATATTATATAAATCGGAATTATGCTCAAAAATGAATCTATTTGCTGCACAATTAACAAGAACACAGAGAACACATTATATATGTATTATTATGATTCAAGATCATAAAGTGGCAATTTTCCATGTCCTACTTATTGCAGCAAATCAGGACATTATGCTTATATTTGAACTTGCATTTTGTGTGTGGGTGTATGTGGGCGCTTTGATCTCTGCAAGGGAAAGCGCCTTATAAATAAATAAATAAACAAATAAATAAATAAATAAATAAATAATAATAATAATAATAATAATAATAATAATAATAATAATAATAATAATAATAATAATAATAATAATAATAATAATAATAACTAACACCCCCATGCTTTTCTATTGCTGGAGAATAAAAAGTATTCAGTGATATGATTATACTATCCTATCCCGTTACTCGGAGGTCGATGATCGTTTAACCAGTGTACACCATCTTTCCGCGTCATCAGCAACCCTGATGGTTTCGCTTAGTATCAAAGCAGTCCATTCTCGGATGTTGTCCTCCAACCTCTTTTTCGGACTCCCTCTTCTTCTACATCCATGCATTGTTCCCTGCAGGATGGCTTTTGCAAGACCTGATGATCTGGTGACGTGGCCATACCATCGGAGTTTCCGTTTTTTCACCACTGTGAGCAGGTCATCGTGTTGTTCAATGGCATGTGTGATGGTCTGTCGGACTTCGTTGTTGGTGATGTGCTGGGTATAGGAAATGAAGCCTTCTGTAGCACCTTGTATCTCCATGCTTTGTATTCTTCGTTGTAGATTTGCTGTGAGGGTCCATGTTTCGCAAGCGTTTGGGAAGATGTAGATGACAAGAGAGCGCAGCAGTCTTACCTTGAAATGTAGGCTGATGGTCCTGTCTTTCCAAATGGGCTTCAACCTCGCCAGGGCAGCAGTTGTTTGTGCGATCCTGGAGAGGACTTCCTGTCGGGACCCATTGTCTGATACAATGGCGCCTAAATATTCGAAGCTATGCACTGTGTTGAGAGATTTGCCTTGGACTTTGATGTCCGTGTTGATGCCATTGGTGTTGTTGGTCATCAATTTGGTCTTTTCTGCACTTATTTCCATTCCATAGGCTGTGGAGGTGGTGTCAAGCCTCTTTCCCAGGTGTTCAAGTTCTTGTTCCTCTCCAGCCAATCCATCAATGTCATCCGCAAAACGGAGGCTGGAGATTGCTCTACCCCCTATAGTGACTGTGTCTTCGTGATCTGCAAGTGCATCTGACATGATGCGCTCTAGGAAGATGTTGAAGAGTGTTGGAGAGAGTAGGCATCCCTGACGCACACCGATTGTTGTTCTTTATACAGACAAAAGTAATTATAGAGAAATTAATAATAAAAACTGTTTGTTATACACGGAAAAAATGTAATATAAAAAGTAGAGTTATAGTAGAAATTAAGTTATTCCTTGAATTCGACATTATGTTTGATAATTTTAAAACAATAAAATGTATCGAAACACTCTGCTACCTGTGTGTGTATGTGTGTGGGTGTGTGTGTGTGTGTGTTTGCATTATGTGTGTGTTCGTATTATGTGTGTGTGGAGGCACTTTGTACTCTTTGTACTTTTCTGTTTGGGGGAGAAGGGAATGGAGTTTGGGATGGTGGGGGGAGGGGGAGGGAGGTGTGTGTGTGTGTGTGTGATTTAGCTGCACTGAGAATTTATAGATTACGTTGAACTTTTAGTACTTTACTCTGTCATTATTCCTTGCTCAATGTGTTTTTGGAAAGTAGGGGTTTGTTTCTTTGTTTTTGTGTTTTTATTAGTTTTATATTTATTTTTACTTGTTTGTTGTTTTGTCCCCTCGTGTTAGAGATCATTTGTAGGGACTTGACAAGAGTTCTTAAAAACAAAATGTAACAAACATAAATGCGAAAGAAAGCGGATGTTCTTTGAAAAAAAAGTAAGAACACAACACTTAAAACACAACAAAAATATCAACAAAATACTCGTATCATTGTATAGCAGCCAAACTGCGCATACTTTTCTTTTAACATAACAACTGCAATAAAAGTTGGAACATAAGTTTGACAGTCTTTTCTTCAACACCACACTACTACACGCAACACCTCACTACACACAACACCATCCACCTTTAATTATTATTGGTTTAGGTCCAGCGGACTCTTCCGAGCCAAATCAGGACCGGACAACCCCCGATCCGCATAAAAGATCTACTGAAACAACCCTAGTAGTAAAACCGAAAGCTCTCCACCAGCCAGTCACTTTACAATAAAAGACATCCCACGCAGGGGAGGGCTGAGGCTTCACCCCAACTTATCGAACCCCCGTTTACAAAAACAAAATAGAATACAAACATCATTATAAATTATCAACAAAACACATACATATAAAATGCCTACATTGCAAAATAATAACATCATAGGAAGCCCTAGTGACCACCTGGCAGAAAGCGTCCAATATTCCCAAGCTGATCCAAAAGACCTCATACACAAACAAGGAGTCTTGTACACAAACTAGAAGTTTTTCATGAAAAACGGTAGGAGACTGGTCTAGCGAAGAAGACGATAGTATAGCAGATTGATAGAAAAGAGCAGGAATGAGAAAGAGCAAATGGCATGAGAAAGACAGCGACAGTGGGAATTTAAAGCACTAAATTTCCAGAAAGTGGGGATACTATTTATACTGAAACCCCCGGCACCCCAACGGGGGTCACCACCCACCACCACCACCACACAACAACAACAACAATAATAATAATAATAATAATAATAATAATAATAATAATAATAATAATAATAATAATAATAATAATAATAATAATAATAATAATAATAATAATAATAATAATAATAATAATCAACAACAATAATAATAATAATAATAATAATAATAATAATATAATAAATAATAATAATAATAATAATATAATAATAATAATAATAACGCAACGTTCTCATATAACACGATTCTCTAGTAAATAAGCTTAAAGCGCAAACAGCGCTCCGATCGTGACCCGTCAGTGTGGAGATATTAACGCGTTTTACAAATTAATCATTCATTCATTCATACCTCGAACCCTAAAAAAGCTAAGCTTAAAAAACAGTAGAAGCAAAAAAATGCAAAAAATATTGATGTGGAAAGAGAAAAGTGATTAAACCGATTAAACTGTACAATAACGCCTTAAAATGATGAACCACATCTGAAATGGAAGCATAACAGATTGTACAGTTGAATAATAAAGTCAAATACTGTGACGGGGTTTTTATTGTTGCTCTGCACAATGGACTGCTATTACCTCCTCGTCTTAGTCTATGGGGATAGCTAGTTATCTCCCTATGACTTCACTTAATACATTTATTTCTTTAGCTCGGTCTGTGTTTAGGCTGGGCTACAGAGATAGATAGAAAAATGGTAAAAGATCACTGTCACACTAGCTTTCACACATACTTATCTTTCATTCGCAGTAGAAACAAACTGCCAATTCGACTTTGTACACTGTATCACTAGAGATGTGCAATTCTGCACGATATGTAACTAACTCTAGTGTGTGCTGAAAACTCGTGTCGTGACAATTACAATAAGCCATCATAAAGTGGTAAAGTTGTCTGTTGATTGTTAATTTCTGTTGGCCTAAAAAGGTACATCATGTTTGAAGTTTGGCAGACTTTGCATTTTCTTGAAAGTTTTTTTAAATAAAATTCTGGATAATTGATTAAGGTTGTCGTCGATGATGATGATGGTGGTGAATTTGAATCATAACAGTCATTGAATAATGACAGTCGAGATTATTTATTGATTCTATAGTTGTTTATCATAACTTTCGACATATATTAAGATATACCATTTTATTTGAGTATTTATAACACATAACACATTTTTTGTAGGGTTGTATGATTTGATGTTCAACTAGAACTTTTTTTGGTCAAAATATTTATTTTGTTGCAAATTAGCTATGTTGTAAAGAAGAAGAAGAAGGAAATGGAGAAGAAGAAGAAGAAGAAGAAGAAGAAGAAGAAGAAGACACCCGATACACATCGGTCGAACGCTACCAGAAGCATGATTTTCTAGTCGCCTCAACAGGCCGTAAAGCATGCTCTTATGCTTCGGAGCATGCTTCCTATACGCTTCAAGCGTTATAGTGACGGAAAAAGCGCAATTTCACTGTAAATATATACAATATGTTGCTCTACAACATTCCGCTTTTTCCGTCTCAAAAACCCATTTGCTTTGTTAGATTCTTAAATTATATGAAACCAAGTATGGACACTATCCGGCGTCAACAAACGGTTCAAAAACATTCTCAAACTGTTGACCTACCTAGAAACAAATACAGTTTGACCTAATTCGTCCCCTAGAGGAGACGAAACTGACATTTTCTATTTTCATGAGTTCATTGCCCAAGGGCTTGAAGCGTATAGGAAGCATGCTCCGAAGCATAAGAGCATGCTTTACGGCTTGTTGAGGCGACTAGAAAAGCATGCTTCTGGTAGCGTTCGACCCATGTGTACCGGGTGCAGAAGAAGAAGAAGAAGAAGAAGAAGAAGAAGAAGAAGAAGAAGAAGAAGAAGAAGAAGAAATAAAATTTAAGAAAAAATAAAAAAGATACAAGAACACATTCCTTTTCTACACCAAAACACACACTCACACACACGCACACACACGTGTGTGTAGAAACGACGTTCTGATGACTGTCGTGAAAAAAAAGATTATTTTGACACACTTTCCATTTCTTTGACATTATTTTGTCATTTTCCATTTTTTTAAGCTATCCCTAACTCTAACCCTAAACCTAACCCTAATCCTAAAACAACTCTAACTCAACGGAGCACTATTTTGACGTCAAAATAGTACGGCCTTCCAAAAAAGTCAGAAGAAACCATGTGGAGTATCATGTGTGTGTCATTTCTACATGCCCACAGGCACACACACACAGGCACACACACACACAACCACGCACGCATGCACACCAAGACACGCATGCGGGAATAAAGATTGCAGAGGAAACATACACGGTGGACTGATAAGCACAGTATCATACACCCCCCCCCCCCCCCCCCCCCCCCCGCCACCCCGACGAAGGATCATTACGGAGATTTAGAAACCTGCAAACGACATGAATAACGAACGAAAAGTACAGTAAGCTTACATGTACATCATCTAGTTCAACCGCGCAGTATGTCAAAAGCAAGAATCTTTGTTAGGAAATAAAATTAGTGGCTATTATATAACAGTACTTTTCAGCTCAGAGAGCTACTCAAGGCACTTGCCCGAAAGTGAGAGAGAGCACTTACAAACGCTTGGGTGTATGGAACAACCTTGGATGACTCTTACGCATTGCACGTTTATCTGAGCCTAGCTGTTGCTTTCCTTTTCGAAGAAGAGGGACGTCTTTAACAGCCCGCTGCCGTGATTTGACAAAACCGAGTAAGTCCACCTAAGGTCGAAAATGAGTTTTTTGCGCCATCAAACTTGCAAGAGAATGACGCATCTTACCTGCATACCTGTCAAGGGGTTTTCGGGTTGTGGTGTAGCAATTTAACAGAAAAACCATAGCAAATGGAGGTTTGGTGTAGCACTAATGTGAATCACGCGATTCGCAACAAAACTGGAAACTTCTACATCCAATATAAACACACACATCCAATGTGTTTACAAATTTATTATAAAATCTTGTTATATGCACAACACTTTAGCTATTACCATTGGCATTATCATTATAAACATTTTGATGTACGTTTTTCAAAATAAAAGTGAAAATGCAAATATATATATATATGCTTATTCACAAACCATGGTTTACAATGCCAAGAAAATAACTATTAGCATTGCACAAAAGCTTTTTTAGGTGGAGGCTTTGCCATTTTCTTTGTTCAACTCCGTCTGTCTCTCCCTCACAAAGACTGATCGTAGACTGAAATTCTGAACGAACACGTGTTGCGGAAGTGCGGTGCTTTTACTAAGTGTCTTTAAACCGGACTCGACCGGGACAGACTACTTTCGCGCGAAAACCCCCTTGGTTAAAAAATATTATCGTCACTTATGAAAAATTGCGTAGCAGCTTTGTGATACGCCGTAGCAATGGGAAAATATTTAAAATGCGTAGCGCTACGCAAAAATCCGTAGCACTTGACAGGTATGTACCTGTAAAAATCAAATCCGAACTATGTTTAGATTTGGAGATATCATAGAGTAAGTCCTTGTTTAAAAAAAAATTAAGTGGGGGAATAAATTAATAAAACCAAGCAAGTCCCCTGCGATTTTGTTTCGGCGATCCTCTGGCTGATGCTCGAGTTGGCATGATGACGTCATTTTCTACAATAACCTGACAAAGAAAAGTAAGTCCTCCCGACCAATGAGAAAGCGCCTTAAGATGAATTGGACCAGTGAGAATCCATGTTATTGCTACTGTGCAATATTATTTTCCTGTGAAAAAGATGGCGAAATTTCGGTCAGCAAAGGACGTGTTCGGCTTTTTGAAAAAGAGTTTTCTTCATGTACTTTCCTGCCCATCATGAAGGATCCTGTAGATCTTCCGCCTACGCGGCAACTTCCACGAGGTGTGGAAACAAACAAACAAACTATCCTATCCTATCCTATCCTATCCTGTCCCGTAACCCTAAAGTCGTAGGGGCACCACAGATGATCGTTTAACCAGCATACTCCATCTCTCTCTGTCCTCAGCAGCCCTGATGGCTTCACTCAGTGTCAAACCAGTCCATTCTCGAATGTTGTCCTCCCACCTCTTTTTCGGTCTCCATCTTCTTCTACCTCCTTGCACTGTGCCTTGCAGAATAGTCTTTGCAAGGCCTGACGTGGCCATACCATCGGAGTTTCCGTTTCTTCACCACTGTGAGCAGGTCATCGTGTTATCCAATGGCTTGTGTGATGGTCTGTCGGACTTCATCGTTGGTGATTTGTTGGGTATAGGAAATGCCCAGAAGTCTTCTGTAGCACCTCATCTCCATGCTTTGTATTCTTCGTTGGAGATCTGCTGTGAGGGTCCATGCTTCGCAAGCATATAGGAAGATGGAGATGACAAGGGAGCGCAGCAGTCTTACTTTGGAATGTAGAATGGTGGTCCTGTCTTTCCATATGGCTTCAACCTTGTCAGGGCAGCAGTTGTTTGTGCGATCCTGGAGAGGACTTCCCGTCGGTACCCATTGTCTGATACAATGGCTCCTAAATATTTGAAGCTATGCACTGTGTTGAGGGATTGGCCTTGGACTTTGATGTCCGTGTTGATGCCATTGGTGTTGTTGGTCATCATTTTGGTCTTCTCTGCACTTATTTCCATTCCATAAGCTTTGGAGGTGGTGTCAAGCCTCTGTACCATCTGTTCAAGTTCTTGTTCCCCTCCAGCCAATCCATCAATGTCATCCGCAAAACGAAGATTGGAGATTGCTCTACCCCCTATGCTGACTGTGCCTTCGTGATCTGCAAGAGCATCTGACATGATGCGCTCTAGGAAGATGTTGAAGGGTGTTGGAGAGAGTAGGCATCCTTGACGCACACCGATTGTTGTTCTGAACCAGTTCCCGATGGCGCTGTTGTGGAGGACTGCACTGGTAGCCTTGTCATACAGGTTTTTGATGACTTTAATAATTTTAGGTCTGATGTTGTACGCTTTCATTGTTGCCCATAGAGCTGCATGCCAGACTCGGTCAAACGTTTTCTTGAAGTCTATGAACACATGATATAGATGTTGTGGGTGCTGTAGGTATTTCTCATAGATTATTCTGAGGTTGAAAATCTGTTCAGTGGTACTTCGCCCTGCCCTGAATCCTGCTTGTTCTTCAGCTATGATTTGTTCAGCTTGGGGTTTCAACCTGTTGAGTAATATTTTCAGGAGGACCTTGCTGGGATGGATGATGAGGCTGACGGTGCGGTAATGTTCACACTCCTGAAGGTTACCTTTTTTTGGGAAGAGTGATGAAAAGCGACTGGGCCCATGGTATAGGCCACTCTCCACTCTGCCAGATCTTGTTACAGATAATGGTGAGGGCATCAATCATCGCTTCTCCTCCTGCTTGTAGCAGTTCCGCGGGTATGTTGTCCACTCCCGCTGACTTCCCTTTCTTTAGCGATTGCACTGCTGCCTCAACTTCTTCCCGGAAAATTGGTAGGATTTCTTCTTCTCTGTTCTCGCGACATGCTAGAACTGATGGGTCTCCATTTGGTGTATGGTTGTAAAGGTCAGAGCAGTACTCTGTCCATCTGTCCAAGACTTCTTGTTCTTCTGTAAGGCATATGCCAGACTTGCTTTGGATCGTGGAGACTTTGGGCTGTTTGACACTTGTCAGCCGCTTTACAGTCTGTTCTTGTTCAGACTGTTCTCTATTTCCTGGCATTGATCTTCTATCCAGTTCTCCTTTGCTGTGCGCATGCCTTTTCGGATGGTATTGTTGATTTTTTGGTAGACATCAGCTCCCTGTGAGGTGTTCTTTTTCTTTTCTTTTTTTAAATCTCTCTTCGTTTATCACACAGATCCAAAAGTTCAGGTGTGATCCACGGCTTCTTCTTTGGTCGGTGCTTGCCAAGGATCTCAGTGGCGGCATCTGTCACAGCTGAGTTGGTGTTGACATTTACTTCACCAGCCCTCAAAATGAGCAGTGGTGCAAATTTCCCTTCAATTGTAGCCTGAAATAGTTTTGCCACCCCCGGGTCTTGCAGTTTGTCCAGGTCGAACTTCAGTCTAGTGCAGTATTTACTCTCTTCAAGTGGAGCCGGAAAGACATCATCAAGAGATCGTGGTCACTTCCGATGTCTGCTCCTGGAAAGGTGCGTGTCCTGCCAATGTCGATGCTTGATCTGAAGCGTTTCTTAACCATGATGTAGTCTATTTGGTTGTGATGCTTCCCCCCCCCCCTACTGGAGACTGGGCGGCAACCCATGACAGTGGCTAGAATGTTCTTGTAAACCAAGAATCCAATGCCGTGTTCGTGCCTGTCATCTCTACCGCTGAAATAGAGGTTGTGGCCTTTGTCTGTCGTTGTTTCACCTAGGCCTTTCCAGCGCAGTTCGCTAATGCCTAGAACGTTCCATCGATAGCGGTCCAACTCGTGGGCCAGTTCTTCTAATTTTCCTTCCGCAGTTAGGGTCCTGACATTCCAGGTTCCTATGACGATGTTGTTTCTCGTGCGGATCTTGCTAAATTGTCCATCCGTAGCATACTTAACACCTCTGTCCTGGTGGCCAACGGAAGGCGCGGTCCTTGAGCCGAGCGACGACCGATCCGGTATGGAATTAGTGGATAGTGTCATCATGCATGTAGTGTGTCTTGGGCAAAAAAGGACCTGGCGGAGCCCAATCCTCTCCAGGCTGTTGGCCACAGCCGAAATCCACGAATACAGTGTGGCTCGCCTTGGCCCCGAGCACGTGGTCGTTGAACCTGTAGCAACGTGAGGTTCCTCGCCCTGGCCGGTGACTTCTGTGTAGAAGACTTTCGCCCAGTGATGCCGTGCTAACATTACCCCTGTTAGTCTTCTCTTACGACACGCCGGGAAACGTTGGGCCTATTCTATTCAGTGCCCGAACACACAAACAAACAGCAACAAATATATTACAGACACACAACAAGGGCAACAAAATACAAGACATACACGTGGTGTAAAGGCAGGAAGATCGCTACAATAGGAAACTGAAAGGAAAATAGTTTTGTATTTTTAAAATTAAATTGGCTGCATCTAATATTACTTTGAAGGAGAGCAAAAAAAACCCATGACTCCTGCATACCAACCCAGGAATATTAAGTGAAGAATTGCTAAAAACAATAAACATGCACACATATACACCCACTGTAACTGCCGCACCCACATCTTACAAAACCCAACTTATGTGACTCATCTCGTCAGACTTTTTAACAAAGAAACGAAACGGCCTATGGGACTTACTTGGTTTGGTGAATTTTGAAAACAATGATTTACTTAATAATAAACTGACAAAACCAAGCGGATTTGACTTACTTGGTTTTGTGATTGTTTTTTACAAGGATTTAATTCAATAATAAACTGACAAAACCAAGCGGGTGACTTGCTTGGTTTTGTCATGTTCTCAACAAAGACCTATCTCAAGAATAATCTGACAAAACAAAGCAAGTCCACAAATAGTCTTAAAACATCAAATCTATCAAACATTTCTTTAACATTCAAGGTATGCACTTTTAAATCGAGGAATTGCATGATAATATGCCCTTAAACTTCCAGAAACGATCGCGTAATATAGCGCAACACAAAACGTCGATTTTCTCGAAAGTAGGTTTTGTGGACTTGCTCGGTTTTAGTTCACGGCAGAGCCTCTGCGTTTAGGGGTTGGGGGATGGAGGGTGAATCAAGATTGAAGATTCAAGATTTAAACCCATTACTCGCCCCTTTTGGGGTGTGGAGGGTACAAAAACATGAGCATTACAATCATAATGCGTTGTAAAACAAACAACAACAAAAAAATAACAGCAACTGTGAGGACACGAGTTTACTACACGCTAAATATCTGCTGTGTCAGGATGTATATAGTTTACAGTTTCATATCTATGAGAGTGTTGTGCGGAAAGTATAGGTTAATCTGATGAATAAAACTTGATGCAACAATATGGTGTTGTATGGTGCCGTGCTTTGGTTCAACGATCTTCTGAACCGGAACCGAAAAGCCGTGTCTTTGCGGCTGTTGGGCGCTGCGTGACCTTTGCGCCGCATGACCCCTACTGCTTGGGGTTGTGGTACTCATTGCTTTACACACACGCACCAACATATAACATTACACGCAAAAAAAACATATTAAACACTTCATGAACATTTAATACTGTGATTTCACAGAATTCGTGGAAGGTCGTGATGAAGTCTTGTTTTTTTTTAATAGACTGTGATAGTTTTGGAAACAGTGTGGTGATTTTCTGGAATTCAGTGTGGAAAATACAAAAGACTTGTGTTGCTGATTCCAGATGATAGTAGTTAAGCTTAGTAATGAATAATGAACAATTGTGCTGGTTTATGTAAAGGATTTTTATATTAATTAAATACATTTCTCGCAGATCATATTGATTGTATACATAAGCACCTGTTGTAATACTTCATCATTATTTTCATATTGTTTGTATCATTGGTTTGGTTGGCACTTTGTGTCGAATGTTTAAGGGGTTACGGATTAGTCAAGGGAGGTAATTGATTGTTAAGTGTTGGGGTTGTGGGGACCGGTTAAGGGTTGAGGTAGGGTTAGATTTTCCATATTCCTGTATGTTTATGTGTGAATAAAAGAGTATAACTGTTCATCTGGTATTTGTGTTAGTATTTTAGTTTGAGTTTGAATCCCTTCACTCGCTGTTTGAGCTGAGGTCACTGATCCCATTCGGGTGACGTGACAGCAACATTACTAACATTCCAACTTTAACATTCACAACAATAACATTTTGCTAATATTGTTAATATTATTAGTATACACACTTTCATAATTTAATAAATTTACTCAATTTTAATAACACCTGTTTTCTTTCCCGAAACAAATGATACAAGTTAAACATTGACTTGCACGATACATATTTACTACAAATAAAGTAAAATAATCTCTCAGATGCTTGTGTTTTGGACACTCAAAAATAAAGTGAAATTCATCACCTATTGAACCCATATTGCAGTCCCTACACAATCTTTCTTTCCGTATTACACCTTCCCGCCTTCCTTATTCTATTTGTAACTTATGATCTGAACAACGAAATTGTTTTCAAAGTATCAATATAAATATCAGGTAATTGAGATTTATAAAATTCACGACCAAACTGTAGTTTAACACTTTTGTAGAAGAAACATTTGCTGCTTTCATCAAGAGACTGTTTCCACGTCAGTATAAAGTTATTCTTTAAAGAGATGGCTACATTTTTGCATAACCAATCTGATCTCTGGAAATATTGCGTCTTCCACACACAGTCATTACCAGTCTCAACCAGAATAATCCTAATATAATTTAACCATTATGATGAAAAATTTGAATTTGAACACAATTGATGTGTATTTCTATACATTCGACATGAAAATTTAGCAGTAGAAGTTGGTTCAATAATACCTGTCCAAAATCGATTCGTCCTACATTTGACATGAACAGATAGGGGAAATAAACCAGTTTCTCCCAATATCATATTATTCATCATACAACGATGTCAGTGAAACAACATTTTAAGGAACTTCATTTGTAACATTTCTAATGTAGCTATACTTTCAAATCCCCATATTTCACAACCATATAATAATACTGGAAGAACCAATTTTTGATATAGGTCTAATGTGACACAGATAGATAATTCTTGCCGTCTTGCATTGTGTAATATTGAAAATATTGTTCGAAATGCATGATCATAAACATTTTTATTGCCTTAAAAAATGTACCTGTTCTAGTAAAAACAATCCCTAAATATTTAAAAGAATCAACAATTGCAATACATTCAGAACCAAACGTAAAATTATGTTTTGTTTTTCTGTTCAAATTAAAACTTATCATTTTGGTTTTTGAAACATTAACTTCTAGTTTTCATTTGAAATAATAGTGAAATAAAACCTCAAGTGCTTTTTGTAACCCGTTTTTTTTTTCAATTCTGATAGAGTAATAGTGTCATCTGCATAGAGTAAAACTAGTAGACTTAAGTACGTATCAATATTTTCAGCATTACTGATATTGTTCGTCAAAATGTTGACCGGTTGACAACTGTTATTTATTAAAAATTCTTCTAAATCATGTAAATATTTTTTTAAAAATAATAAAAAGGTGATAAATTTTTTCCTTGTCTTACACCTATAAAACTTGAAAAAATTCTTACTGAAAACACAGAGTAAAGAGTAATTACAGAAAAATCTAACGTCACCGTCGAGATGTGAGTCATGATAATGTTCTAATATTGCCAGCGGACTCCCTCTGATCCACTCTGCTGTGAACGACATTGCAAACTTTATTTACCAACAGTGTGAACGTGTGAGTTGTCCTTGTGTGTTGACCATAGTTAAAGTGACTTTGTCATTCCTAGATTGTATTGTATTGTATTGTATTGTATTGTATTGTATTGTATTGTATTGTATTGTATTGTATTGTATCGTATTGTATTGTATTGTATTGTATTGTATTGTATTGTATTGTTGGTTGGTTGGTTGGTTTATTAATGTCTTGTTCACCAAAGATGATAAGACACAAAAAAATATTTAAAAAATATAAAAAGTATTGTATTGTATTGTATTGTATTGTATTGTATTGTATTGTATTGTATTGTATTGTATTGTATTGTATTGTATGTATTGATTGTATTGTGTAGCACGTTGTTTGAGCTTGAAGGTTAAGGTCATTTTAGGCCTTACAGAAACGTTTTTTTAATTGGTCATCGCACCATGGAATGGCTCTATAATTAATTAACAGTATTCGTCAACATTGGGTTTTAAGAAAGTTTGGGCCAACAGCACAGAGAAGGGCTGTATGTTCAATGGTTTCCCTGCTCAGTGGGATTTTGATTGACAGTTACTACCACTCTTTTTGTTATAGGACCATGACTCTCAAAGTAGTAAACAACAGTGCACTGGAATCTAGTGCTGCCTCCTCGGGGGCTAGTTGGTCTATAGGGACCATTCCCAACGCCAACTGCCCTAAAATAGTCCTATTTGGACAAGAGAGGGAGGATGTAATGTGAACAAGGCATTCTCCACTATAATCAAACTTTCGCTCAGTTACTGGGACAGCAGTTGCCTCCTCTGCTGTTCTGGTGGTTATAGCCGTAAACGACGGACTAACATATATTAGTTATAAAGAGCTGCTCAAGCCAGCACAAACAGCGCAGTTGCCTGAGCGTCAGACTATGCGCCAAAAGGCTGCAAGTGGGCGCCTCGGGCGTCTTGAGTTAGATCCTATTTCATCGGCTAGCACCTTGAGCTGCTCGTGAGCTGCAAAATCGCTATATATAAAACAATTTTTAAAAATATGTTATTGAGGTTTCGTTGAGTACAGTACGACTTTAAATGGCTGAGATTCGATGGTCGGTGACATGTTACGCGCGTACAATGTTCCTTGCAGCATCATAACAAACGATGCCCTACATATAACCGAAACGCGTGAATGTAAGTGTTGTCTCATGCATTCGTTCGTTCGTTCGGAAAAGGTAAGCGAAACTGCTCTATTATTATCAGGCAATGGCCTACCTCACGAGGCGGAACACGCGTTTCAAGCACATTAGTTTTAGATGTAGACGCTTTATTACCTTTATTCTTGACGTCTACGAGCGGCAGACATCCCTTTTGTGGAGCTAGGATTTGATGCACCAGTTACAAACTGACTATTTACGATTTTTTGTGGTAATATAAACTTTATGTCTCAGGTAAATGTATAACTGCGGGTGTCATTTTATTAACTGGTAACTTTCGAGTGTATGTCTGTGTACGTGCGCGTGCGCGTGAGCTCCTAGAGCAAACTACTAGTTTGGAATTCGCGCTTTACACAATTATTATTATTATTATTATTATTATTATTATTATTATTATTATTATTATTATTATTATTATTATTATTATTTACCGTGGGTAAACGAAAGCAAAGGTTACAAGATCCGGGTACGCCTATTTCGGATCATAAAGAGTCAACTTTGCGCAGTGAGTATCTCCAAAGAGCTTATTACGGAAAGAGGAGGAACTTCCATTATATCATATACAAAAATGCGAGACGCTCTCACGGATTATTTCCCTTTGCTCGGGCTGGCTATATTTCATCATCTGCTATATGAATGATCTGTGCGTGGTAACTTATTGAGCATATGCCATTGCAAACGAACATTTTTATGGCAACGTTTGCAAAAAACAAACTTTTAACCATCATTATTAATAACATTCCGCTACTGCTGTCTTTTTTTTTAATGTTTACTTATTGACATTTTTAGGTGCTTTTATGCTGCTTATGTGTGTATGTCAAAGGTTCGTTTTCTGCCCTGGAATTTATTATTTTTTAATCAACGACAGATATTTTAAAATTAAAATATGCATGACAGACTGTTTCATTTATCCGAAACTGTGTAAATCCGTAATCGTGAGAGAGAGAGAGAGGGAGAGAGAGAGAGAGAGAGAGAGGAGGTTGGGGGAAGAGAGAGCTCTGTCATTCAATCAATTAATCACAATAAAGCACAATAACAAAATGTTTCACTAATATTGTGAATTTAATTTATATCAGGTGTCCCCCTACCCCCCAACCCTCTCTTCTCCCACATCACTGGCTTAATAACATCAGTCACTTCATGGAAAATAATTAATTAATCAGACAGAACAATCAGAACCTAGACTACAACATTCCACGCAATATAGGTCTAATGCGCAGAAATTCACAGATCAGAACAAGGACTGAGTTTCTACATTACATTTTTTTTTCCCGTTTACACTCAAATGAAAAGGGATTACAACAGATCAAGGACCATTTTTGTGCCTAGGTAAGGGGTTATCTTGCACAGTATTTGATCACGAGGAGAAAACAGACTTAGTCTAATTTAACTTGTTAACATAAGCAGTTTGACGAAGCCAAACTGCCAATCTGACAATATCTACTTTTAAAATGTAAGCACAAATATAATAGTCAAACAACCTAGAAACAACGTAAACAGTGAGCGACCTTTTGAACGTAAACTGTCAGCAAGCAAACAGGTTTTGTTTTAGCACATAGAATAGATATAACATGAATCACTGAAGCCTCTTCCCGATTGTTTTAACAACACTGCAGCGGTCTTGGTTTAGGCCTATATAAACACACAAAAAAGAAATTTTTCGATTGCAATTTACCTTTCTTTGTCTCTTGGAAATTTGAAAAAGGACTTGCCAACACAACTTTTCTTGTATCTGGCATTATGGCAATTGATGGCTGTGCAAACGTCACCGCCCTGTTTCACTCGGTCGCCTTTTAACTTTCTGCCACGAGCCATTTTCAGCATGTCGACAATGGAGCATAACTCGTACCTTTCGTCTCGCGGTTTTGTACCAAGTTCCTCCTCTTTCTATCATTAAGCTCTTTGGTATCTCCACTAAATCTGTCACAAAACTGAACACATCCTGACCTTTCTGCATACTGTTTGCACTTTGGCATAAGGTGTAATAGAATCCTAGCATCGATGTTTACCGTTTCTCTGGCGCATGTCAGATCGTAGAAAGTAACAGGCCTAGTCTATGGTACAGGTATAGCTTGGTATGCGCCGCAAAAGCGCAAATCTCCGGGTGACCTAATGAAGTCATGAAATGGGATCACACTACACCACTTTTAATCACTTCAAGTGACCGACTAAGCAAGAAATGGCCATTGATTACTTTTTTGATGACTGTGTTAAATGATCCTACCTAAAGAAAATGCAGCGGATTGTTCTTATTTTCTCAAATTAGAAAAGAACTTATTCAAGGCACTAGCAATCATCATGCACAACATAGTTTGCTGAAGGCAGGATGGAGCTCAAGGTCGCTCACGGTACCTGGTGCGCACTTTTGCTGCAAGACGAGTGTAACGCTAAGAACCACTGAGCAAAAATCCTTCCCCACAGTGTTTTTTTTTTAAAATATTATTTTGATTTATTCGAAGCCGAGTGTAATCGTCAAATGTAAAGCATTGCACTTACGGATTCTCCCAAAAAATAGAAAATATTCGGATGTATCGAATGCAATAATACACCATAAAACATAATTTTAATAAACCAATCCTCTGTAACAAATTTTTATCATTTGTTATCAGTAAGCAATAAAATTATTATGTAAAACAAAGAAATAGTAGATCACTAATTGAAAAAAACAACAACAGGAAGAGTATATTATCGGGTTACCTTGGAACGCACGTACGTATACACTCACTTGTAATGCTGTTGTGATTGTTGTGTGTGTGTGTGTGTGTGTGCGTGTGTGTGCGTATGGGTGTGTGCGTGTGTGTGTGTGTCTAGGTAGAAACGCCGTTATTCTGACATACACTTGAACTGCTACCTACTCTCTTTTGACGGACCCCGTTGTTTTGACGTCAAAACAGTGTTCCGTTAGGGTTAGGTTAAGGGTTAGGGTTAGGGTCAGCTTAAAACAATGGACAAATTTGTATAAATGTCAAAGTAACCTATGTAGAGTTAAATGAAACTCATCACAACGGCGTTTCTACACGGTTGTGTGTGTGTGCGTGTGTGTGTGTATGTCTGTGTGTGTGAGTGATAATTAGTTTATCCAAAAACGTGCAATTGTAGTCACATTTAAAAAGATAAGATAGTGGTAATTCGTTTGCTCAACCCTACCTATTCACTTTTGATTTTTTTTCCTCTCTTCCTTGGTATGTAAACAAACATGTAACGGTGAACTGTTACTATACACCATTCTCTGTAGCGCTATTTCGAGAGTCAACCTTGATGCTATTTATAAACAAAATATAAACATTACAAAATGAATATTTGTCGATTTAAAGATCAAAACCGTATGTTGAAAGAGAGAGAGAGAGAGAGAGAGAGAGAGAGAGAGAGAGAGAGAGTGCGTGTGTGTGTGTGTGTGTGTGTGTGTGTGTGTGTGTGCGTAGGTGTTGACTCCGTTAGGCTGCCAATCGTATGGTTACACACTCACGTTATGCTGCCTCGATCTTTATGCTGCCGACCGCATAATGCACAATTGCGATTTTTGAACTCCCTAACCTCTAAAATATGCATAAATTATAATCCGAGCTGTGATTGGTTTAGGCAGCATAACGCGGGAAATTCATTGATGGTCACACACGACCCTTAACACACGTGTGTGTATCACGGCAGCATTTGTGCTGTAAAAAGTAGACGTGAAATCACACACTAAGGAGAGAGAGGGAACTAGTTTTTGAAAACAAGTGTGCACAAGTCGCCATCTTGAATTGAAAAGAGCCGCTGGTAAGTTGCTGTGCTTTAGTTGATTTTTCGTTTGTTAGTTATTTACTTTGAGTGCTTATGTATTTGTGCCATTATTATGAGAAAACCATGGATGCTAGTGTCAGTGAAAATTCAACATTTTTTCTTCCATTTTTCTGTGGAGAGTCCATTGAAGCTAGTGCCACTTTCACGGCATGCTGCGTCTCCATCCCTCTTCTACTGACAGCACTGTTCTAGATCTAATTCTACTTTGTTTCCTTCCATTGTTGATTCAGAATCACGTTGGTTAATTCAAATTAATTATCAGTTCTGATGTTTGTTTTTTCTTTACATGAATGTTGGAAGGAAAAGTATTTATTCAGCATTCCAATACTAAAATATGAAGTTTTTGTTTTCTAGCAGAGTTGTTACTAACTGGACTAATCTAGCTATTTCACTTAATAATGCACCAAGCATAAATAACTTTAAACACCAGTTAGATATACTTCCACAGTTTAAAAATATATTTTATTGCTATGAGTATGATAATGAAATGTGTAGGAAAATCACATGCTCATTTTGCTCCTATACTACTAGTAGTGGTACAGTGAAAGTAAACAACTGAACAAAAACAGAATACACAACCATTCACATAGTGTTGGTGAAATTCAGGGTCCATTCACCAACCGACGACTAAAGGGAGAGGCATGCCATTTTGTATGAACAACATTGTCAGATGTAAATATGTAAATAAATAAATAAACAATAGTAGTTTATGGTTACTGACCACAATGTCCATATACATTTGTCAGTCATTAATTTGACAGTCATTGAGTACTTATGGATTTTTTTCTTTTTTAGAATGTTCTGGAAATTCTGAGGTTTACAATTCGCCTGGAAAGCAATCAGAAAGTAAGTATATTTAAAATTTGAATCCAGAAAGTTCTTTATTAGTTAATATTTCTGACTTTTACATTTATTTATATTATTATGATAGTGTTACTTTGTACATAAGTGTCCATACTTGCATGAACTTGAAACTGATTAAGGTCACTGACCACAATCTCCGCATAGTGTTGGCAACTGCATTAAGCTAACACTGCCACATAGTGACAGTTAACTACTGTACAAAAACAGCATACACATGCCGAGATCTAAATGTTGGTGAATGTACCGGATGTGATCTTTAGCTGACTTAACGATGGAAAATTCTGCATTTAACAGATATCTAAAAATAAAATACGAAATTGAAAAATATAATTCAGCTTGAAGGTTAGAAATTAACAAATTACGGAAGCCTGGGTACAAAGGATAGTGTTTGTGGTTGACACTATGTTATATTTATTTTTATTTTCTCCAAAATTATCTACTAACTTCGCCATAATGTATCGGACATTTAATAAAGTTGATTTTCGTTGTTTTATTTTGCCTTTCCCTTCCCCCCCCCCCCTCTCTCTCTCTCTCTGTGTGTGTCTCTCTCTCTCTCTCTCTCTCTCTCTCTCTCTCTCTCTCTCTCTCTCTCTCTGTCTGTCTGTCTGTCTCTCTCTTTATTAACAAAGAGACCGTGCAGTTTATTAAGGTGGCTGTAATGAACTCGTACTGTCAGTTAAAAACAGGGGTTGTTAGACCGTATCAAGCATGTATTGATTGCACAGTACAAGACGGGAATACACCACCGACCACAATTTTTTTTTTTAGAATTCTGCTTGCTTATGACAGTAAAGCATTTAATTTTATATCCGTAACATTGTCACATTGTTGCAGTAAATAAAAAGTTTCACCTGACTGCTAAATACTTGGAAAATGTTATATTGATATTCACATCTAAACTAGTAAATATAATTAATTATCCGACAGTTTCATTGGCTGCACCTAGAAAGTAGAAAACCTGTTGATTGTGCTTCGAAATATCTCCACATTATATCTTAAAAACTCTTGAAGCTATGGATTTATCCCTAGTGGACACCCTCTTTCACCCCCACACATCCTCCCTATTTTCTTCCTCCCACCCCACACAATTTACTAATTACGGTTGGTTGTAAAATATTACCACAGTTGGGCTTTATATAGTAAACAAGTACAGGGGCGTCGCACGGTCCAAAATATTGGGGGGGGGGGGGGGCAACCCTGTCGACGGGGAGGTGGGGGGGGGGGAGGGGAGGGGCTGACAAGCGGGACGCACCCTGTAATATATCCTCGTACCTTCATCCAACTGAAAGACTGAGAGTAAAAACATTTAATTATTTATGTTCTTCTTTACTGAAAATACAAGATTCATTTCCAGAAACTACAAATACATGATTAGCGATATGTGATAATGATTAAAACCAGGAAACACGAACATTAATTACCTGCCGCAAGATCATCTAGGTTGAAATTGTGTCTTCTCTATAAATCACAACTCGTTTTGCATATTGCATACATATAATGACCAAACACTTCCACTACCAGTTTCAGAAAATCAGTCAATTGATCAATTTGTTTTACTAGGGCGTATATTACTCGCAGTTTCTCTAAAGCAAAATACTGTCTGTCTGAGTGCCTTTTGTCTTTGTGATCACAGATGATCTTACTAGTCCATGAACAAAATCTCAGCTAGTTCAGTCCACAAACATCGGAGATCTATTCGCGGACACATAAACAAACAAAACAAACAAACAAACAAACCAAGTGAAACCTATAATGGGGGGTGGGGTGTGGGGGTGGTGGTGTAATAATCAAAGCAGTCAAGCCCACGTTATCTGTCCCCAGAAAAGCGAACGGGTCCTTTTTTTCCCCTTTTGCGATCAAAGCACGTGCACGTGTAGGCCTATCAACAAACTAAATCTAAATTAAAAAATATCGCGCACCTCAACTATTTATTGACACTTGCACATTCACCCTTGCCTTACTCATTTTACAGGCTAAAGCAAATAATTGATATCAACAAACCTGGAAAACAGACGATTCCATTGTTTTGTTAATTTTGCTCTTTGCGTGATGAAATGACACTTCTTTCAAACAGCGAAAGCCAGCTCTGCTGCCCGGTTATTGCGTTAGCGCCACGAAATATTTTGTTGTGAAACACAGGCACATGCTAATAGATTATTGTAATATTATTTCGTACGTTAGCCCTTTACACTACGGTTTAAAAATATGGTGATTTTTTTAATTATTGATTCTTCCTGCCTTCCTCTATCGATTGAAATCTTCTTCTTCTTCTTTTCTTCTTTCTCTCTCTCTTTCTTTTTTTTTTTTTGGCCAAATTATTGGGGGGGGGGGGCAGGTGCCCCCCCTGCCCCCTCCCTCCTCCCCCCCCCCCCCCCCCGTGTGCGACGCCCCTGAAGTAACATTTGGGTTTTTCTGCAGAGCATCCAGCCAGGCGTCCATGGAGTAAAGAGGAAGTAGCAGCTTGTTATCGACAGTTGGGTCGCTACATTCACCTCCACACCTTACCTGGTATAGAAGACTGCCTTCAAAAAGAACCTGTTCTCAGGCACATAACTTGGAAAAACATCAAAGATTTTGTAAGAAATCGGGCCACAGCAACAGCTAACGCAGCTAGATAAAAACACTGTGTACAAACTCTGTGTATGAGGGACTCGATTCTTTTCAGTCACACCTGCACTGCTTCAGAAACTTCTAGATGCCAAACTCTGGACTTTTGAGACTGATGGTCCACTACTGCACCATTGCAGCTCTCCAAAAATAGTGTGATGTTGTGATTCCTCATGTTTTAAGTACACTAAACCTTTTCACTGGTAAAGACTTCATGCACTAAATGGCTGCGTGTATGCACTGTGTAGACAACCTTTGATGACAGCGTGGTTTTGTGGAACAATTTGTAATGTAATGTAGAACGTCGTTTGAAACCAATTACTGAAAATTCTGTGATCAAGGCAATTGCCTGTATATGAATGGCACCAAAAATGACCCATGTAGCATCAAGTGGTATGTGTGAAAGATCCCTACTATTTTTTAGGTTTGTGAAACTGAGAACTATATTTTGAACTGCAGAACTGTGCCGGTAGAAACGGTCAAGCAGCCTAAATTGTGTTTGCAAGTTGAAATGTTCGAGCAAACACTTTCACTTTCCTTCGACTTGTTTGTCGACCTTGGCAAGAAAGGAAAATTCAGAAACTTTATTGGCTTTGGAGTGAAGAGAGGTGAGAGAGAATACCATGGACATGTACATTCCTCATTTATGTGGTGTTCAATCACACTGTGTAGCAGAGTTAGTAGGCCTGCGTCTCCACCACCTCTACCTGCCAACTGTAGATATTTCTACAGTCCTGATTCAGACTCATTATTTTTACCTTAGCTATTGAGAAGTATAAAGAATGTTAGAATATAACTAGTGGCAAGGAAAAAACAGTTTGTACATGGAAAAGTATTCGTTTTTATTTACTTTTATCATGACCAGCCGGGGAGGTTGTGGAGACATAAGCCCACTAGCTCTGCTATGCATATAACTGGGTGATTGCTGGAGACATAGGCCCACTAGCTCTGATGCATGTAACTGGGTGATTGGTGGAGACATAGGCCCACAAGCTCTGATGCATGTAACTGGGTGATTGGTGGAGACATAGGCCTACTAGCTCTCATAAGCATGTAACTGGGTGATTGGTGTAAGTGATGTGTGTGCTTGTGCGCATGCATTTTTTTCTTGTTGTTTTTTTAATAAATATTATAATGTGAATATTTTTTATAATTGATTCAAATAGGATTTTTGGATAGTAAGCAATACCAATACCATGTAACGTGGACAAAAATGTTGGTCATTAGACAGAGACACTTGGATCCCAGCAAAGGTACAGAAAAATCAGTTGCACAACATTATTGATAATGATAGTTTTTCTGTACCTTTGCTGGGATTCAAGTGTCTCTGTCTAATGACCAACATTTTTGTCCAAATTACATGGTATTGGTAGGGGTTGTCCGGTCCTGATTTGGCTCGGAAGAGTCCGCTGGACCTAAAACAATAATCATGTAATGTAATGTAATGTAATGTAATGCTCTGTTCTATCAATCTGCTATACTATCGTCTTCTTCGCTAGATCAGTCTCCTACCTTTTTTCTTGAAAACTCTTCCGGGACAAGACTCCTTGTTTGGGGTGCCGGGGGTTTCAGTATAAATAGTATCCCCACTTTCTGGAAATTTAGTGCTTTAAATTCCCTCTGTCGCTGTCTTCCTCATTTACTCTTTCCCTTTCCTGCTCTGTCCTATCACTCTGCTATACTATCTTCTTCTTCTCTAGATCAATGACCTACCTTTTTTCTTGAAAACTCTTCCTGGACAAGACTCCTTGTTTGTGTATGAGGTCTGTTGGATCAGCTTGGGAGTGTTGGACGCTTTCTGCCGGGTTGTCACTAGGGCTTCCTATGATGTTAGTATTTAGCAATATAGGCATTTTATATGTATATGTTTTGTTGATAGTTTATAATGATGTTTGTATTCTATTTTGTTTTTGTAACCGGGGGTTCGAGTAGTTGGGGTAAAGCCTCAGCCGTCCCCTGCGTGGGATGTCTTTATTGTAAAGTGACTGGCCGGTGGAGGGCATTCAATTTTCCCATTAGGGTTGTTTCAGCAGATCTTTTATGCGGATCGGGGGTTGTCCGGTCCTGATTTGGCTCGGAGGAGTCCGCTGGACCTAAAGCAACAATCAATCAATCAATCAATTGTGTATGAGGTCTGTTGGATCAGCTTGGTAATATTGGACGCTTTCTGCCAGGTGGTCACTAGGGCTTCCTATGATGTTATTATTTAGCAATGTAGGCATGTTATATGTATGTTTTTTGTTGATAATTTATAATGATGTTTGTATTCTATTTTGTTTTTGTAAACGGGGGTTCGATAAGTTGGGGTGAAGCCTCAGCCGTCCCCTGCGTGGGATGTCTTTATTGTAAAGTGACTGGCTGGTGGGGGGGGGGCATTCAGTTTTCCCACTAGGGTTGTTTCAGCAGATCTTTTTTTATGCGGATTGGGGGTTGTCCGGTCCTGATTTGGCTCAGAAGAGTCTGCTGGACCTAAAGCAACAATTATGTAATGTAATGTAAACGTTAAGTGTTCTTTCCTTCTGTAATTCTACAGTATTTCCGTCTCGTTGTACAGGACAGTATGTGACTGAAAGCATGAATCGTTGGGGACACAAATTGTGCTGGTACTGCTTTCTCTAGTCCGTGAATAAATTGTTGCTAAAAAATTCTGACAATCTAACTTGTTGAAATTGAATAGTGTGCTGAGTCATGTTTAGAGGGAGCAGTAACCAAACAAATGGAAATGGCGAAATGGACTATGCATGATCTTTATTGATGAGGTGTAATCAATATTTTGATGCGTCCACTGTCAGTTTTCATGAGATGTAAGAATCGTTAAAGATCAAAATTAAATGTATGCTTGTCTTAGGGTGAGTGCCAAATATGATTGGTAATAGAGATTTCGTGTGAGCTGGATGGGTCAAGGGCACATGTACAATGCCATGAACATAATTAAGACAGTTGGGTGCGCGTGAAAAAAATCGATTATATTTTGAAGTGTTTAGTTTAGGTAAGCATGCAGTGGGCAATTGGAAAGGATAACATTTCTTTTAGTATTTCAGATGAGAGTATAAACTGAGATCAAGTTTGCATGCATGCATTCCATTGCACGGACTTTAAAGATCTTGACGCTCATGTTCTAGCTGGGCGAGTGCCAGCTACCTAAATACACTTTGCACTCAACTAGGTCCAATACCTCATCGCCCAGGTGTGGCGTGCATGAACGAACTTAAAAGCCGACTTAGACTTAAGTAGCATGTTTCAGTGAAGCGTTAAGTCTAAGTCGGCTTTTAAGTTCGTTCATGCACGCCACCCCAGGATTGTGCTCAGTCGTTTGAGAGTCAGACTATATGTCCAGAGGTTGCAGGTTGAGCATCAGACTATGCGCCCAGAGGTTGCAGGTTGGCGCCTTGGGCCGCTTTGGCTAGATCCTGTATCGGCCAGCACTTTGAGCAGCTCTGTCCTATTGTCTGCAAATATGCATCCCGAACAGTGCCCTAAATACTTATAGTGAAATGGTTCAGTGTTTGAATGATCTTTCTATTTTATTTTAGAGCATCCTTTAGCAATCATAGTAGATACCGTGCACAGCTCTGTGTGACTGCAGCACTTTGAAATAATGGTTTGTATGTTGCCCTGTTTACTAAGTAGTCTGCTACAGGTTTTCAGGAAATTGATAAGACATTGATGTACTTGTAATCATTCATTCAATTAAACCACCATTCGTTATTGACACAGCCCAAGCACCCATATTAATTTTATGTTACACGAAGTTATGCAAATTAATAGCCGAATCTCTTATGTCGATGTTCGTGCTTGGGCAGTGTAAATAAAAATATCGAAGCTCGAATATCAAATATCAAGGGATGAACTTGTGCGACTTTTAGGTACGAGGCTTTTCAGGTCACTGTTGGTTTTCTCTGGGTACTCTGGTTTCCTCGCTCCCTTCAATAAAAATATTGGATGCAGTCAATCTAAACATTTCAAAATTAAAATTAGATTCCCTTTCCATCTTCTAATAGTGACTTTGCATGTCTGAGTGATGAATGTGCGTTCAGTGCGTATGTAAAGATGTCTGCAAAATGTGCAATTTATTGATTTTTATGTTTTTTAATTAGTGTTGTTGTAGGTTTTTTCCCCACTTTTTTGGTTTTGTTTTTTGTTGTTAAATATGTGCTTTTTTTAAATTAAAAAAAGCACATTTTTTGTTACATTTTCTTGTTAGTTGACTGATTATTTTTTTATTTTTGTGTGTGTTGGAAGTAACACCACCGTGGAGTGGCCGGGGTTTCTGTATGAATAGCATCCTCACTTTCTGAAAATTTAGTGCTGTAGTTTAAATTCCCACTGTAGCAGTCTTTCTTCTTTGTTGTTTTCGTATTCATACTCTGTTCTATAGCTCTACTATCTTCTTCGCTAGACCAGTCATCTACCTTTTTTCTTGAAAACTCTCCCAAAACTCCTCGTTTGTGTATTGGGTCAGCTTGGGGATATTGGACGCTCTCTGCCAAATGGACACTAGGGCTTTCTATGATATTATTTAGCAATGTAGGCATTTTATATGTATGTGTTTTGTTTTAATATTTTATCATATTTTTATTCCAATTTTGTAAACGGGGGTTCGATAAATTAAGAGTATAGCCTCAGCGTTCAGTTCAGTTCAGTGGGTAGATTACCGTCCCCGGACACAGTAGCGTATAGGGGACTGTCTTTATTGTAATGTGACTGGCCGGTGGAGGGCATTCAATTTTCCCACTAGGGTTGTTTCAGCAGATCTTTTATGCGGATCGGGGGTTGTCCGGTCCTGATTTGGCTCGGAAGAGTCCGCTGGACCTAAAGCAACTATCAATCAATCATTCTGTCCTATCACTCTGCTATACTATCTTCTTCTGCGCTAGATCAATGACCTACCTTTTTTCTTGAAAACTCTTCCTGGACAAGACTCCTTGTTTGTGTATGAGGTCTGTTGGATCAGCTTGGGAGTATTGGACGCCTTCTGCCGGGTGGTCACTGGGGCTTCCTATGATGTTATTATTTAGCACTGTAGGCATTTTATATGTATGTGTTTTGTTGATAATTTATAATGATGTTTGTATTCTATTTTGTTTTTGTAACCGGGGGTCAACATTGGCAGGACACGCACTTTTCCAGGAGCAGACATTGGAAGTGACCACGATCTCGTGATGATGTCTTTCCGGCTCCATTTGAAGAGAGTAAATACAGCAAAGTGCACTAGGCTGAAGTTCGACCTGGACAAACTGCAAGACCCGGAAGTGGCAAAAATATTTCAGGCCACAATTGGAGGGAAATTTGCACCACTGCTTAGTTTGGGGGCAGGCGAAGTAGATGTCAACACCATGACCAATACCTTCAACTCAGCTGTAACAGATGCCGCCACTGAGATCCTTGGCAAGCACCGACCAAAGAAGAAGCCGTGGATCACACCTGAACTTTTGGATCTGTGTGATAAACGAAGAGAGTTAAAAAAGAAAAAGAACACCTCACAGGGAGCTGATGTCTACCGAAAAATCAACAATGACATCCGAAAAGGCATGCGCACAGCAAAGGAGAACTGGATAGAAGATCAATGCCAGGAAATAGAGAACAATCTGAACAAGAACAACAGCAAGAAGGCCTACCAGACTGTGAAGCGGCTGACAAGTGTTAAACAGCCCAAAGTCTCCACTATCCAAAGCAAGTCTGGCATTTGCCTTACAGAAGAACAAGAAGTCTTGGACAGATGGACAGAGTACTGCTCTGACCTTTACAACCATACACCAAATGGAGACCCATCAGTTCTAGCATGTCCCGAGAGCAGAGAAGAAGAAGAAATCCTCCCAATTCTCCGGGAAGAAGTTGAGGCAGCAGTGCAATCGCTGAAGAAAGGGAAGTCAGCGGGAGTGGACAACATACCAGCGGAACTGCTACAAGCAGGAGGAGAAGCGATGACTGATGCTCTCACCATTATCTGTAACAAGATCTGGCAGAGTGGGGAATGGCCTACACCATGGACCCAGTCGCTTGTCATCACTCTTCCCAAAAAAGGTAACCTTCAGGAGTCTGAAAATTACCGCACCATCAGCCTCATCAGCCATCCCAGCAAGGTCCTCCTGAAAATAATACTCAACAGGTTGAAACCACAAGCTGAACAAATCATAGCTGAAGAACAAGCAGGATTCATGGCAGGGCGAAGTACCACTGAACAGATTTTCAACCTCAGAATAATCTGTGAGAAATACCTACAGCACCAACAACATCTATATCATGTGTTCATAGACTTCAAGAAGGCATTTGACCGAGTCTGGCATGCAGCTCTATGGGCAACCATGAAAGTGTACAACATCAGCCCTAAAATTATAGAAGTCATCAAAAGCCTGTATGACAAGGCTACCAGTGCAGTCCTCCATAACAGCGTCATCGGGAACTGGTTCAGAACAACAATCGGTGTGCGTCAAGGATGCCTACTCTCTCCAACACTCTTCAACATCTTCCTAGAGCGCATCATGTCAGATGCTCTTGCAGATCACGAAGGCACAGTCAGCATAGGGGGCAGAGCAATCTCCAATCTTCGTTTTGCGGATGATATTGATGGATTGGCTGGAGAGGAACAAGAACTTGAACAACTTGTACAGAGGCTTGACACCACCTCCAGAGCTTATGGAATGGAAATAAGTGCAGAGAAGACCAAAATGATGACCAACAATACCAATGGCATCAACACGGACATCAAAGTACAAGGCCAATCCCTCAACACAGTGCACAGCTTCAAATATTTAGGAGCCATTGTGTCAGACAATGGGTCTCGACAGGAAGTCCTCTCCAGGATCGCACAAACAACTGCTGCCCTGACAAGGTTGAAGCCCATTTGGAAAGACAGAACCATCAGTCTACATTCCAAAGTAAGACTGCTGCGCTCTCTGGTCATCTCCATCTTCCTATATGCTTGCGAAGCATGGACCCTCACAGCAGATCTCCAACGAAGAATACAAAGCATGGAGATGAGGTGCTACAGAAGACTTCTGTGCATTTCCTATACCCAACACATCACCAACGACGAAGTCCGACAGACCATCACACAAGCCATTGGACAACACGATGACCTGCTCACAGTGGTGAAGAAACGGAAACTCCGTTGGTATGGCCACGTCACCAGATCATCAGGCCTTGCAAAGACCATTCTGCAAGGCACAGTGCAAGGAGGTAGAAGAAGGGGGAGACCGAAAAAGAGGTGGGAGGACAACATTCGAGAATGGACTGGTTTGACACTGATCGAAGCCATGAGGGCTGCTGAGGACAGAGAAAGATGGAGTATGCTGGTTAAACGATCATCTGTGGTGCCCCTACGACCTTCGGGTTATGGGACAGGATAGGATAGGATAGGATAGGAACCGGGGGTTCGAGTAGTTGGGGTAAAGCCTCAGCCGTCCCCTGCGTGGGATGTCTTTATTGTAAAGTGACTGGCCGGTGGAGGACATTCAGTTTTCTCACTAGGGTTGTTTCAGCAGATCTTTTATGCGGATCGGGGGTTGTCCGGTCCTGATTTGGCTCGGAAGAGTGCGCTGGACCTAAAGCAACAATTAATCAATCAATCAAGCAAGCAAAACCAGTGTGATTTTCTATCTTTGAGATGCCAGCTCACCCATTGCCACTGTCTGCAAACCACACATGTTTATGTCTTGTCCATAGTACTGCACGCTACCAGTTGTTTGAACATTAAAATATGTATTACAGTTTGAATACATTTATACTGAAGCCATTTGACCGATTTGTGTTTTCTTTTTCTCTATCTTTTTCTCATTCTGTTGCTCAGCTCAGTTACGATTACATAAGTTTTTTTTAAAGCACATTCTGCATCAAACTTCAAAGCAGTTTTCATAGTGAGTCAAGAAAAGTTTATTCATATTCTCAGCATCATAATACAAATGTCTTTAACATGTTCTACTGCTAGTTAACTAAAATCCACTAAAGATTTACAATAAAGTCTTTTTGAAGATTTCAATTCAATGTATTTGAAATCAGTTTACAAATTATGTGATTTTAGAATGTAACATCTTTATAAGTATGATGGTACACCTGCAGACCGCCTGGTAATAATGCATAAGAGTTTACACAAATTAACTACACAATAATGGTACAGATGAGCTTACCAACAATGACTACATAATGATGGTACATAAGAGTTTTTACACCATGACTACTTAAGGATGGTACACAATGACCGCATAAAGTTAGTACAAATGAGCATACACAAAATGATATATAATGATGGTACACATGAGTTTACACACAATGACCACATAATGTTGATACGGATGAGCTTACACACAATGACCACATAATGTTGATACAGATGAGCTTACACACAATGACCACATAATGTTAGTGCCAAAGAGGTCACACACAATGGCTGCACAATGATGGTAAGAAATCACACTTCCATGTTTGTTGCTTTAGAGAAATAATTTATATACCACAGCTCTTTAAATGCAAAAACGAAGCAAATTCCATAATTTGGAATAATTTGGAGTTCATAGAGCTGTTCGGTAGCCAGATATATACCGGCAGCGTAATGATGGAAAATTGTTAAAGACCGCTTAACGGGGTCAACTCCTGTATGTGTGTGTGTGTGTGTGTATGTGTGAGCGTTTGTTATCTTTTTGTTTTTCTAGTTGGAGCAACACTTACTGTGAATTAAGAAAAAGGATCTTTGACGCTGACATATGTAAAAGTTAGTTTCTTTAACCAGAAAGTGAATACTGCAATACCGTTTAGTTTAGCAAAATTCCACAGGCGCTTGTATCTGGACACGCGAGCGTCTATGACGCGTCTCCCTTCTATGTATATATCATTATACAGAAGGGAGACGCGCCATAGGCGCTCGCGCGTCCAGATACAAGCGCCTGTGGAAAATTCCATCAAGGTGACAAAACACCGAACAACAAATCAATAAACACGCAAGGATCAATTTAAGCACTCGAGGCACATGTCCACACTTCATTTGTGTATCAATTATCATTTTATGGTATGCGGAATAGCGACTGAACAAGATGTGCATTTGAATGAAAGGAAACTCGCCTCAGTTCTACAAGAGATTTTATAAGGTGAGATGGGACACTCCTTAAGTCATATGCGGTCGATGACATGGATTATACTTCCTGACTTCCTGATCCCTTCTATCAGCCCTTATAAACTGTGCAAGTAGATCAAACGCTTTCTCCCTAACTACTGATCAGATTATTGTAAAACTTGATTTGTAGGTAGCAGGTGATGAGTTTTAAGTGAAAAATAAGTTTGGTAACTCTCATTTCATAATTGTCCCCTCAGACAATTTCTTTGCATTTAATGTTTTGTTTAGGCAAGCGATCACTATTTATCACAGGCATTCTCGCGTAGTTATGGATTTGTTTTCCCAGGTAGGGAACACTTATGCAGCCAAAGATTATTTATATATGCAGTTGTGTGTGGGAAGGGAGGGGGTGTAGTTGTGTTGGGGTGAGAGCGGGTGAGGAGGAGGGGGGGGGCGAAAGTGTCTGATGGAGGCTCTACTGTTGAACAATGTTTATTCTCAGCATGCTATTCTTTCTATCACCCCAAGAAAAGAAGAGAGAGAGAGAGAGAGAGAGAGAGAGAGAGAGAGAGAGAGAGAGAGAGAGATATTAGTTAGTTATTCATTGCTTACCTGGTCTAGCGGACTGCAAAGAGCCGAATCCGGATCACAAAATCATGACCACAACTTGGCTGAAAGAGGACTCACCCCTGATCCACATAAAAGATCTGCCGAAACAACCCTAGTGGTAACACTGAAGGCCAGGAGAGAGAGAGAGAGAGAGAGAGAGAGAGAGAGAGAGAGAGAGAGAGAGAGAGAGAGAGAGAGAGAGAGAGAGAGAATTATTAAGAATACAAATGAAAAAGCACTGAGGAGTACACACAAAGTTTTCAGTTGTTCATTATTTGTATTCAACATCAACGTTTGAATTCGTTGCATTTGAAAGTTCAAAACTTATTATTTCATTAATACAGCGGTGTCCCCCGTTACCCTGAGCGTTTAGTTCCTCACATTTTATCTTCTTCTACTTGCAGTCTTCCCGCCTGCAACACTGTTTTAATACATGTACTGTGCACCTGAAACAGTGCCACGACTTCATTACACTGCCCACAGAAGAAATTAACACGAAACAATTGCACACAAAACAAGTTTAGAAACACATACACCCACTGACTCTCCGTCTACATGCATCACGCCTCATATTACAAAACACGTCTGCTCTCGCTTGAAAACTCTACTGAATTCCAATAGCTCGTGGCCGATCTAACTAGTTTATTATAATTATGCTTACAAAATGTACCCATAAATTGCAAAACTTCTATGTAATGAAGTTGTTTATAGTGCATTTCAATTTTTTGGGGGGGAAATAAATGAAAAATCTCATCAGTTCGATGTGTGTTGCCGCTGTACCAGTTTAGATCTGCTCGAAAGAACTGTACCCAGTTTATTCAGGGATTTTAGAATAGACCTGATCGAAAAGAACAGTTTTAGAGACCCTTCGATGACCATCAAGAACATTGGAATCGACAACAAGCTTGTAATGCCTAATCACAGCCGACGACTCTACTCTGCACTGAATCTCTCGTTCAAGGCACGTTCATACAATGTACTAAAAGCCTTAGTATCACTGGATTTTGAGAAGAAAATAATCAGGATTTACCTTGGTTTGTCCTTTGAAAACCGATGAAATACCTTTGCAGTCAAAATTATATACGGAGTTGTGGCAGTTGTTTGCGCTAGGGTGTTTTCCGCCCTTGCGCGATTTTGTCTTCTTGGACGCCATGTATTCATTGTCGATCACGCAGCCAGGGAAAGTCAATGCACAGACACGCTCTAGACCTCACGTCAAGAAATTTGAAATGGCGTCAGTGTCCAATCTCGATCCATTATAAAATCTCTGGTTTCTACATAGATCTAATTGTTGTACGATATCAGGGGAGATAATAACATTTGCAGCACGCACGAAGATCCTTAAGTGCAATGGATTCTGCTCAGTGGAGAGCAACCGGATTCCCTGCATTCCTTCCATTACGGATGTTAAATATGTTTTAATGCTGATGCCAGGAAGAGTTTTCAAGAAAAAAGGTAGATGACTGGTATAGCGAAGAAGACGATAGTATAGCGGATTGATAGAACAGAGCAGGAATGAGAAAGAGCAAATGAGAAAGACAGCGACAGTGGGAATTTAAAGCACTAAATTTCCAGAAAGTGGGGATACTATTTATACTGAAACCCCCGGCACCCCAACGGGGGTACTGTTGCCGCAGTGAATCGGTCATGCCTACAAAGTCATGACAGGTTTTCAACTGGGGCTTTCACTTTTCCCTTTATAGGTTAGAACAATCTACAGTGGCAAGATTGCTCATGACCCCAAGGGGTGCAAAAGTTGGGACGATGGAGCATCTTTTATCTTATTTGATAAAGGAAGCATGAGGGATGCTAACGCAGAGATTTTTGCCACTTCAGTCTGTTGCTGTTGTCAGGAGGCGGGACATGTCCTGTGTCGTCAATGTTTTGACATCATCTGTCCAGTTCTTTCTTTGCCTATACCTCTTCAACTGCCTTCCACGGTTTCAATCTAGGGAAACGTTCTCATAATGGGCTTTGAAAGCAATTTGCATTCGGGCAGGCGTTTTCTTTCCACAATGTACAAAGATGTACTCTCTCTCTCTCTCTCTCTCTCTCTCACACACACACACACACACACACCCACACACGCACATAGATGTGGATGTTATGTGATCATCAATCCCCCCTCATTCCCCCCATCAGTCAACCTGTTGGGCACCTATCAACGTGGTCTTCAAGACCATCTGTTTAAATAATATTTTAAAAAAGGGAAATGGGTTCCCCTAACCTTTGGATCTTTGGTGAGGGAGGCATTTGGGACCTTTCTTTTTTCCATGCCAGCTTTATGAGGGCGGTGCCTACCTCCTCTCCCTTGCTGCTTTACCTTCCCCGGTTCTAAACAGTTCCGGGTACCCGTACCCATTTACAGCTGAGTGGACTGGGGGTGTGTGGTGCGCTTGTTTAATTATTTTTTTGTGTCATTTGGTAGTCGCCTCCAAAGTACGGTCACCCATCCAAGTACTAACCCCGCCCGACGTTGCTTAACATCAAACCTTGCTGGCGTGTGCCCAATCAACAGGCCTACTGATCTTGTAAAGGTTATTTAGCAGTTCGATGTAGACGTCAGTTGTTTGTGATTATCAACGTGTTGCTACCGTCTGCTTTTCTCGAATTCAACAAGTCACATGTACATCTACCTGATTAATCGACTTTGTAAAATGTGTATACAGGCAGGGAAAAAACAGTCTGCACGAAAGTGATGAATAAATAAACGTTAAAAAAAAGCTTATAACATGTCAAATTGATGTTGTGAGAATAGGACAATATTATGCTATGTACATTCACAGACGTGAATAGAGGTTACATTAAATAAATAAATTCATGTTATGAGACGACCATGATTTACTTGTATCATATCATGTTCATAAACTTTCGTGTCTGATAAGTTTTTATTTGCAAAATTTGAATCTGAACGTTGTGCGCAGCGCGTCATAATTATGTTTGATGTTTAAGGTTAATTGTTTGTATTGTTTAATACCACAATCTTGTTTAGGGCCGTGAACATTAAACCATTGAACTGAATTGCTTTGCATTTAATTTACATCTGGTGGACACTTCTAAAAAGGAGTGAGTTTAGTCTCGTTAGCCTTTGCCTGTTAATCCTGAAAAGAAAAAAAATCGTCCTGACAAAAGAAGAAGAAGAAGAAGAGTAGGAGGAGAAGGAGGAGAATGAGGAGGAGGAAAAAAAGGAAGAAAAGAACCAAAAGTCCGTACGAACAATCCTATCCTATCCTGTCCCGTAACCCGGAGGTCGTATGGGCACCACAGATGATCGTTTAACCAGCATACTCCATCTTTCTCTGTCCTCAGCAAACCTGATGACTTCGCTCAGTGTCAAACCAGTCCATTCTCGAATGTTGTCCTCCCACCTCTTTTTCGGTCTCCCTCTCCCTCTTTTTCTACCTCCTTGCACTGTGCCTTGCAGAATAGTCTTTGCAAGGCCTGATGATCTGGTGACGTGGCCATACCATCGGAGTTTCCGTTTCTTCACCACTGTGAGCAGGTCATCGTGTTGTCCAATGGCTTGTGTGATGGTCTGTCGGACTTCGTCGTTGGTGATGTGTTGGGTATAGGGAAATGCCCAGAAGTCTTCTGTAGCACCTCATCTCCATGCTTTGTATTCTTCGTTGGAGATCTGCTGTGAGGGTCCATGTTTCGCAAGCATATAGGAAGATGGAGATGACAAGGGAGCGCAGCAGTCTTACTTTGGAATGTAGACTGTTGGTCCTGTCTTTCCAAATGGGCTTCAACCTTGTCAGGGCAGCAGTTGTTTGTGCGGTACAATGGCTCCTAAATATTTGAAGCTATGCACTGTGTTGAGGGATTGGCCTTGGACTTTGACATGCATGTTGATGCCATTGGTGTTGTTGGTCATCATTTTGGTCTTCTCTGCACTTATTTCCATTCCATAGGCTCTGGAGGTGGTGTCAAGCCTCTGTACCAGCTGTTCAAGTTCTTGTTCCTCTCCAGCCAATCCATCAATGTCATCTGCAAAACGAAGATTGGAGATTGCTCTACCCCCTATGCTGACTGTGCCTTCATGATCTGCAAGAGCATCTGACATGATGCGGGCTAGGAAGATGTTGAAGAGTGTTGGAGAGAGTAGGCATCCTTGACGCACACCGATTGTTGTTCTGAACCAGTTCCCGATGGCGCTGTTGTCGAGAACTGCACTGGTAGCCTTGTCATACAGGCTTTTGATGACTTAAATAATTTTAGGGCTGATGTTGTACACTTTTATTGTTGCCCATAGAGCTGCATGCCAGACTCGGTCAAACGCCTTCTTGAAGTCTATGAACACATGATATAGATGTTGTTGGTGCTGTAGGTATTTCTCACAGATTATTCTGAGGTTAAAATCTGTTCAGTGGTACTTCGCCCTGCCATGATTCCTGCTTGTTCTTCAGCTATGATTTGTTCAGCTTGGGGTTTCAACCTGTTGAGTATTATTTTCAGGAGGACCTTGCTGGGATGGCTGATGAGGCTGATGGGGCGGTAATTTTCACACTCCTGAAGGTTACCTTTTTTGGGAAGAGTGATGACAAGCGACTGGGTCCATGGTATAGGCCACTCCCCACTCTGCCAGATCTTGTTACATATAATGGTGAGGGCATCAATCATCGCTTCTCCTCCTGCTTGTAGCAGTTCCGCGGGTATGTTGTCCACTCCCGCTGGCTTCCCTTTTTTTAGCGATTGCACTGCTGCCTCAACTTCTTCCCGGAGAATTGGGAGGATTTCTTCTTCTTCTCTGTTTTCGGGACATGCTAGAACTGATGGATCTCCATTTGGTGTACGGTTGTAAAGGTCAGAGCAGTACTCTGTCCATCTGTCCAAGACTTCTTGTTCTTCTGTAAGGCATATGCCAGACTTGCTTTGGATCGTGGAGACTTTGAGCTGTTCGACACTTGTCAGCCGCTTCACAGTCTGGTAGGCCTTCTTGCTGTTGTTCTTGTTCAGACTGTTCTCTATTTCCTGGCATTGGTCTATCCAGTTCACCTTTGCTGTGCGCATGCCTTTTCGGATGTCATTGTTGATTTTTTGGTAGACATCTGCTCCCTGTGAGGTGTTCTTTTTCTTTTTTTAATCTCTCTTCGTTTATAACACAGATCCATAAGTTCAGGTGTGATCCACGGCTCCTTCTTTGGTCGGTGCTTGCAAAGGATCTCAGTGGCGGCATCTTTCACAGCTAGCTGAGTTGAAGGTGGTGGTCATGGTGTTGACATTTACTTCACCAGCCCCCTAATTGAGCAGTGGTGCAAATTTCTCTCCAATTGTGGTCTGAAATAGTTCTGCCACCTCCGGGTCTTGCAGTTTGTCTAGGTAGAACTTCAGTCTAGTGCACCTTGCTGTATTTACTCTCTTCAAGTGGAAAGACATCATCACGAGATCGTGGTCACTTCCGATGTCTGCTCCTGGAAAAGTGCGTGTCCCGCCAATGTTGATGCTTGATCTGAAGCGTTTCTTGACCATGATGTAGTCTATTTGGTTGTGATGCTCCCCGCCGGGATTGTGCCATGTCCATCGTTTGGAGTTTTTGTGGAGACCAAGCGTGTTTGCCAGTACCAGATTGTTGTATCTGGCAAACTCCAAGAGTCTCATACCCCTGTCATTTGTCTCGTTGTTGCAGTGGGGTCCACATGTGTCTCCCCAGTTGTGGTGCGCATCTTGGCCAACCTTTGCATTCCAGTCGCCTTGCACTATGACTATGTCCTTCTTCGGCACTTGGTCAAGGACCGCCTGTAGATTTTCATAAAAATCCTCCTCTTCGCTGTCGTCATAGTCTGATGTTGGGGCATAGGCCTGGATGATGGTGATTTTGAAAGGGGATGCTCTCAGGCGGATGGTAATGAGTCTACTGGAGACTGGGCGGCAACCCATGACAGTGGCTAGAATGTTCTTGTGGACCAAGAATCCAACGCCGTGTTCGTGCCTGTCATCTCTACCGCTGAAATAGAGCTTGTGGCCTTTGTCGGTCGTTGTTTCACCTAGGCTTTTCCAGCGCAGTTCGCTGATGCCTAGAACGTTCCATCGATAGTGGTTCAACTCGTGGGCCAGTTCTTCTAATTTTCCTTCCGCAGTTAGGGTCCTGACATTTCAGGTTCCTATGACGATGTTGTTTCTCGTGCGGATCTTGCTAAATTGTCCATCAGTAGCATACTTAACGCCTCCGTCCTGGTGGCCAACGGAAGGCGCGGTCCTTGAGCCGGGCGACGACCGACCCGGTATGGAATTAGTGGATAGTGTCATCATGTAGTGTGTCTTGGGCAAAAAAGACCTGGCGGTGCCCAACCCTCTCCAGGCTGTTGGCCACAGCCGACATCCACGAATACAGTGTGGCTCACCTTGGCCCTGAGCACGTGGTCGTTGAACCTGTTGTAACGTGAGGTTCCTCCGCCCTGGCCGGTGACTTCTGTGTAGAAGACTTTCGCCCAGTGATGCCGTGCTAACATCACCCCTGTTAGTCGCCTCTTACGACACGCCGGGAAACGTTGGGTCAATTCTATTTAATGCCCGAACCCACACCCGAACAAACAAACGAACGAAATAAAGTATAAAACGACATAGGAATCCTCTTTTTTTGCGGAAATAATGGCCGAAGTCATGACTGAAGCTCATATATTTTAGAATAAATAAATGCTCAGATGTCATTTACGGACAAAATTGGTTTTAATATAGCCAAAAAGACAAGAAAGAAACGAACGATGGAAAGAAATAAATGAAGGAAAGAAAAAGAAAAGAAAAGAATAAAAGAAAGCACTTTAAAAAATGTTTTTAATGAAAAGAAAAAGAAGAAAAACATGAAAATAAGAATGACAGAATAAAGAAAGAAAAAAAATTAAAAAAGAAAGGATGAAAGAAAGGAAGAAAGAAGAAAGGAAAGAAAGAAAGAAAAAAGAAAGGGAGAAAGAAAAAAGAAAATATAAAGAAGAAAGAAATTAAAAAAGAAAGGAAAAAAGACAGAAGAAAAAAGAACAAAATTCAGAAAGTAAAATGAAAAAGACACAAAGAAGAAATTAAAAAAAAATAAAAGGAAGAAAGGCACACACAAAAAAACGTTGGACATTTCTGTTTCGTATTAGGATATAATTACGGGAGACGTGACCAAACTGGTATATTTTTTTAATAAATTAATGCTGACTTCTCACTTACGTGCAAGATTGGCTGCCGGATTGCAACACGCTCTAAACATTAAGCAGGTGTGACCCCAAAAAAATTTTTTTTTAGTGACAAAGAAAAAACAAAGAAACGAAAGCAGAGGCAGACAAATAGATAGATAGATAGATAGATAGATAGATAGATAGATAGATAGATAGATAGATAGATAGATAGATAGATAGATAGATAGATAGATAGATAGATAGATTAGATTAGATAGATTAGATAGATTAGATAGATTAGATAGATAGTTAGATAGATAGATAGATAGATAGATAGATAGATAGATAGATAGATAGATAGATAGATAGATAGATAGATAGATAGATAGATAGATAGATAGATAGATAGATAGATAGATAGATAGATAGATAGATAGATAGATAGATAGATAGATAGATAGGTAAGGAGGTAGGTAGGTAGATATGTAGTTAAGGAGGTAGGTAAGGAGGTAGATTAGCTAGATAGAAAAATTGAAGAAAGAAAGAAATAGACAGAAAGAAACTTTTTTAAAAGATGGCGAGACATTCAAATGTATTTCAAAAACACTTTTTTTTTAAGAATTAAAAATGTTCTAATAGATCATCCTCATTTTCTTATTCTTCGTCTTCTCATAATAATATTATTAATAATAATAATAATAATAATAATAATAATAATAATAATAATAATAATAATAATAATAATAATAATGTTCGTCATTTGTAAGGCGCCTTGGCCTAAGGATCAAGGCGCGTAAGGGGTTGGGGGAATGGGAAGACAAGACAGACCAAACTGGACAAAAGATACATAATATACATATGTACAAATACAGTTGAACAACTATGAAAAACACAAGCACGCACACCTGCTTACACTCTCTTGTAAATGATTAATTGAAATATTCCATAAAAAGGTATGTTTTCAACTGTGATTTAAAAGAGGAAATGGAGGAAGAATGTCTAATGTTGTATGGAAGGGAATTCTATCATCATCATCATCATCATCATCATCATCATCATCATCATCATCATCATCATCATCGTCGTCGTCGTCGTCGCCATGATACTTATTATCACCATCATCATCATTATCAGCATCAGCATCAGCATCACCTTCTTCTTCTTCTTCTTCTTCTTCTTCTTCTTCTTCTTCTTCTTCTCTTAGTAGCCCTGTTATCAATGGTCAGGTGTCGACAGAGGCACCCTTTAAATGAGCCTCTCTCCAGTATTCACGCTAAACTGTCCAAACACCAGATAAGACCAGCTATAGTTCATTGACGTGGGTTGTAAGTGAGATAAACCTTAAAGGAAAAAATATTAGGCCTACTGTGTTTTTATGCCAAATAGTTAAAGGGATCCACGTTCACTACGCACCCTCCACATATCCTTTAAACATTCACAATCAGTGTTGCCCCACTAAAACATAAGGTATCAATTAAAAAAACTATTTTTCGAAGAATAGTTATTTTTAAATGAATAAACCCCGTAGTTATTGTGCTTATAAAAAGCAACAGATAGCCAACGTTATTGAGCTAAAAATACCATCTACCAAAGCCGGTAAGATAAAAAAAAAAAGTGGTTAAAAAATCCTCGGTAAAATATTTCGTTTTATATTTGATAAAATAGACGCTAGCCTCCTCTGGGGTGTCGGATAGCGCAGTGGTTGGAGCACTCGCTACTGTGTCGCAAGTTAAGCATCGTCCAGTGCGGTTAGCACTTGGATGGGTGACCGCAAAACGTGAAGCGACAAATAACAACGCCCCCAGTTGACTCAACTGTGACTGAGTACCTACTCTCTTAAGGGTGGGGAAGGTAAAGCAGCGAGGGAGAGAGATGGGCATCACCCTCATTACGCTGGCCCAAGATAAGTGTGATCTCCAACATCACGCTCCCCTACGGCCACAAGGCTATGGGACTACCTTTACCTTTACCTTTTAGCCTCCTCTACCCCAGACAGCAATGACACACTGTTCACGCCGCGGGGTTTCTTTAAAAAATAGGGTCAAAGGTCACACGGCTATGGTATTGATGTACTGTTAAAACAGGGGAAACTGCCTGTCAGAACTTAAATGTACACTTCAAACTTTAGCAGTTGGTTTGAGCAAATTTATCATTGCTTAATGTGATGACAAAGCGAATTTTAGGATAAACCCGTTTTCGCCAAAAGTAAACAAAGCCTTCGCAAATCTCAGCCTCGAGTTACATTTTATGAGTCTTGGAAAACTCTGGGAAATGGGAAATCTCATATAAGTTTCATTTCGCAGTAACAAATTTTCACACAAAAGCATGAACGTTCGATGAACGTCCCTTCGGTACTCATTCGCATAGGTGCTACACACACACACACACACCCACACACACCTACACACACACACACACACACACACGCCCCACACACACACACGAACACGCACACGCAAGTACTCATATTCACACCGTAGTCATATAGACTATAATTATTCAGAACACCATGAAGTACTAAAAATATTTTCCTAAGATTGCCACAACTGCAGACTGCTCATGCTGAGAGTGAATGATAGGTCATAAGGCTGTATGATAACAACCAAGGCCAATGGCCGTTCAGCAGCGATACACACTAAAAGAAGAAAAAGAATGAGCAGAAGAGAGAAGAAGAAGAAGAAACGAGGAAGAAGAAGAAGACGTGAAAAAAGCAGCAGCAGAAGAAGAAAAAGGAGAAGAAGAAGAAACGAGAGGAAGAAGCAGAAGAGGAGGAAGCTGCAGTAGCAGAAGCAGAAGAAGAAAAAGAGAGAAGAAGAAACGAGAGGAAGAAGCAGAAGAGGGAAAAGCAGCAGCAGCAGCGGAAGAAGAAGAAGAAGAAGAAGAAGAAGAAGAAGAAGAAGAAGAAGAAGAAGAAGAAGAAGAAGAAGAAGAAGAAGAAGAAGAAACGAGAGGAAGAAGCAGAAAAGGAGGGAAGCAGCGGCAGCAGCAGCTGAAGAAGAAGAAGAAGAAGAAGAAGAAGAAGAAGAAGAAGAAGAAGAAGAAGAAGAAGAAGAAGAAGAAGAAGAAGAAGAAGAAACGAGAGGAAGAAGCAGAAGAGGAGGAAAGCAGCGGCAGCAGCAGCTGAAGAAGAAGAAGAAGAAGAAGAAGAAGAAGAAGAAGAAGAAGAAGAAGAAGAAGAAGAAGATGGAAGCAGCGGCAGCAGCAGCTGAAGAAGAAGAAGAAGAAGAAGAAGAAGAAGAAGAAGAAGAAGAAGAAGAAGAAGAAGAAGAAGAAGAAGAAGAAGAAGAAGAAGAAGAAGAAGAAGAAGAAGAAAGCAGCGGCAGCAGCAGCTGAAGAAGAAGAAGAAGAAGAAGAAGAAGAAGAAGAAGAAGAAGAAGAAGAAGAAGAAGAAGAAGAAGAAGGAAGAAGAAGAAGAAGAAGAAGAAGAAGAAGAAGAAGAAGAAGAAGAAGAAGAAGAAGAAGAAGAAGAAGAAGAAGAAGAAGAAAGCAGCGGCAGCAGCAGCTGAAGAAGAAGAAGAAGAAGAAGAAGAAGAAGAAGAAGAAGAAGAAGAAGAAGAAGAAGAAGAAGAAGAAGAAGAAGAAGAAGAAGAAGAAGAGAAAATAAAAGAAGAGGACGCCGAAGAGGAGAACGCCGGAGAAGAAGAAGCAGAAGAAAAGTAAGAAGGAGAGGGCGATTGAGGAAACAGACAGAAGATGGCGTAGGCAGAATACAGACGAGAGAATCGAACATAATTACAGTGTGACTATTTACAACTTTCGTTTTTTCTCTCTCTCTCTGGCGACGGTGACTGGGAATTGTGTGTTATTTGTGAGTGGTGCATATTCATTCTTTCAACCGATTTATTCTGCGAAATGACGTCAGTAGAAACAATTGTATTTATCCCATTGTGATTCTTGTTAATTCTATACTTGTGCTATTTTGTTGATTTATGTTTTTGGTTTAATACAGGGTGTGATAGCTTAGTTTATTGTTACGAGTCAGTGAAGTTCGTCGCTGTCAGACGAAAACCTCGTATCTCAATTTTTGCTGTTTTGAGAAAATCGATAAAAACTGTTTCAACCAGTCGGGTAACGCCAAACCAATGACTTTTTTTACTTCAAAGGAAGTATGAAAAGTCTAGAAATTTGGCAGTATGGGATATAAAGTCGAAGAAGTGTTTTCCGTTGAGAACTGGAAGCAAATGAAGAGTTACGAGGTTTTCGATTTACAACTGTGTAAAAAAGTTTGAGTTACGAGGTTTTTGAATAAAACAACAGACCCTGGTACAACACAAAATCAGAGGAAAACGTTGTCAAAGATCGCAGGAAAGCCATATTTATAGGTGTCACAAGCTGCCAAAACGTCAAACACAGAAATACCGTATCTTCCGGCATTTGCTATCCTATCCTGTCCCGTAACTCGGAAGTCGTAGGGGCACCACAGATGATCGTTTAACCAGCATACTCCATCTTTCTCTGTCCTCAGCAGCCCTGATGGCTTCGCTCAGTGTCAAACCAGTCCACTCTCGAATGTTGTCCTCCCACCTCTTTGTCGGTCTCCCTCTTCTTCTACCTCCTTGCACTGTGCCTTGCAGAATGGTCTTTGCTAGGCCTGATGCTCTGGTGACGTGGCCATACCATCGGAGTTTCCGTTTCTTCACCACTGTGAGCAGGTCATATAGTTGTCCAATGGCTTGTGTGATGGTCTGTCGGACTTCGTCGTTGGTGATGTGTTGGGTATAGGAAATGCCCAGAAGTCTTCTGTAGCACCTCATCTCCATGTTTTGTATTCATCGTTGTAGATCTGCTGTGAGGGTCCATGCTTCACAAGCATATAGGAAGATGGAGATGACAAGGGAGCGCAGCAGTCTTACTTTGGAATGTAGACTGATGGTCCTGTCTTTCCAAATGGGCTTCAACTTTGTCAGGGCAGCAGTTGTTTGTGCGATCCTGGAGAGGACTTCCTGTCGGGACCCATTGTCTGATACAATGGCTCCTAAATTTTTGAAGCTATACACTGTGTTGAGGGATTGGCCTTGGACTTTGATGTCCGTGTTGATGCCATGGGTGTTGTTGGTCATCATTTTGGTCTTCTCTGCACTTATTTCCATTCCATAGGCTCTGGAAGTGGTGTCAAGCCTCTGTACCATCTGTTCAAGTTCTTGTTCCTCTCTAGCCAATCCATTAATTATTCTGAGGTTGAAAATCTGTTCAGTGGTAATTCGCCATGCCCTGAATCCTGTTTGTTCTTCAGCTATGATTTGTTCAGCTTGGGGTTTCAACCTGTTGAGTATTATTTTTCAGGAGGACCTTGCTGGAATGGCTGATGAGGCTGATGGTGCGGTAATTTTCACACTCCTGAAGGTCACTCCCCGCTCTGCCAGATCTTGTTACAGATAATGGTGAAGTCAATCATCGCTTCTCCTCCTGCTTGTAGCAGTTCAGCACCCCTTGGGGTCATGAGCAATCTTGTCACTGTAGATTGTTCTAACCTATAAAGGGAACAGTGAAAGCCCAAGTTGAAAACCTGTCTTGCCTTTGTAGGCATGACTAATTCACTGCGGCAACAGTTCCCCCCGTTGGAGTGCCGGGGGTTTCAGTATAAATAGTATCCCCACTTTCTGGAAATTTAGTGCTTTAAATTCCCACTGTCGCTGTCTTCATCATTTGCTCTTTCCCATTCCTGATCTGTCCTATCACTCTGCTATACTTTCTTCTTCTTCGCTAGATCAATGACCTACCTTTTTTCTTGAAAACTCTTCATGGACAAGACTCCTTGTTTGTGTATGAGGTCTGTTGGATCAGCTTGGGAGTGTTGGACGCTTTCTGCCGGGTGGTCACTAGGGCTTCCTATGATTGTATTATTTCGCACTATAGGCATTTTATATGTATGTGTTTTGTTGATGATTTATAATGATGGTTGTATTCTATTTTGTTTTTGTAACCGGGGTGTTCGCGTAGTTGAGGTCAACCCTCAGCCGTCCCCCGCGTGGGATGTCTTTATTGTAAAGTGACTGGCCGATGGAGGGCATTCAATTTTCCCACTAGGGTTGTTTCGGCAGATCTTTTATGCGGATCGGGGGTTGTCCGGTCCTGATTTGGCTCGGAAGAGTCCGCTGGACCTAAAGCAACAATAAATCAATCAGTAGCAGTTCAGCGGGTATGTTGTCCACTCCCGCTGACTTCCCCTTCTTCAGCGCTTGCACTACTGCCTCAACTTCTTCCCGGAGAATTTGGAGGATTTCTTCTTCTCTGTTCTCGGGACATGCAAGAACTGATGAGTATCCATTTGGTGTAAAGGTCGGAGCAGTACTCTGTCCATCTGTCCAGGACTTCTTGTTCTTCAGTAAGGCATATGCCAGACTTGCTTGGGATCGTGGAGACTTTGGGCTGTTTAGTTTAACACTTGTCAGGCGCTTCAAAGTCTGGTAGGCCTTCCTGCTGTTTTTCTTGTTCAGACTGTTCTCTATTTCCTGGCATTGATCTTCTATCCAGTTCTCCTTTGCTGTGCGCATGCCTTTTCGGATGTCATTGTTGATTTTTCGGTAGACATCAGCTCCCTGTGAGGTGATCTTTTTCTTTTTAATCTCTCTTCATTTATCACACAGATCCAAAAGTTCAGGTGTGATCCACGGCTTCTTCTTTGGTCGGTGCTTGCCAAGGATCTCATTGGCGGCATCTGTCACAGCTGAGTTGAACGTGGTGGTTATGGTGTTGACATCTACTTCACCAGCCCCCAAAATGAGCAGTGGTGCAAATTTCACTCCAATTGTGGCCTGAAATAGTTCTGCCACCTCCGGGTCTTGCAGTTTGTCCAGGTCGAACTTCAGTCTGGTGCAATTTGCTGTGTTTACTCTCTTCAAGTGGAGCCGGAAAGACATCATCACGAGATCGTGGTCACTTCCGATGTCGGCTCCTGGAAAAGTGCGTGTCCTGCCAATGTTGATGCTTGATCTGAAGCGTTTCTTGACCATGATGTAGTCGATCTGGTTGTGATGCTCCCCGCCGCGACTGTGCCATGTCCATCGTCTGGAGTTTTTGTGGAGACCAAGCGTGTTTGCCAGTATCAGATTGTTGTATCTGGCAAACTCCAAGAGTCTCAGACCCCTGTCATTTGTCTTGTTGTTGCATTGGGTCCACATGTGTCTCCCCAGTTGTGGTGCGCATCTTGGCCAACCTTGGCATTTCAGTCGCCTTGCACTATGACTATGTCCTTCTTCGGCACTTGGTCAAGGGCCGCCTGTAGATTTTCATAAACATCCCCCACTTCGCTGTCGTCATAGTCTGATGTTGGGGCATAGGCCTGGATGATGGTGATGTTGAAAGGGGCTGCTCTCAGACGGATGGTAATGAGTCTACTGGATACTGGGCGGCAACCCATGACAGTGGCTAGAATGTTCTTGTGGACCAAGAATCCAACGCCGTGTTCGTGCCTGTCATCTCTACCGCTGAAATAGAGCTTGTGGCCTTTGTCGGTCGTTGTTTTACCTAGGCCTTTCCAGCGCACTTCGCCGATACATAAAACGTTCCATCGATAGTGGTCCAGCTTGTGGGCCAGTTCTTCTAATTTTCCTTTCGCAGTTAGGGTCCTGACATTCCAGGTTCCTATGGCGATGTTGTTTCTCGTGCGGATCTTGCTATATTGTCCATCAGTAGCATATTTATCACCTCCGTCCTGGTGGCCAACGGAAGGCGCGGTCCTTGTTGAGCCGGGCGACGACCGATCCGGTATGGAATTAGTGGATAGTTTCATCATGTAGTGTGTCTTTGGCAAAAAAGACCTTGCGGTGCCCAATCCTCTCCAGGCTGTTGGCCACAGCCAAAATCCACGAATACAGTGTGGCTCGCCTTGGCCCTGAGCACGTGATCGTTGAACCTGTAGTAACGTGAGGTTACTCCGCCCTGGCCGGTGACTTCTGTGTAGAAGACTTTCGCCCAGTGATGCCGTGCTAACATCACCCCTGTTAGTCGCCTCTTACGACACGCCGGGAAACGTTGGGTCTATTGTATTTAGTGCCCGAACCCACAGGGTCTTTGGGAGGTTCGTTGCAGACTTTACAAATCCACTCCGCAAAATCATCAAATGATGAGCAAGGGGTGTGTGGCAGGTTACACTTTCCGCAGAGGGTCCCAGACGACAGATTTCCGTTATCAGACATCGACGTAGATTCTGAAATTAATTAACATAAACAATCTCAAGTGTTTTATTCCGATTTAAATAAATGAATGTATGCTGTACGCCCCTCTCGCAAACAAGCGATATGGAGATCTACTCAGTCTAAGCCTACATACTAGATCTAACATCCGTCCCCCAGATCCAGTGACCTCCACGTACACCCTGGCGGCAGGGATAGTTCAGTGGTCAGAGTGCACGACTTGTGTAAGTGCGTATTGGGCGACGTGGGTTCGAATCCTGATTTCAGCAAACTATTTTGTGATTGCTGGATATTACGGGCCAGCGCCTTGAGAAGCTCTCTGAGCTTGTAAGTGCGCTATATAAGAGAAATCTCTTTCACCCTCCCCACACTAGATCTATTCTCTTCGCCTCCAGAACTGTCCCTTTCTCTTCAACCACACACAGAGTGAGAGTGAGAGAGAGAGAGAGAGAGAGAGTGAGAGAGTGAGAGAGAGAGAGAGAAAGAGAGAGAGAGAGATCAGTCTTTCACCACTTAAAACCACTGTAAACTCAAGACTACATGATTCAATGCCTTTCCATACATTCATTGTCTAATTGTGAAGGAAATCAAACGACTCAAAATGTTATGTGTGCTCTGTACTTACCAATTTTCGTCCAAACTCCAAACTTTTGCGACAAAGAAAACCGCGTATGTTGCGTCATTGTCACTTCCTACCGCGAAAACGTTCGGTAAAAACCTCGTATCTAAACATACGAGGTTTGTCCCTTAAAAGAATTCAGCCTTTTTACAATAAAAAACTGGTATATCGAGATACGAGGTTTGGTCCGACAGTAGAGAGATACAAGGTTTGGTTTCATAGATTTGTATTAACTTTCTATTCGAGACGCAATTTTGAGCTTAGCACAGAACATGGGCAAGAGACCAAGGGTCACAACTATGAAGTTAACTCCAAACCGCCATTTTGGGACTTACGAGGTTTTCGTCTGACAGCGACGAGTTGTTGTTAGGTAGTGACTTTTAGCATTAAACTTGGAAATGGACATTAGTTTAGCACGTGGTTTTATTGTTAGGCGTTTGAGTTCATTGTATTAAAAAACAGACTATAACCTGTGATTGCACGTGAGATACGATAATTATTCATTTATCACTACCTTACATAGAATATGTTTAGAAGGTGAGTTGGTCTTGTCAGACACTACCACACCACCAAGCAGAGCAGATCGCTAAATAAGGAAATAATCTGGGTTTTGAGTTTAGTAGCCTAATGTATTATTATAAAGAATAATAAAGTTAACCTAGGCTCCAGGAGGAACTGAGGGATATACGGTTTCCTTTGTTAATGCACTCTCTGAGGTAAATATGTATTTTATATTTTCGCAAGCCTTACTTCAACGCAGTGTATATTTTGTATCATGTTTGGTTTGTGGCGTTGAGTGCAAGGGTGCGTGTGAAAGCATTATTAATATGAAAGTGTATAAGTATTATGAATTGATAATTAGGTATTATTGAGTGTTCTATAAAGAATACATGTCTTTGAATTATTACTAAATTATGAAATGGGTCTTCCTTGTGTTCTTAAGCTAGACAATGAGTGTTTGCCGTATGTTTAAAAGTTTATTTGAAACTCATGGACACCTTTGTATATATATGAACAGTGCATCTACCAAGAGGCGACTTTGACCCTGGTAGGAAGCGAGAGGACCTTGGTGAAGAGTGTCAACTGGCGGGGCTTTTCTGAGCGGCACCAACGACTCGGTTGTCGACCTCAAATGGTGGGACATCGTCGACGGACGGATTGTACGCCACGTCAGGGAGGTGTTGAGAGATTATACTAAATCGTCATTCGGAGCGGGATACGGTATAGTACACTTTATTGTGCTGGCTTAGGAACGCCAAGACCCTACCCGTAAACGTTTGGACATTTATGTTTTTGAATCTCGGCAAGGCCTGGTTTCACAGTGCTGATAGGTCTATAAATAGGCACGTGAAACAAAAGCGATTTTCATGTAAATAGTTTAACACGTTTTGAAATCTTAATAACGTTGTTTGTTTAGTATACATGTGTGAGTGGATGTGAACTGCTATTTAATCTGTCTTGATTTGCTTGCATTCATTCATTCCAGTATATTACTTCTTTTTCTGTCTTGTAAATAACTTTGTTCATGTATGAAGAAAGGAGTTAGGATAGAGAACCTACAAGATTGCCAAAATATTGCTAATTTAAAATCCTATACATCCACTTCATAACATCTGGCGCCCAACGTGTTTATAAATAAATAAAAAAAAAGGATTAATATTTTGAAAACTTTCTTATGAATGTTTGCATTTAATACTTTGTTTGCAAACTAGACGAGTTTGTTTACATTTGAAGTAGGCCTATTGTTTACATTTCATACTTGTAATTTTTTTTTTCCAAAAAAAAATAATTATTTCTTGTTCCTTTTCTCAGTTCACAGTGAGTGACTGTTGTGTTGTATTGTCTTGCCTGTATAAATAGTAATCTCTTGTATTTATCTATAACGATTTATGATAAATGTTTCACTTTTGACTTTGCTTATTTTCATATGATTATGATGTGCTAATCTGAGAGGGGATTTTCCTTGCAAAGCCAGGGTGTTGTGTATAGCTTTTCAGTTATCCTTGTTAGCTGAACGTATTCACTTTCATTGTAAACTCTGATTTCTGTGGCCTAGCATTATGGATTCTCAAGAGTTTGAGAGACTTCATGATATTTTCAGGAATGAAGCAAGGGTGTTAGGGTTATCGGAAAGAGAAGCAAAGCGACATATTTTGGACAGAATGAAGGAGGAGAGAGAGTCACAGTTAGAACGAGAAAAGATACGTGGTGAGAGAGAAGAAGCAGAAAGGAAGATAGAGATTGAGGCAAGAAGAGTAGAACAGATGTTGTTGATAGAAGAGCAGACAGCGAAGGACAAGATGAGTTTAGAGAGAGAGATCGCGCATGCCAAGTTAGAGCAGGACTTGCAATTTTTGCAGTCGCGATTGGGTGATGGAGATCAATCAAGGTCCATGTCTTTCGGTCAAGGTCATTCTACTCGCAGGGTAGGCATGGTCCTACAAGCACCCAAACCACTACCGTTCGATGATAAACAGGAATCGGTGGATGCATACCTGTTTCGATTTGAGCGGTATTGCGAGGCAGCCGGTTGGCCTAAGGATCAATGGATAGTCGCCTTGATGTCAGGATTGAAAGGAAAAGCGTTGTCTGTTTATTATGAAATAGCCAGAGACCATGATGTTTCATACGATGAAGTAAAGCTGCACCTTTTAAAACATTTTCTGTGCACCGAAGATGGATATCATGCAAAATTCAGATCTGTGAGACCGGATTCGGGAGAAACGATGGATGCGTTTTATAGTCGCATGAGGTTACTATTTACGCGTTGGCTGGAGTTGGGAGGAGTGGACAAGACTGACCCAGAACAGCTCATTGACTTGTTCTTACGAGAACAAGTTCTAGCGTCGTGTTGTAGCCCGCTTGTTGTGTTCTTGAAGGAGCGACAACTGGACACTATTAAGGACTATGTTGCTACAGCCGAACGGTACCGACTGGCGCACATAGGTCAAAGCATGTCGGCGAAAGTAGGCGACAGCACGGTGTGGTCTGCAGGGGTAGGAGTGCAGAAATCGGATATTCGCGATCGCACATATCCACCTAGAGGTCAGGGTCCTAAAGCGGCAGCAACCACACGCAGTCAGAACGCACTCGCGACACCACATCCTCAGTCACCTACTACTGTTAGTAGCAAACAGTCTGAAAATAAAACAGATCAAAGACAGACACACTTGTTCAGACCTAGGGTGATCACTTGCTATGGTTGTGGGGGTAAGGGACATATGAAGAAAAACTGTCCACTACAGAAACAGAGTGTATGTATTGCAGTACCAATCTCAGCAAGATGTAATACTTGTAATCAGGCATACAGTGTTACTAAATCTTGTGGTCACAGCTTTAATATCTCAGAAACCAAAGTGGATGATGTAGACAAAAGCTCGTTGATGCTGTGTGAAGGGATCATGAATGGGAAACCTGTTGAAGTTATGCTGGATTCTGGTTGTACAACAGTGGGCGTTAGGAAATGTCTGGTAGAACCTTCTCAAATGACTGGTGAGATTCGTTGCTGTAGGCAATTTAGTGGAGATGTTGTAGAACTACCAGTGGCTGTTGTTGATCTGGAAACACCTTACTTTACGGGAAAGGTTAGTGCCTGTGTGATTGACAACCCTGTGTCAGATGTTATTCTAGGTCGTATTCCAGGGGTCAAATTTGAAAACACAGACATAGCAGCAGCTGTTCAGACTAGAGCACAGCAGGTTAAAGATCAAAAACCTTTCAGACCACTTCTGACCTCTAAGACTCCCAGACTGGATGTAGGTCCCACAGAGATAGCCATCCTACAAAAGAAAGACCCTACATTGACTGCACTGTTTGACAGAGTAGGTGTCGATGGTATACCTAAAGCTACCGGTGAAATCGCCTACGTGGTGAAAGACGGATTGTTGTACAGACAGTCGTACAATTCAGTACCGGACGATAAGACGGAACAGCTTGTGGTACCGCAGTCTTTACGCGAGTCGGTGTTAGTGGCTGCACATGATGGCATATTCGGAGGCCACATGGGAGTGAAAAGCACTTTCAAAAGAATTTCGCCGTACTTTTACTGGCCAGGGTATTGGAAATACGTGCAACGGTATTGCCAAACATGTGATGTTTGTCAACGCACCTTTCCAAAAGGTCGCGTTAAACCTGTTCCGCTGCAACCACTACCGATAATTGAAGCACCATTTGAACGAGTGGGGATTGATCTGATCGGTCCCATCACCCCAACTTCTGGTCGTGGACACAGATGGGTGTTAACACTGGTGGACTTCGCGACGAGGTATCCAGAGGCAGTCCCACTGAAATCAATCAGCACAGAAGCTGTTGCTGAAGCGCTCATGGAGATATTTTCTCGGCTCGGTTTGCCCGGTGAAATATTATCAGATCAAGGTTCTCAATTCACTTCAGATCTTTTTCAGGCTATTATGAAGTTATTGTCTGTCAATCAAGTACACAGTACACCGTATCATGCACAGACAAACGGTTTAGTCGAGCGCTTCAATGCCACCGTGAAAAACATGCTGAAGAAATTGATGAGTGATAAACCTTCTGATTGGGATCGATACCTCCCTGCAGCACTTTTCGCGTATCGGGAAATTCCGCAGACTAGTACCGGATTTTCGCCGTTCGAACTGATGTACGGTAGGACACCTAGAGGCCCATCTCAGGTACTTTGTGACATTTGGACAGGACAGGTCAAACAGGACGACAGAAAGACTGTTTATCAGTATGTACTGGACATGAAGGATACTATGTCTGATATGATTGGCCTGGCACAATCATCACTGCAGGACTCGAACGTGAAAGCACAGACGCACTACGACAAACGTACGAAGTGTAGATCATTTGAACACGGGGACGAAGTTCTAGTGTTGTTGCCTACTGAGCGTTCCAAATTGCTTTTGCAGTGGAAAGGCCCATTCAAAGTGTTGAAGAAGATAGGCCTATGTGATTACGTTATTGAGTTAGGCAGTGGTCAGACAAAAACCTTTCACATTAACATGTTGAAAAAATATGAGAGAAGAATACTGAAAACGCAGACTCAGAACACCGCTGTGTCAGTTATCATGGGTTCAGCGGCAGAACCAGATGAGGATGTGAAGTCGGTTCAGTTACAAACGGTTCCTACTATACAAACAGAAACGGTAGAGAACATACACTATAATCCTGAACTGGATGCTGAGAAAACTCAGCAGCTTAAATCAGTAATGGGTAAACACAGTAGAATTATGACAGATTTGCCTGGAACGGTGCATACCATCGAACACGAAATTCGGAATGACGAAATTGTAAACAAAAAGCAGTACCCGCTACCGTTTCAATCTGAACAAATTGTTGTTGATGAGGTTCAGAAGATGCTAAAAATGGGGATAATTGAACCATCAAAGTCACCATACAGTTCACCCGTTGTTTTGGTGAAGAAACCTGATAACTCGGTACGATTTTGTATTGATTTCCGAGCTTTGAACAAGGTAACACAGTTTGATTCAGAACCGATTCCGGATCCAGAAGTACTGTTTGCTTCTTTGAAAGATAAGAGAGTCTTCACAAAGATAGATCTTTCGAAAGGTTACTGGCAGATACCGTTAGCGCACAGTGACAAAGAAAAGACAGCATTTCAGACACCCTTAGGACTGTTTCAGTTCACGAAAATGCCGTTCGGAATGGCAACTGCACCAAGCACTTTTGCCAGAATGATGCGACAATTGAAGTTACATGAGTGTCAGTGTGTCAGTTTTTTTGATGATATTCTCTTGGCAAATTCTGATTGGCAGTCTCATCTAAAATCACTAGACAAGCTTTTGAGACGTTTGACTGATTTTGGTTTGACAGTCAGACCGAGCAAAGTTGAAGCAGGTTTTGAGGAGATCGAGTTCCTCGGTCATATCATTGGCAAAGGACAGATGAAACCAGTGCCCAAAAAGGTCACCAAGATTCTGAATCTTGAAGTGCCAAAAACGAAAAAACAGGTTCGCGCACTAATAGGATTGGTGGGATACTATCGCCGATATGTTCCCAAATTTTCGGATCTTACTTGTCCATTGACGGAGCTGACCAAAAAGAACATGCCAACGAAAATTAGGTGGACTAGTGACTGTGACAAGGCATTTGAACAGATCAAAACGATTTTGTCTAATGAGCCGGTGGTTACATTACCACAGTTTGATCGTTCTTTTACCGTCAGGACAGATGCTTCTAATGTTGGCCTAGGTGCAGTGCTGATGCAAAATGACGATGCAGGTCAACCGCACCCCGTTCTGTACGCCAGCAGAAAACTGCTTGATCGAGAAACCAGGTACTCGGCAATAGAGCGAGAATGCCTTGCGATTGTCTGGGCTATAGACAAATTTTCGCGATATTTGATCGGCCGGCATTTCTGTGTGGAAACAGATCATAGGCCTTTGACATTTTTGCAGCGTAGTCAGACTACCAATGGAAGACTAATGAGATGGGCTCTGGCATTGCAGGAATATCGTTTCTCTGTACTGCCTGTATCTGGTCACACAAACGTGGAAGCAGATGTATTGTCCCGTTTGGTTTGAATCATTGACTATTGTGTAAATATTTGCTGTGTATATACACATACCTGTAACATTTTGTATATGTACTACGTAAAGTGTCAGTTTAAAAAAAATGTATTTTTTTCTACGGGGATAGGGGGGTGATGTTAGGTAGTGACTTTTAGCATTAAACTTGGAAATGGACATTAGTTTAGCACGTGGTTTTATTGTTAGGCGTTTGAGTTCATTGTATTAAAAAACAGACTATAACCTGTGATTGCACGTGAGATACGATAATTATTCATTTATCACTACCTTACATAGAATATGTTTAGAAGGTGAGTTGGTCTTGTCAGACACTACCACACCACCAAGCAGAGCAGATCGCTAAATAAGGAAATAATCTGGGTTTTGAGTTTAGTAGCCTAATGTATTATTATAAAGAATAATAAAGTTAACCTAGGCTCCAGGAGGAACTGAGGGATATACGGTTTCCTTTGTTAATGCACTCTCTGAGGTAAATGTATTTTATATTTTCGCAAGCCTTACTTCAACGCAGTGTATATTTTGTATCATGTTTGGTTTGTGGCGTTGAGTGCAAGGGTGCGTGTGAAAGCATTATTAATATGAAAGTGTATAAGTATTATGAATTGATAATTAGGTATTATTGAGTGTTCTATAAAGAATACATGTCTTTGAATTATTACTAAATTATGAAATGGGTCTTCCTTGTGTTCTTAAGCTAGACAATGAGTGTTTGCCGTATGTTTAAAAGTTTATTTGAAACTCATGGACACCTTTGTATATATATGAACAGTGCATCTACCAAGAGGCGACTTTGACCCTGGTAGGAAGCGAGAGGACCTTGGTGAAGAGTGTCAACTGGCGGGGCTTTTCTGAGCGGCACCAACGACTCGGTTGTCGACCTCAAATGGTGGGACATCGTCGACGGACGGATTGTACGCCACGTCAGGGAGGTGTTGAGAGATTATACTAAATCGTCATTCGGAGCGGGATACGGTATAGTACACTTTATTGTGCTGGCTTAGGAACGCCAAGACCCTACCCGTAAACGTTTGGACATTTATGTTTTTGAATCTCGGCAAGGCCTGGTTTCACAGTGCTGATAGGCCTATAAATAGGCACGTGAAACAAAAGCGATTTTCATGTAAATAGTTTAACACGTTTTGAAATCTTAATAACGTTGTTTGTTTAGTATACATGTGTGAGTGGATGTGAACTGCTATTTAATCTGTCTTGATTTGCTTGCATTCATTCATTCCAGTATATTACTTCTTTTTCTGTCTTGTAAATAACTTTGTTCATGTATGAAGAAAGGAGTTAGGATAGAGAACCTACAAGATTGCCAAAATATTGCTAATTTAAAATCCTATACATCCACTTCATAACAGTTGTGAGACGGGAGAACACGAAGATTTCACGCGCATGCATACACGCAGTTCTTGAAATACTTTTTTTCCTTACAAGTTGCATAAATAAAATAAATGATATCACAATATTTTTTTTAATATATAAGAACATTGCAATTTATTTTGAAGTCATTTACTTATTTTTCATGGGGGAGGAGGGAGAGGGTTTAGCTTTTAAGACCGGTGATCAAAGGAAATAACTTTCATTTAATTAATTTAATTTAATGTCTATTATTTGTTATGATCATGCCTGCTGATTTTGGCTTTGACCACCCTCACCTTCTTTGACACTGCTACACTTTTAAATTCGAGCTCTAACATCTGCGCCTCCATCTTGTCCAACTTTTCAAACACCTCACCAGTGAAGCTTTTAACATTCTCCCTCATTTGTTGGACATCTTCTTTAGTGGCAAGCGTACCCTTTTTCTCAAAAAATTTCTCTCAAAGCAGCCTGCACAGGTTCCCCAATAGGCTCTCCACTAGCATGTTTGCACGCTTACTCACCGGTCTCTCAAAAGGGCTGGTCTCACCTTCAGAGCTTATAGGCGAATGTGCTCTTTTGGGCGTTGAAGTTGTGAGCTGTTTGCTGAAGTACTCAAAAATACTTCGACTTCACTTTGAGATCCTTGGAAAGCTCCGGCCAAAGAAGAAGCTGTGGATCACATCTGAACTTTTGGAACTGTGTGATAAACGACGAGATGAAAAAGAACACCTCACATGGAGCTGATGCCTCCCGAAAAATCAACAATGACATCCGAAAAAGCATGCGCACAGCAAAGGAGAACTGGATAGAAGATCAATGCCAGGAAACAAGAACAACAGCAAGAAGGCCTACCAGACTGTGAAGCGGCTGACAAGTGTTAAACAGCCAAGGTCTCCACGATCCAAAGCAAGTCTGGCATATGCCTTACAGAAGAACAAGAAGTCTTGGACATATGGACAGAGTACTGATCTGACCTTTACAACCACAAACCAAATCGAGACCCATCAGTTCTAACATGTCCTGAGAACAGAGAAGAAGAAGAAATTCTCCCTATTCTCCGAGAAGAAGTTGAGGCAGCAGTGCAATCGCTGAAGAAGGGGAAGTCAACGGGAGTGGACAACATACCCGCGGAACTGCTTCAAGCAGGAAGAGAAGCGATGATTGACGCACTCACTATTATCTGTAACAAGATCTAGCAGGGTGGTAAGTGGCCTACACTATGGACCCAGTCGCTTGTTATCACTCTTCCAAAAAGAGGTAACCTTCAGGAGTGTGAAAATTACCGCCCCCATCAGCCTCATCAGCCACCCCAGCAAGGTCCTCCTGAAAATAATACTCAACAGGTTCAAACCCTAAGCTGAACAAATCATAGCTGAAGAACAAGCAGGAATCAGGGCAGGGCGAAGGACCACTGAAGATTTTTTCAACCTCAGAATAATCTGCGAGAAATACCTACAGCACCAACAACATCTATATCATTGTTCGTGAACTTCAAAAAGGCATTTGACCGAGTCTGGCATTCAGCTCTGTGGACAACCATGAGAGTGTACAACATCAGCCCTAAAATTATTGAAGTCATCAAAAGCCTGTATGACAAGGCTACCAGTGCGGTCCTCCACAACAGCGCCATCGGAAACTGGTTCAGAACAACAATCGGTATGCGTCAGGGAAGCATTCTCCCTCCAACACTCTTCAACATCTTCCTAGAGCGCATCATTTCAGATGCCTTTGCGGATCACGAAGGCACAGTCAGCATAGGGGGAAAAGCAATCTCCAACCTTCGTTTTGTGGATGGCATTGATGGATTGGCTGGAGAGGAACAAGAAATTGAGCAGCTGGTACAGAGGCTTGACACCACCTCCAGAGCTTATGGAATGGAAATAAGTGCAGAAAAGACCAAAATGATGAACAACAACACCAATGGCATCAACATGGACATCAAAGTCCAAAGGCCAATCCCTCAACACAGTGCATAGCTTCAAATATTTAGGAGTAATTGTTTCAGACAATGGGTCCCGACAGAAAGCCCTCTCCAGGATCGCACAAACAATAAAATGCCATTTTAAAAAATGAAATAAAATAAAATAACATAACATAAATTAAAATAAAATTAAATTAAATTAAAACGGCTTTGTTGAAAATTAACGACACACTGGCTGCTCTTGACAAAAACAATACTCATCTATCGCTATTGGATCTTTCAGCGGCCATTGGCACTATGGATCATGCCACTTTCCTGTCCCATCTTCAGAACCCTGTCGGTATTTCTGATTCTGCACTATCATGGTTCGAGTCGTAAATAAATAGTATTTATTTGCCCTTCTTTTTATTTAATGTAAATGTTTTATTTTAGTTAATGTAGTCGCATTCAAGATCGTCAAGATAAGATAATGTAAAATAGAATACCTGAACATAAACGAAACTTAAAACAAAATAAAATAAAACACAATTAAATTAAATTAAACAAACTACAATAAAATGCAATATAATATAATAACATAAAATTATACACAAGATTGTAATTCAAATATATTTTTAGAATGTCACAAACTAACACAAAAATACTCAGAAAAAATTGGAACTACAAAAATTTTCACTAAAATAAAACAAAACATCTACACTAAATTAAAATAATGTTAAATAAATGAATACTAAAACAAGTGAAAATATAATAAAGATCAATAAAAAATAAAATAACAGAAAAATCAGTTACAGACAAGTTTCACAAGTAGGTTTCCGTGTTTAAAAAATTCTTTTAAAAGTAAATTTACAAATAATAAAATTATTAAAACATATTTTTTTCAAAACAAACTTGGACACGAAACATAAGATACGAATATAATTATATATTTAGATAACAAGATGTACAGACACATATATTTGAAAGGTGCGCAAATAACATTTGATTTCATATAAAAAAATAAGTGCAAAAAAACCCAACTATTTACATATCGAAAGATGCAAAAAAGAGATGTATTTTTATATTTATATAAGAAGACGGTCAGATTTAATTAAATTTCTATGTTAAAAAAAAAGATGCAACCTCGTAAACCTATCAAACTGCATAAAATAGAGCATCTTATACTGAAGCCAAATAATGTGTTGTGTATTTATTAGATTTAATTTCTTTTCACTTAACTCATTCTATTCCAGCGGTGCAAAGGCCTTTTTCTAGAATTAACGGTTAGTGCACACAACAAATTTGCAACTTCAAAACTACTAAACTTTTTCGATAACATTGGGAGGTGGTGTTGTTTTTTTTTGTGTGTGGTTTTTTTCTGGAATGATTCTTCAGGATCTTCAGAATCATTACTATCGTAGTTCATAACCAGCTTAGCAATTTCTCTGACAGAGTAGAACCATTTCTGACTCGCCATCGTGGAAGAAATGTGCGAAAATTCGATCTAAACTGAAGCAGAATCAGTGAACCACGTGCGCTTGTTGTTTCCCAGGGAAATGGTAGATTGGGTTCAACACTTTTAAGTCAACTGTATGTACCTTCGCCCTACTGATAAATCTTTGTCCTGATTCGGCTCTTTCCAGTCCGCTGGACCCTGCGAGTAATGAATAACTAACTAACTACTGATAAATTCGTTAGTTAGGAGGGGGAGTTGAAGGGGACGACGCCCACTCACACCTATCCTTTCTTTCCTCCCTCCAGTTGCTGAAGATATTGTAACACTATAAGGTGCACTGTAGGCCTCTCCTGGAAGATATTACGGTTAAACACTAATGTAAATCTATTTCTATTTCATGTATGTACGCTTGTATTTTTAAGACGGCAATGTGCGGCTCAATATGAGTATGGCACTGTCATTATTTCGAAAAATAATAATGCAACATTGCTGAGGAACAAATGAAAACGAAACGCCATAGAACCTGCTTCCAGAATAAGAAATAGAGAGGCAGAGAAGAAGGAGCAATTTTGCGGGGACAATGCCCAGAACCAATGTCACACAACCACGCATTGCGTGTTTTATTGTACGCCTCTGTTTATAAGTGTCTGATTTACTTCGGCTCTCAGAAATAACATCCCTGCTTCCAGGGCAATGTCAAAGTTGGCTAAATGTGCAGTTTCAAATGGAAACTTCGGTCAGCTTTGGTTTTAGTTTAGTTTTCTAATATCTCTCCTTCTAATAGAGACACGGTGGCCTAATGGTAGAGCTTTGGCTTCCGGATCTGAAGGTCCCGGGTTTGAGCCCAGGCCCGGGGCATTGTGTTGTGTCCTTGGGAAAGACACTTTACTCCAGTTTCCTACTCCTTCGGATGAGAGTATAAACCGAGGTCTAGTCTGTGTCGCATACATTCCATCATAACGGACTTTAAAGATCCTGACGCTCATGTCTTAGACGGGTGAGTGCCGGTGACAAGAACACACCCACCATGCACCTAGGTCCTTCTCCCCCATCCCTGGCTGCCCAGGATTGTGCTCAGTTGTCTGGGGCGTTATTACGATGCGCCCAAAGGCTACAAGTTATATGATGAGGCCAGCGCCTTGAGTCTTGTCAAGTACGGCGAGATATGCGCGCTATAAAAATTTAATAGTAATAATAATAATAATAATAATAATAATAATAATAATAATAATAATAATAATAATAATAATAATTCAAAAATGGGTTTAGTATGACTGGAATCAGCCCAAAGAGACCTGATGAAATATTGTATTCTCATTTTGCGTACAGAACCAAAACCAAAAGTATCGTCAGCCCAGTTATTTATTCCTTTATTTTCTATATAAGCTAAGCGGAGACACATCCAACCCAACATTTATCTACATTATATGTTAGTTTGACGGATTCATTAATTTGTCTCTCCTTGTTATATACTATATTTGCAAACTGTAAGAGCGTTGTACCAGAACTTTTTTTTTTTTAATGCCGGTGGTCTTCTTTATTTCTTGGTGTAGGTCTTCAGATCTAACATCAAAAGTAGGCCTACATTTTCGATTGAGAATCATTGAGTTTAAAGCAAATCAGATCTAAACTCAACTTTATTTTATTTTATTTCATTACTTTTTTTTCTCGCTTTCATTCTTTCTTCTTCTTTTTTTAGGTGGGTGGGGGAGGGGGTGTCCGGAAACTTTGAGACCCCCCCCCCCTCACTTCATCCTCTCCAGATTCGCCCCTGAAGTTAAGTGATTTTAGACTAGGGAATAGAATGGCCAAATATGAAAGAAAAAAGTGCTTTAGAATTCGAAATCCATCAGGAGTCACATTGCATTATTTTAACACGTGATGATTTTTTAGTTCCCGAGTTTTAAGCTCAGCTCGGGAGCTACTGGTTTTGGCTTTATTTCTTCTCTATCTCAAATAAAGTTGTTTGCATGCATTTTCCATTAACTTAGTAGTAAACCTATACCTTCCTGCAAATTCAGTAGGCTGCCTACACTACTAAATTAGCGGGCATGGCGGCAACCCAAAGGTGAGAATGACATAAATTGAGTAGGTTAACCTTTTGGAAAGGAAGTGATGTCAGACGAATTTCGTGTTCTAAAACACTGGGATCTTCATCCTACATCCTTTTAAGGCGTTCGTTGACTGCAGCAAGTAATTATATAAGTGGCTATGCAACACATATACCACTGTGTCCAGAAGTTGGGACACAAATCCATATTTCGGAATCGGAAGCAGAGCAAGGCAATGCTAGTTGAATCTTTCTTTTGATGATGATAATGCTGCTGCTGTTGATGATGATGATGACGATGAGGATAATGATGATGAGGATGATAACATTATTTTAATTAGGAGCAGCGCAGGACTCCATTAAAAAACAGCTCAATGAGGGCGAAGAACGACATTAGAAGGTCAGCCCATCACCACAAAAACATATTACAAACAATCCACGCACAAGCACCCTTGTTGTAGCAATGTAGGAGTTCAAATAGATAGCTAGTTTTGAACCCCTTTATGAAAGACTCTGTAGAAAGAGACTGCTTCGAATTCTGTGGGTTCGGGCAAATAGAATAGACCCAACGTTTCCCGGCGTGTCGTAAGAGGCGACTAACAGGGGTGATGTTAGCACGGCATCACTGGGCGAAAGTCTTCTACACAGAAGTCACCGGCCAGGGCGGAGGAACCTCACGTTACTACAGGTTCAACGACCACGTGCTCAGGGCCAAGGCGAGCCACACTGTATTCGTGGATTTCGGCTGTGGCCAACAGCCTGGAGAGGATTGGGCCCTGCCAGGTCTTTTTTGCCCAAGACACAACACATGATGAGGCTATCCACTAATTCCATGCCGGATCGGTCGTCGCCCGGCTACACAAGGACCGCGCCTTCCGTTGGCCACCAGGACGGAGGTGAAAAGTATGCTACTGATGGACAAACTAGCCAGATCCGCACGAGAAACAACATCGTCATAGGAACCTGGAATGTCAGGACCCTAACTGCGGAAGGAAAATTAGAAGAACTGGCCCACGAGCTGGACCACTATCGATGGAACGTTCTAGGTATCAGCGAACTGCGCTGGAAAGGCCTAGGTGAAACAACGACTGACAAAGGCCACAAGCTCTATTTCAGCGGTAGAGATGACAGGCACGAACACGGCGTTGGATTCTTGGTCCACAAGAACATTCTAGCCACTGTCATGGGTTGCCGCCCAGTCTCCAGTAGACTCATTACCATCCGTCTGAGAGCAACCCCTTTCAACATTACCATCATCCAGGCCTATGCCCCAACATCAGACTATGAAGACAGCGAAGTGGAGGATTTTTATGAAAATATACAGGCGGTCCTTGACCAAGTGCCGAAGAAGGACATAGTCATAGTGCAAGGCGACTGGAATGCCAAGGTTGGCCAAGATGCGCACCACAACTGGGGAGACACATGCGGACCCCACTGCAACAACGAGACAAATGACATGGGTCTGAGGCTATTGGAGTTTGCCAGATACAACAATCTGGTACTGGCAAACACGCTTGGTCTCCACAAAAAATCCAGACGATGGACATGGCACAGTCCCTGCGGGGAACATCACAACCAGATCGACTACATCATGGTCAAGAAACGCTTCAGATCAAGCATCAACATTGGCAGGACACGCACTTTTCCAGGAGCAGACATTGGAAGTGACCACGATCTCGTGATGATGTCTTTCCGGCTCCATTTGAAGAGAGTAAATACAGCAAAGTGCACTAGGCTGAAGTTCGACCTGGACAAACTGCAAGACCCGGAGGTGGCAAAAATATTTCAGGCCACAATTGGAGGGAAATTTGCACCACTGCTTATTTTGGGGGCAGGCGAAGTAGATGTCAACACCATGACCAATACCTTCAACTCAGCTGTAACAGATGCCGCCACTGAGATCCTTGGCAAGCACCGACCAAAGAAGAAGCCGTGGATCACACCTGAACTTTTGGATCTGTGTGATAAACGAAGATAGTTAAAAAAGAAAAAGAACACCTCACAGGGAGCTGATGTCTACCGAAAAATCAACAATGACATCCGAAAAGGCATGCGCACAGCAAAGGAGAACTGGATAGAAGATCAATGCCAGGAAATAGAGAACAATCTGAACAAGAACAACAGCAAGAAGGCCTACCAGACTGTGAAGCGGCTGACAAGTGTTAAACAGCCCAAAGTCTCCACTATCCAAAGCAAGTCTGGCATTTGCCTTACAGAAGAACAAGAAGTCTTGGACAGATGGACAGAGTACTGCTCTGACCTTTACAACCATACACCAAATGGAGACCCATCAGTTCTAGCATGTCCCGAGAGCAGAGAAGAAGAAGAAATCCTCCCAATTCTCCGGGAAGAAGTTGAAGCAGCAGTGCAATCGCTGAAGAAAGGGAAGTCAGCGGGAGTGGACAACATACCAGCGGAACTGCTACAAGCAGGAGGAGAAGCGATGACTGATGCTCTCACCATTATCTGCAACAAGATCTGGCAGAGTGGGGAATGGCCTATACCATGGACCCAGTCGCTTGTCATCACTCTTCCCAAAAAAGGTAACCTTCAGGAGTGTGAAAATTACCGCACCATCAGCCTCATCAGCCATCCCAGCAAGGTCCTCCTGAAAATAATACTCAACAGGTTGAAACCACAAGCTGAACAAATCATAGCTGAAGAACAAGCAGGATTCATGGCAGGGCGAAGTACCACTGAACAGATTTTCAACCTCAGAATAATCTGTGAGAAATACCTACAGCACCAACAACATCTATATCATGTGTTCATAGACTTCAAGAAGGCATTTGACCGAGTCTGGCATGCAGCTCTATGGGCAACCATGAAAGTGTACAACATCAGCCCTAAAATTATAGAAGTCATCAAAAGCCTGTATGACAAGGCTACCAGTGCAGTCCTCCATAACAGCGTCATCGGGAACTGGTTCAGAACAACAATCGGTGTGCGTCAAGGATGCCTACTCTCTCCAACACTCTTCAACATCTTCCTAGAGCGCATCATGTCAGATGCTCTTGCAGATCACGAAGGCACAGTCAGTATAGGGGGCAGAGCAATCTCCAATCTTCGTTTTGCGGATGATATTGATGGATTGGCTGGAGAGGAACAAGATCTTGAACAGCTTGTACAGAGGCTTGACACCACCTCCAGAGCTTATGGAATGGAAATAAGTGCGGAGAAGACCAAAATGATGACCAACAACACCAATGGCATCAACACGGACATCAAAGTACAAGGCCAATCCCTCAACACAGTGCACAGCTTCAAATATTTAGGAGCCATTGTGTCAGACAATGGGTCTCGACAGGAAGTCCTCTCCAGGATCGCACAAACAACTGCTGCCCTGACAAGGTTGAAGCCCATTTGGAAAGACAGAACCATCAGTCTACATTCCAAAGTAAGACTGCTGCGCTCTCTGGTCATCTCCATCTTCTTATATGCTTGCGAAGCATGGACCCTCACAGCAGATCTCCAACGAAGAATACAAAGCATGGAGATGAGGTGCTACAGAAGACTTCTGTGCATTTCCTATACCCAACACATCACCAACGTTGAAGTCCGACAGACCATCACACAAGCCATTGGACAACACGATGACCTGCTCACAGTGGTGAAAAAAACGGAAACTCCGATGGTATGGCCACGTCACCAGATCATCAGGCCTTGCAAAGACCATTCTGCAAGGCACAGTGCAAGGAGGTAGAAGAAGGGGGAGACCGAAAAAGAGGTGGGAGGACAACATTCGAGAATGGACTGGTTTGACACTGAGCGAAGCCATGAGGGCTGCTGAGGACAGAGAAAGATGGAGTATGCTGGTTAAGCGATCATCTGTGGTGCCCCTACGACCTTCGGGTTATGGGACAGGATAGGATAGGATAGGAATGTAATTTTGGTACAAGATAATAATGTTGGCTCATTTTATCTTTAAAATAATAAAAACTTTGTTTTTCGCCATCCTAATAAACCAAACAGACAATTTTGAATATGTCTTATGTAATATGTAACGTGGCGAGGCCTCGGGACGTGCTTGAAATAAAGAAAGGTTTCTAGTGATTCTTCTAACGTTGCAGCTTTGAACAGTGTACACTCTCACCTATTCTTCTTCTTCTTCTTCTTCTTCTTCTTCTTCTTCTTCTTCTTCTTCTCTCTCTCTCTCTCTCTCTCTCTTTCTCTCTCTCTCTCTCTCTCTCTCTCTCTCTCTCTCTCTCTCTCTCTCTCTCTCTCTCTTTCTCTCTCTCTCTCTTGTGTGGTGTGAGTCTGCCAACTGTATAGGTGAAGTACATTTTTCATGTTGTTGTTTGATTATTTGAGCGTTGTAATATTTTGTAGATGATACTTTTATATTCTGGATGCTAATTGTATTTGTTTCCCCAATATATTAGTTTTAGTGATTTTAGCGTTATTTGTACTTTGTTCCATTCTGCCGTGATTTGACAAAACCGAGTAAGTCCACCTAGGGTCGAAAATGAGTTTTTTGCGCCATCAAACTTGCAAGAGAATGACGCATCTTACCTGTAAAAATCAAATCCGAACTATGTTTAGATTTGGAGTTATCATAGAGTAAGTCCTTGTTAAAAAAAATTTAAGTGGGGGAATAAACTGATAAAACCAAGCAAGTCCCCTGCGATTTTGTTTCGGCGATCCTCTGGCTGATGCTCGAGTTGGCATGATGACGTCATCTTCTACAATAACCTGACAAATAAAAGTAAGTCCTCCCGACCAATGAGAAAGCGCCTTATGATGAAGTGGACCAGTGAGAATCCATGTTATTGCTGCTGTGCAATATTATTTTCCTGTGAAAAAGATGACGAAATTTCAGTCAGCAAATGACGTGTTCGGCTTTTTGAAAAAGAGTTTTCTTCATGTACTTTCCTGCCCACCATGAAAGATCCTGTAGATCTTCCGCCTACGCGGCAACTTCAACAAGGTGTGGAAACAAATAAACTATCCTTTCCTATCCTATCCTATCCTTCCCGTAACCCTGAGGTCGTAGGGGCATCACAGATGATCGTTTAACCAGCATACTCCATCTCTCTCTGTCCTCAGCAGCCCTGATGGCTTCGCTCAGTGTCAAACCAGTCCATTCTCGGATGTTGTCCTCCCACCTCTTTTTCGGTCTCCCTCTTCTTCTACCTCCTTGCACTGTGCCTTGCAGAATAGTCTTTGCAAGGCCTGATGATCTGGTGACGTGGCCATACCATCGGAGTTTCCGTTTCTTCACCACTGTAAGCAGGACATCGTGTTGTCCAATGGCTTGTGTGATGGTCTGTCGGACTTCGTCGTTGGTGATGTGTTGGGTATAGGAAATGCCCAGAGTTCTTCTGTAGCACCTCATCTCCATGCTTTGTATTCTTCGTTGTAGATCTGCTGTGAAGGCCCATGCTTCGCAAGCATATAGGAAGATGGAGATGACAAGGGAGCGCAGCAGTGTTACTTTGGAATGTAGAATGATGGTCATGTCTTTCCAAATGGCTTCAACCTTGTCAGGGCAGCAGTTGTTTGTGCGATCCTGTAGAGGACTTCCTGTCGGTACCCATTGTCTGATACAATGGCTCCTAAATATTTGAAGCTATGCACTGTGTTGAGTAATTGGCCTTTGACATTGATGTCCGTGTTGATGCCATTGGTGTTGTTGGTCATCATTGTGGTCTTCTCTGCACTTATTTCCATTCCATAAGCTTTGGAGGTGGTGTCAAGCCTCTGTACCAGCTGTTCAAGTTCTTGTTCCTCTACAGCCAATCCATCAGTGTCATCCGCAAAACGAAGATTGGAGATTGCTCTACCCCCTATGTTGACTGTGCTTTCGTGATCTGCAAGAGCATCTGACATGATGCGCTCTAGGAAGATGTTGAAGGGTGTTGGAGAGAGTAGGCATCCTTGACGCACACCGATTGTTGTTCTGAACCAGTTCCCGATGGCGCTGTTGTGGAGGACTGCACTGCACTGGTAGCCTTGTCATACAGGTTTTTGATGACTTCAATAATTTTAGGTCTGATGTACGCTTTCATTGTTGCCCATAGAGCTGCATGCCAGACTCGGTCAAACGTTTTCTTGAAGTCTATGAACACATGATATAGATGTTGTTGGTGCTGTAGGTATTTCTCACAGATTATTCTGAGGTTGAAAATCTGTTCAGTGGTACTTCGCCCTGCCCTGAATCCTGCTTGTTCTTCAGCTATGATTTGTTCAGCTTGGGGTTTCAACCTGTTGAGTATTATTTTCAGGAGGACCTTGCTGGGATGGCTGATGAGGCTGATGGTGCGGTAATTTTCACACTCCTGAAGGTTACCTTTTTTGGGAAGAGTGATGACAAGCGACTGGGCCCATGGTATAGGCCACTCTCCACTCTGCCAGATCTTGTTACAGATAATGGTGAGGGCATCAATCATCGCTTCTCCTCCTTCTTGTAGCAGTTCCGCGGGTATGTTGTCCACTCCCGTTGACTTCCCTTTCTTTAGCGATTGCACTGCTGCCTCAACTTCTCCCCGGAGAATTGGGAGGAATTCTTCTTCTCTGTTCTCGGGACATGCTAGAACTGATGGGTCTCCATTTGGTGTATGGTTGTAAAGGTCAGAGCAGTACTCTGTCCATCTGTCCAAGACTTCTTGTTCTTCTGTAAGGCATATGCCAGACTTGCTTTGGATCGTGGAGACTTTGGGCTGTTTGACACTTGTCATCCGCTTTACAGTCTGGTAGGCCTTCTTGCTGTTGTTCTTTTTCAGACTGTTCTCTATTTCCTGGCATTGATCTTCTATCCAGTTCTCCTTTGCTGTGCGCATGCCTTTTCGGATGTCATTGTTGATTTTTCGGTAGACATCAGCTCCCTGTGAGGTGTTCTGTTTCTTTTTCTTTTTTAATCTCTCTTCGTTTATCACACAGATCCAAAAGTTCAGGTGTGATCCAAGTCTTTTTCTTTGGTCGGTGCTTGCCAAGGATCTCAGTGGCGGCATCTACCTCAGCTGAGTTGAAGGTGGTGGTCAAGTTGTTGACATCTACTTCACCAGCCCCCAAAATGAGCAGTGGTGCAAATTTCCCTTCAGTTGTGACCTGAAATAGTTCTGCCACCTCCGGGTCTTGCAGTTTGTCCAGGTCGAACTTCAGTCTAGTGCAGTATTTACTCTCTTCAAGTGGAGCCGGAAAGACATCATCAAGAGATCGTGGTCACTTCCGATGTCTGACCTGGAAAAATGCGTGTCCTGCCAATGTTGATGCTTGATCTGAAGCGTTTCGTGACCATGATGTAGTTTATTTGGTTGTGATGCTCCCAGGCCCCCCCTCCCGGGACTGTGCCATGTCCATCGTTTGGAGTTTTTGTGGAGATCAAGCGTGTTTGCCAGTACCAGATTGTTGTATCTGGCAAACTCCAAGAATCTCAGACCCCTGTCATTTGTCTCGTTGTTGCAGTGGGGTCCACATGTGTCTCCCCAGTTGTGGTGCGCATCTTGGCCAACCTTGGCATTCCAGTCGCCTTGCACTATGACTATGTCCTTCTTCGGCACTTGGTCAAGAACCGCCTGTAGATTTTCATAAAAATTCTCAACTTCGCTGTCGTCATAGTCTGATGTTGGGGCATAGGTCTGGATGATGGTGATGTTGAAAGGGGCTGCTCTCAGGCGGATGGTAATGAGTCTACTGGAGACTGAGCGGCAACCCATGACAGTGGCTAGAATGTTCTTGTGGACCAAGAATCCAACGCCGTGTTCGAGCCTGTCATCTCTACCGCTGAAATAGAGCTTGTGGCCTTTGTCGGTCGTTGTTTCACCTAGGTCTTTCCAGCGCAGTTTGCTAATGCCTAGAACGTTCCATCGATAGTGGTGCAACTCGTGGGCCAGTTCTTCTAATTTTCCTTCCGCAATTAGGGTCCTGACATTCCAGGTTCCTATGACGATGTTGTTTCTCGTGCGGATCTGGCTAGTTTGTCCATCAGTAGCATACTTAACACCTCCGTCCTGGTGGCCAACGGAAGGCGCGGTCCTTGAGCCCGGGCGACGACCGATCCGATATGGAATTAGTGGATAGTGTCATCATGCATGTAGTGTGTCTTGGGCAAAAAAGGACCTGGCGGTGCCCAATCCTCTCCAGGCTGTTGGCCAAAGCCGAAATCCACGAATACAGTGTGGCTCGCCTTGGCCCCGAGCACGTGGTCGTTGAACCTGTATCAACGTGAGGTTTATCGCCCTGGCCGGTGACTTCTGTGTAGAAGACTTTCGCCCAGGGATGCCGTGCTAACATTACCCCTGTTAGTCACCTCATACGACACGCCGGGAAACGTTTGGGCCTATTCTTCAATAATGGTGCAGGACGCAGTCAATATAAAAATTTCAAAAATAAAAATTCGATTTTCTTTCCGTCTTCTAATAGCGATCTCCCTGCCTTTACACCACCTGTTTGAGTGAAGAATGTGTATTTGGTGTGTGTGAGGGTGCATGAGACAGGTGAGCGTGTATGTTGGCATAGATCGCCGCGCTTTGAGCCTGAATGATGATTTGGGGAAAGGCGCGTATAGCATCCTGTATTATTATTCAGTGCCCGAACCCACAAACAAACAGCAACAAATATATCACAGACACACAACAAGGGCAACAAAATACAAGACATACACGTCTTGTACAGGCAGGAAGATCGCTACAATAGGAAACTGAAAGGAAAATAGGTTTGTATTTTTAAAATTAAATTGGCTGCATCTAATATTATTTTGAAGGGAGAGCAAAAAAAACCATGACTCCTGCATACCAACCCAGGAATATTAAGTGAAGAATGGCTAAAAACCATAAACAGGCACACATATACACCCACTGTAACTGCCGCACCCATATCTTACAAAACCCAACTTATGTGACTCATCTCGTCAGACGTTTTAACAAAGAAACGAAACGGCCTATGGGACTTACTTGGTTTGGCGAATTTTGAAAACAAGTATTTACTTAATAATAAACTGACAAAACCAAGCGGATTTGACTTACTTGGTTTTGTGAATTTTTTTAACAAGGATTTAATTCAATAATAAACTGACAAAACCAAGCGGGTGACTTGCTTGGTTTTGTCATGTTCTCAACAAAGACCTATCTCAAGAATAATCTGACGAAACAAAGCAAGTCCACAAATAGTCTTAAAACATCAAATCTATCAAACATTTCTTTAACATTCAAGGTATGCACTCTTAAATCGAGGAATTGCATTATAATATGCCCTTAAACTTCCAGAAACGATCGCGTAATATAGCGCAACACAAAACGTCGATTTTCTCGAAAGTAGGTTTTGTGTACTTGCTCGGTTTTGTCAGTTCACGGCAGCATTGTTTGCTTCATGTACCCATTTGCCTCCAAGTGCTTTGATCTCGAATGGAGTAGAAGCGTTATTCAAATGAAAAATTATTATTATTATTATTATTATTATTATTATTATTATTATTATTATTATTATTATTATTATTATTATTAGTATTATTATTATTATTAAGCATATTAATATACCATTACTCTAATATTAATAAATCCCTAGCTCCTCTGTAAAGTAATGTTAATCTGTGGTCGATTTCAAAGGGCTATAGTCTAAAATTTGAGCAATGTATGTACTTCCTTAATTTTAGCGACAGGGCGTAGGTTGGGAGGAGCGCGCGGGGGGGGGGGGGGGGGGGAGGGAATGGGGATAGATATGTTCTTATCCTGTGGATTAGTCCCCTAATCGCAACCTAAATAGTACAGCCCTATAAATCTCATAATCTCTTTACTTTACATTTCCGTCTAACTTCAATCTCATTTCAACGTCAGAGTGATCTAGCTGAAAGTCGCATTTCATTTCGATCCAAAAGGCAAGTCTCATCAGGATCGTTGGATCAATCTCATTTTAAAAAAACAACAACAAAAAAACACACCAGGTTATTTCAAAAATGGGTTAACAATGATGATGAGAAGAAGAAGGAGAACAAGAAGAATAGAATCCACATTAACGACAACAACAAGGATGACGAAGCCGCTATTGGTGCTGCTGCTGCTGCTGCTGCTGCTACTGCTGCTGCTGCTGCTGCTGCTGCTGCTGATGATGATGATGATGATGATGATGATGATGATGATGATGATGATGATGATGATGATGATGATGAGGAGGAGGAGGAGGAAGAGGTGAAGAAGAAGAAGCAGTAGCAAAAGGTACACAAGAATGAGCAGAATGATTATGTCGACGACGACGACGAAAAGAAAAAGAAGAAGAAAATGTTATGATGATGATGATGATGATGATGATGATGATGATGATGATGATGATGATGATGATGATGATGATGATGATGATGATGATGATGATGATGATGATGATGATGAGTAGGAGGAGGAGGAGGAGAAAGAGGAGCAGCAGCAGAAACAGAATGCTTACGTCGACGAAGAAGGTGGAGAAGAAGAAGAACAAGAACAAGAACAAGAACAAGAAGAGGTATATGCCAAAACCTTTTTAAACCCGTATCAAATTTTCAAGAAACAAGTTCAAGATCATATTTACCTGAGATGTCAGAAGTTACACGTTGAACCACACGTAGGCTTTCAGAAAGCTAGAAAGGTTTGGACGCTTTCAAATGTGTTTTACTAGTTTGAAATTTGAGATACCTTGTACTTGCAAAACGCTTCAAATATAAACCAAGATTTCACAATAGTTATTCGCTTTATTTATGTTAAAAAAAAGTTTTTTTTTAGAAATGATTTCCTTTTATTTTAGTTTATTTGATTTACTTAATTATTTCATTTTATTTTATTTTATGTTTTAATTTGCAGTTATTTATTGTTGTACAGGAGAGAGTCCGACCGGGTTGTTTCAGTTTTAGCGGTGTGAAGGGTTGTCGTTTTCTCGTTAGTTCCCGCTCTGCTGTGGAACTAATGCTTTTGGATGTGTCCGTCCGTCCCGTTGTGCTCACTTTTCTCTGAAATTAGTGGTTATCGATGCAGTTAAATCGACCATAAAAAAAAAATTCGATTTCCTTCCTTCTAATAGCGTTTTGCCTTTGCACCTCATGTTTGAGCGATGAATGTGTGTTTGTTGTGTATGTAGGAGTGTCTGTAAGAGGAGAGCGTATATTTTGGCTACAGATCGCCGAAAATGGCGTCTATAGCATCCATTTATTATTATTATTATTATTATTATTATTATTATTATTATTATTATTATTATTATTATTATTATCATCATCATCATCATCATCATCATCATCATCATCATCATCATCATCATCATCATCATCATCCTCATCATCATCATCTTCTTCATCATCATCATCATCATTATTAAAATTTAGTGCTTTAAATTCCCACTGTCGCTGTCTTCCTCATTTACTCTTTCCCATTCCTGCTCTGTCCTATCACTCTGCTATACTATCTTCTTCTTCGCTAGATCAATGACCTACCTTTTTTCTTGAAAACTCTTCCTGGACAAGTTAGACTCCTTGTTTGTGTATGGGGTCTGTTGGATCAGCTTGGGAGTGTTGGACGCTTTCTGCCGGGTGGTCACTAGGGCTTCCTATGATGTTATTATATAGCAATATAGGCATTTTATATGTATATGTTTTGTTGATCATTTATAATGATGTTTGTGTTCTATTTTGTTTTTGTAACCGGGGGTTCGAGTAGTTTGGGTAAAGCCTCAGCCGTCACCTGCGTGGGATGTCTTTGTTGTGGAGTGACTGGCCGGTGGAGGGCGTTCAATTTTCCCACTAGGGTTGTTTCAGCAGATCTTTTATGCGGATCGGGGGTTGTCCGGTCCTGATTTGGCTCGGAAGAGTCCGCTGGACCTAAAGCAACAATCAATCAATCAATCAATCAATCATTATTATTATTATTATTATTATTATTATTATTATTATTATTATTATTATTATTATTATTATTATTATTATTATTATTATTATCATTATCATTATTGTTTTTCTAAAACTATTATTAAATGTTTTTATTACAATCAGAATCTGTATTGTCCTCTTCAGAAGCACAAAGACATTTCTGTATGGCATAAACTGATTGATTGATTGATTGATTGTTGCTTTAGGTCCAGCGGACTCTTCCGAGCTCAATCAGGACCGGACAACCCCCGATCCGCATAAAAGATCTGCTGAAACAACCCTAGTGAAAAAACTGAATGCCCTCCACCGGCCAGTCACTTTACAATAAAGACATCCCACGCAGGGGACGGCTGAGGCTTTACCTTAATTACTCGAACCCCCGGTTACAAAAATAAAATAGAATACAAACATCATTATAAATTATCAACAAAACACATACATATAAAATGCCTATATTGCTAAATAATAACATCATAGGAAGCCCTAGTGACCACCCGGCAGAAAGCGTCCAACACTCCCAAGCTGATCCAACAGACCTCATACACAAACAAGGAGTCCTGTCCAGGAAGAGTTTTCAAGAAAAAAGGTAGGTCATTGATCTAGCGAAGAAGACGATAGCAGAGTGATAGGGCAGAGCAGGAATGAGAAAGAGCAAATGAGGAAGACAGCGACAGTGGGAATTTAAAGCACTAAATTTCCAGAAAGTGGGGATACTATTTATACTGAAACCCCCGGCACTCCAACGGGGGTACTGTTGCCTCAGTGAATCGGCCATGCCTATAAAGGAAAGACAGGTTTTCAACTGGGGCTTTCACTTTTCCCTTTATAGGTTAGAACAATCTACAGTGGCAAGATTGCTCATGACCCCAAGGGGTATGGCATAAATATCATCAACGCAAATGTACAAAATCAATAAAAGACCCTTTAGGAAATTTAAAAAAAAATAAACATAGTACAAGGATCTTTATTATTATTATTATTATTATTATTATTATTATTATTATTATTATTATTATTATTATTATTATTATTATTATTATTATCATTATCATTATCATTATCATTATCATTATCATTATTATTATTATTATTATTATTATTAGTTTTGGTATACGTTACGCTTAGCTGCAGCGGTAGCAATTCTGACCCACCGCCGTAGTTCAGTGGTAGAGCGTTTACCTGGAACACCGACGACCCACTTTCGATTCCCGTGATGGGCAAGATAAATTTTCAGCTGTCCATCTCAGCAATATGATTGCTCAGATGGTTCATAGTTGATTTAGGTCCAACAGCTCAGCAAACTTGTTCTCTGGGACGGTTATCCCAGTCTGCTTTATCACCAATGGTGTGGGTGGACATTACACGTCAATATTCGTTATTCTCAGAGGTAGCAAAGTGCTTTCTTGGTCGAACGCTTGCCTGTCGTGCTTGTGGCCCGGTTTGCCTCTCGGCGGTCAAGGACGATGTTCTCACTGGAGTCGATTTTGATATAGTGATTCTTTATACAGTGTCTCACTGTGTTAGTGTACTTTGTACGCATTTTCGTCAGCGACAATTTGGAATGATGACCAAGGACTTTAGCAAGATAAAGAAATAAAGGTCATTTCCCAACAAACAAACAAACAAACAAACAAACAAACAACAACAACAAATATATAAAACAATTATAACAATCTACCAACAAGTTATTTTAAAATAACATGAATAACATTAACAATGTCTGGATGATATTAAATGTTTTCCTTTGCTTATATATATATATATATATATATATATATATATATATATATATATATATATATATATATATATATATATATATATATATATATATATATATATATATATAAACCAGAGCCTGCGTCATTGAAACTCTTGTTTGCAAGCTCTCACGCTGCATGGTAACATTAATATCCTCATACTGCAGCAGAAGATTCTAAATACTCTGACTGGGAAAAACAGGATTAGGCTACGCGACTCTACACCACCCCCAGGAGCTCCTGGCTTGATGGATTTGATGTGAGGAATAGCCAGTATGACAAGGGCAGTGAGATAGACCGCGAATTACCTGGGGGATTGGGCTAGGAAAGCCAGATTACACCGAAGAGCGCTCGTGGTGCTGATAGCGAGAGAAAACAGGATTGCCGGATAATAATGCCATAGTCCCACCCTCTTTTCTAAACTTCAAGTCCGTATATGAAGCACAGTATAGGACTGAGCTGTTGGCTCAGTGGCGTACGCGCTGTACTCAAATATCAGGCAATAATATTGTAGCATTGTACATGCAGTAGTTCAAGTCCCGTTAACGGACTGGAGTATAATAATAATAATAATAATAATAATAATAATAATAATAATAATAATAATAATAATAATAATAATAATAAACTTTCTTTTAAAAAATAGTAATCATAATATTTTCATTAACCTGAGACAATGCGCCCCTACTTCGGAGTATACACCGACGTCTAGTCTGCGTACGCACTACATTACATTGCATGGACTTTAAAGATCCTGACACTCATGTCCTAGACGGGTGAGTGCCAGCCATACAAATAAACCCAACACGCACTGCACTAGGTTTCTTATCCCCATCTCCGGTCGCCCAGGATTGTGCTCAGTCGTCTGGGCGTCAGATTATGCGCCCAAAAGTTGCAGGTGAGCTCCTCGGGTGCATTGAGTTAGATCCTATATTGACCAGCGCCTTTAGCAGCTTTTGAGCTGGAAGAGCGTTATATAAAAATGATTAAATAAAATAAATTGAATAAAATTAGGGTGTCGGATAGCGCAGTGGTTGGAGCACTCGCTACTGTGTCGCAAGTTAAGCACCGTCCAGTGCGGTTAGCACTTGGATGGGTGACCGCAAAACGTGAAGCGACAAATAACAACGCCCCCCCCCTCCCCCCTGTTGACTCAACCTACTCTCTTAAGGGTGGGGAAGGTAAAGCAGCGAGGGAAAGAGATGGGCATCACCCTCATTACGCTGGCCCAAGATAAGTGTGATCTCCAACATCACGGTCCCCTATGGCCACAAGGCTATGGAACTACCTTTACCTTTGAAAAAAAAAAAAAAATATATATATATATATATATATATATATATATATATATATATATATATATATATATATATATATATATATTATTCTATCAACAGATAAAGAATAAAATATGTTGTATATATATCAATAGAAATGAGGGTGATTTATTCAAATAATCGGGTGAGGGGAGAGGGATATGGGAAAGCGGGGAGGGGTAGAGGGGGTAGGGGAAATCATAACGAGACACATTTCGGTCTATCTGTCAGTCTGTCTGTCCGTCGGTCCGTTCAACGCCATATCTCAAGAACCACTGATCGGATTTAGAACAAACTTCAAAGGAACATTACATAGGTTAGTTACCCGCATCCCGTGCCATCACATGTGCTCTACCGCAAAGGTCTAAATACGTCTTGCTCAAGATCTCAAAAACGTCTCAGTCGATTTTATTGAAATTTGGTATATATTGGCCATTCTTCAGTAGCAATCCGGTTGTCGGTCAGTTGGTAGCTTCGAAATTCAAATGTGAAAATCGCTTAACACCCACTTTTTGCCTTATCACATAGATAACTAAACAACTTCATCATTTTTACTTTGCCTATACTGTAACTAGGTAAGGCTGCTGCGCTCCCTTGTCATCTCCATCTTCCTATATGCTTGCGAAACATGCACCCCCTCACAGCAGATCTCCAACGAAGAATACAAAGCATGGAGGTGATACAGAAGACTTCTGGGCATTTCCTATACTCAGCACATCTCCAACGACGAAGTCCGACAGACCATCACACAAGCCATTGGACAACACGATGACCTGCTCACAGTGGTCAAAAAACGAAACTCCGATGGTATGGCCACGTCACCAGATCATCAGGTCTTGCAAAGACCATCCTGCAAGGCACTGTGCAAGGAGGTAGAAGAAGAGGGAGACCGAAAAAGAGGTGGGAGGACAACATTCGAGAATGGACTGGTTTGACACTGAGCGAAACAATCAGGGTTGCTGAGGACAGGGAAAGATGGAGTACGCTAATTAAACGATCATCTGTGGTGCCTCTACGACCTCCGAGTTATGGGGTAGGAGAGGATAGGTCATTACCTTCCGCGGTTGTTACTCTTCTTTTTATCTGCTTGAATCTTTTATAATTGTCACTGTTACAGTGCTTTGACTTTGCGTGTGTTATTGTATATTTATTGTATACCTTTAGAGCTGTCAAGAGTAGACGTTTCCAAATTTAATAATAATAATAATAATAATAATAATAATAATAATAATAATAATAATAATAATAATAATAATAATAATAATAATAATAATACTTGTACATTCTCAAAGCCTTAAGGTCATAAAACCGAGTCTCAACAATGCCAAGGAAATAAGCACTTGTTTTGAAAATGCCTATTTTTCGGCTACGTGTGTGAGTGTGTCTGTTTAACACATTTTAATGTCTTGCCATCTTGTTCTTGATTTGAATTGGTGTTGGTGACGTTACTGTATTTCGTCGCCTCGCTAACATTACGCTGCTCACATTCAAGTTCAAGTTCAAGTTCAAGAATACTTTATTATCTCAACAGAGAAATTATGACATACAATTGCTGATCGGTATGAAACATTAAAACAATACATACATAGATAAAACAAGTACACAGTAGACTACATCTGTAGTAAATTTACAGTATTAAATAACATCTCAAACATCATCACAAACATCAAGGTCTTATATACAAAAATATTACTCCACAGGGATCACAAAAATGTCTAGGAATAGAACGCTATCGTAAGAGATGCACTTCATACAATGATGGCAGTAAAGGACGGTCGGTCAGCTCATATACAAACAATGAAATCGACCATCCTATACTTGTAAAGAACTTGAATTTGGCGGGACAGTGTGAAGTTTATATATTTTTGTTTGATTATATCGATTAGGCCCCCCTCCCCTCCTCTCCCTCCAAAAATGTCTGCAAAAAACATCGCACCCCAATAGAACTGTTTGCGGTCAGCCATTGAACAGCCGACACAAAAAAAGGTAAGCTCAACAAACAAACTAACAAACAAACAAACAAACAAAATGGAAGCATGCAGCGTGAGCAACTTGTCCCCCCAAAAAACAAAAAAAAACCACTCTACCTTCCAACCCTTTTTTCCCCTACATATATATGGAAAAAAGACAGAAAAAATAAGTGGGGGAAGGGGGGATTAAGGGGGGTAGTGGGCTTACAGTATATTGATTACTTAGAATGCCAGACTCTCTCCTGTCGTCTCCCCCACTTTTCCTCCCCACTCTTCTTAATTCTTCTCCCACCATCTGTCTGTCTGTCTATCTCTCTCTCTCTCTCTCTCTCTCTCTCTCTCTCTCTCTCTCGCTCTCTCTCTCTCTCTCGCTCTCTCGCTCTCTCTCAGAACTCCAACAACAGTATCTGACACACTGATACGTACTTTAAATTAAAATTATTTATTTGCATTTCCAGATTTATCTTTGAAATAGTCGGGAGAAATCGGAACGAGTCAAATGTCGGTCTGTCGGTCTCTCTAGTTAGTTTAGTGACATGGACACTTTTACTTGTCGCGTTGTGAAGTCGCGTGTTTGATGTCTATCGCTCTCATACTTTCCTTGTCATTGTATATGTACGCCTATGGTATGGGCTTTTTAAGTTCCCGAGCTGTAAAGCTGGAAACTACTAATTTTGGCTTTGGGCGTCCGTCGTCCGTCCAGCGTCTGTTCGTCCGGCGTCCATAGGTGACTTTTGCGAACTTTTCTCTGAAACTAATGGACGGATTTCTTTAAAACTTGGCATTCAATTAGGAACCCCTTGGGGTCATGAGCAATCTTGCCACTGTAGATTGTTCTAACCTATAAAGGGAAAAGTGAACGCCCCAGTTGAAAACATGTCTTTCCTTTGTAGGCATGACTGATTCACTGCGGCAACAGTACCCCCGTTGGAGTGCCGGGGGTTTCAGTATAAATAGTATCCCCACTTTATGGAAATTTAGTGCTTTAAATTCCCACTGTCGCTGTCTTCCTCATTTACTCTTTCCCATTCCTGCTCTGTCCTCTCACTCTGCTATACTATCTTCTTCTTCGCTGGATCAGTGGCCTACCTTTTTTCTTGAAAACTCTTCCTGGACAAGACTCCTTGTTTGTGTATGGGGTCTGTTGGATCAGCTTGGGAGTGTTGGACGCTTTCTGCCGGGTGGTCACTAGGGCTTCCTATGATGTTATTATTTAGCAATATAGGCATTTTATATGTATATGTTTTGTTGATAATTTATAATAATGTTTGTATTCTATTTTGGTTTTGTAACCGGGGGTTCGAGTAGTTGGGGTAAAGCCTCAGCCGTCCCCTGCGTGGGATGTCTTTATTGTAAAGTGACTGGCCGGTGGAGGGCATTCAATTTTCCCACTAGGGTTGTTCCAGCAGATCTTTTATGCGGATCGGGGGTTGTCCGGTCCTGATTTGGCTCGGAAGAGTCCGCTGGACCTAAAGCAACAATCAATCAATCAATCAATCAATCATTCAGTTAGGAAATAGTGAACTTTACCATAAGACAACAAATTATGTATTTCGGGTGAAATCATCATGTTAACGTCATAATTTGTAATTGGTTGTGTTTTTTTCTAATAATATTTTCTCCCCAACTTCTAAAGGGATTTGGTTCAAATTTATTATGCACTTACACTTTACGTGTGCCCCTAAGATAAAACCAAACTTATGCGTATGGAGTGATGTATTCATAATGATTAATTTTTGTTAACCGTTCCCTTAAACTTTGTACATAATGAAAATGTACAGATGCGCGTGAAGTCTCTTTCAAATCTTACGTATCTCGAGTGACATCATCGTGATGTGTTACACTGGTTGTTGTTTTTCTTTATCAGTAGTTGATTCAGCCCCAATGCTGAAATCCTGATAAGTGTAACCCGGATTCGTTTATCCACGCAACCCGTTCACTCAGCAACAAGGTAGGAGTCGTCGTATGAAGTTTTCCAATTTTATTCAGCGTACATCAGCAACTGCATACAATCGCTTTTCCACTTTTTTCACCCTCTCAACTCTACACAGTGCAACAATTATATAGTTTTTTTCTAGACTCCAGATAACGTCAGAATGTTACAACCAATCGGAATAAACTTCGTCATCACTGTCTTACGTCATACAACATTCTTCATCATAAAGGAAGCTCTCAGCTTATATTGGATCTATCTAGATCTTCGATGATAGTAAACAAACAACTCTAGAGAATTCTCCAATAATATCGACCAACGAAAATTATCAACGTTATACAAAGCTTCTTCTAACAACAATGCAAAATCAAATCAAAGGTAAATACACTCTGTTATTGAATGATTTGCAAAATAAAACGATCGGATCTATCGCGCGCGTTTCACACGCACCATCGTGCGCGTCGCAAACGTGTCATGGTGGCGTACTTTTTTTTTCATTTAGTTATTTATTTTGTGTCCCCGGTGGGAATGCGGGGTTTCAGTATAAATAGTATCCCCACTTTCTGGAAATTTAGTGCTTTAAATTCCCACTGTCGCTGTCTTTCTCCTTTGTTCTTTCTCATTCCTATTCTGTTCTATCAATCTACTATACTATCTTCTTCTTCGCTAGACCAGTCACCTACCTTTTTTCTTGAAAACTCTTCCGGGACAAAATTCCTTATTTGTGTGTGACGTCTCTTGGATCAGCTTGGGAATATTGGACGCTTTCTGCCAGGTGGTTTACTGGGGCGTCCTATGTTATTATTTGGCAATGTAGGCATTTTATATGTATGTGTTTAATTGATATTTTATAATGCTGTTTATATTCTATTTTGTTTTTGTAAACGGGGGTTCGATAAATTAGAGCATAGCCTCAGCGTCCCCTGCGTGGGATGTCTTTATTTTAAAGTGACTGGCTGGTGTGGTGCCTTCAGTGTTACCACTAGGGTTGTTTCAGCAGATCTTTTATGCGGATCAGGGGCGAGTCCTCGTTCAGCGATGTTGTGGTCTTGATTTTGTGGTCCTGATTTGGCTCTTTGCAGTCCGCTGGACCCTGTAAGCAATGAATAACTAAATAAACTATTTATTGTGTGCACTTTTCTCTGAAACAAATGGCCGGATTTCTTTGAAACTTGGTATTTAGTTAGTGTGTGTATGTGTGTGAGGGTGTGTGTTTGTGTGTGTGCTTGTGTGTGAGAGAGAGAGAGAGTGAGAGAGACCACCAGAGGGAACTCTGCACTCTTTAGGATCCAGCAATTTTTTAAAACTTTTTTTACAGTCTAATCATTACATTTCAGACTTCTTTTTCTTTTTTTCTCCTTCTGGTCCACCTCCATTCCTTCTTCTCCCCCTCTCTCTAATCAATGTAGTTCCCCCGTTGGGGTGCCGGGGGTTTCAGTATAAATAGTATCCCCACTTTCTGGAAATTTAGTGCTTTAAATTCCCACTGTCGCTGTCTTTCTCATTTGCTCTTTCTCATTCCTGCTCTGTTCCATCAATCTGCTATACTATCTTCTTCTTCACTAGACCAGTCACCTACCTTTTTTCTTGAAAACTCTTCCTGGACAAGACTCCTTATTTGTGTATGAGGTCTGTTGGATCAGCTTGGGGATATTGGACGCTTTCTGCCAGGTGGTCACTATGGCTTCCTATGATGTTATTATTTAGCAATGTAGGCATTATATATGTATGTATTTTGTTGATATTTTATAATGATGTTTGCATTCTATTTTGTTTTTGTAAACGGGGGTTCGATAAATTAGAGTGCAGCCTCAGCGTCCCCTGCGTGGGATGTCTTTATTGTAAAGTGACTGGCTGGTGGAAAGCTTTCAGTTTTACATCTAGGGTTGTTTCAGCAGATCTTTTATGCGGATCAGGGATTGTCCGGTCCTGATTTGGCTCGGAAGAGTCCGCTGGACCTAAAGCAATAATCATGTAATTTAATGTAATCAATGTAGTGCCAAATATCAGCATGCAATAAGTAAAATCGGAACTTACGTCTCAGCTGCTAGCTGCATTAAGCCTAAACTTCTATTATCTGTGTAATATATTTATTTATTTATTTATTTATTTATTTATACTGGATCTAGTTCTAGCCACCCGAGGAGCCACTTGCAGCCTTTTGGGCGCATCGTCTGACGCCCATGAACAATCAGCACAATCCTGGGCAACCAGGCATGGGGGAGAAAGGACTCTGTGTTTGCTGGTGGTATCTGTGCAGCCGGCATTCACCCGGCTGGGGCATGAGCGTCTGGATTTTTAAACGATCTTCTCCTTGTTCTTCTCCTTGTTCTTCTTCTTCTCTCTCTCTTGTTGTAGTTGTAGTAGTTGTTGTTCTTCTTCCTCTTCCTCTTCTTGTTCTTCTTCTTCTTCTTCTTCTTCTTCTTCTTCTTTTTCTTCTTCTCTCTCTCTTTCTCTCTCTTTCTCTCTCTCTCAAATAATTTCCAACAACAGTATTTGACACATTGGCATGTACATTAATAAGAGTTATTTGTCTGTGTGGCTTCATTTTGAATTTCCAGACTGATCTAGGAATACTTTGAAAAAGTCCGGGGAATCAGAACGAGCCTAATGCTGTTCTGTCGGTTCATCAGTCGATCCTTTGGTAGACATATCTCAAAAACCACTGAACACATTTGACCAAATTTCATAGGAACAGTAACTAAGTTAATGGCTTGTCACCCGTGCAATCATATTAGCTCTACCACAAAGGCCAAGGTCACTGTAGTCATTTTGTTTGCTAAAAAAAACTGCTAAAGCGATTTGGTTGAGTTTTAGTATACGGTTATTTGAAATCATGGGCCATCCTTGAATAGCAGTCCGGTTGTCGGTCCGTCTCTCTAAATTTCACTTGTTTGTTCAAAACAAACTTGTTTGCTTATTTTCAACAAGAAATGAACCGAAATGTATTATTGTTACTTTCGAATAATTTAACTACTGCGGAGCATGTTAGATCATACGTATGTGCGCATTCTCAAAGGTCAGAGTCATTGTGCTTCAACAATTTCTAAACGTTCTGCGTAATATTTGAAAATTGGCTTAACCGATTTGGGAACGTTTTTGCTTGCAGAGAGTTCCGATAGTGGCTCATCATTCCACGTTTTCCCTTTGCTTCGTTAGGATGAAGCCGAGTCTCTAGGCGGCCAAGGAAATGAACACGGTTGAAAAGACTCATTTTTCGGCTGTTCGTGTGAAAATAGGCTACATTTGCATGGATTGCCATTTTGTTGCTCTTTCGCTTTTCACTCCTTGATGACCGAAGTCTGCAACGTGAAACCCTAAGTGCCGGAGACAGTCTTTCTAAGGGATCTTCGTTAGTTTTAAAAAAGTGTCTTTTGCACCTTAATTCTTCTCCGTGATGAAAAAACAACAACAACAACAAAAATAGCAAGTCCATGAGGGTCCCTATCTTGGAGAAAACGTTTTACCTCTGATCACCTACTTTGTCTGTTTGAGTAATTGATAGGTTTTTGCTGTTATGTATAATGTGTATTGTAACAGAGTGTGTGTACTGTGTAAGCGAGTAAGACTATGTTGGTACATATCGTCCCGCTTTTGAGTCTGTATAGTGATTTAGAGGAACGCGAGTAAATAGCAATTATTATTATTAGAAGTAGTTCAATTCAATTCAATTTCAATTCAATAATTTATTTTAATGTCTTTTAACATATGTGATTTTAGACCATACATTCATTCTCACGCGTGGACACGCAAACACATAATAAAATCTAACGATTTAAAGTTGAACTTAATTATAATCATAAAAAGTATCTGACAGTAAGCTTACTGCAAAGGTTTTCAAAATGCAGACATGTAAATTATACGGACTAATAATATATAATATAATATAACATAATATAATATAATATAATATAATTGATGATGATGATGATGATGATGATGATGATGATGATGATGATGATGATGATGATGATGATGATGATGATGATGATGATGATGATGATGTGATCTTCTAAGGCGCCAAAAAATCCATGTACGTAGTGTTCATGCTCTATCCTATCCTATCCTGTCCCGTAACCCGAAGGTCGTAGGGGCACCACAGATGATCGTTTAACCAGCATACTCCATCTTTCTCTGTCCTCAGCAGCCCTGATGGCTTCGCTCAGTGTCAAACCAGTCCATTCTCGAATGTTGTCCTCCCACCTCTTTTTCGGTCTCCCTTTTCTTCTACCTCCTTGCACTGTGCCTTGCAGAATAGTCTTTGCAAGGCCTGATGATCTGGTGACGTGGCCATACCACCGAAGTTTCCGTTTCTTCAACACTGTTAGCAGGTCATCATGTTGTCCAATAGCTTGTGTGATGGTCTGTCGGACTTCGTCGTTGGTGATGTGTTGGGTATAGGAAATGCCCAGAAGTCTTCTGTAGCACCTCATCTCCATGCTTTGTATTCTTCGTTGGAGATCTGCTGTGAGGGTCCATGCTTCGCAAGCATATAGGAAGATGGAGATGACAAGGGAGCGCAGCAGTCTTACTTTGGAATGTAGACTGATGGTCCTGTCTTTCCAAATGGGCTTCAACCTTGTCAGGGCAGCAGTTGTTTGTGCGATCCTGGAGAGGACTTCCTGTCGGGACCCATTGTCTGATACAATGGCTCCTAAATATTTGAAGCTATGCACTGTGTCGAGGGATTGGCCTTGGACTTTGATGTCCGTATTGATGCCATTGGTGTTGTTGGTCATCATTTTGGTCTTCTCTGCACTTATTTCCATTCCATAGGCTTTGGAGGTGGTGTCAAGCCTCTGTACCAGCTGTTCAAGTTCTTGTTCCTCTCCAGCCAATCCATCAATGTCATCTGCAAAACGAAGATTGGAGATTGCTCTACCCCCTATGCTGACTGTGCCTTCATGGTCTGCAAGAGCATCCGACATGATGCGCTCTAGGAAGATGTTGAAGAGTGTTGGAGAGAGTAGGCATCCTTGACGCACACCGATTGTTGTTCTGAACCAATTCCCGATGGCTCTGTTGTGGAGGACTGCACTGGTAGCCTTGTCATACAGGCTTTTGATGACTTCAATAATTTTTGGGCTTATGTTGTACACTTTCATTGTTGCCCATAGAGCTGCATGCCGGACTCGGTCAAACGCCTTCTTGAAGTCTATGAACACATGATATAGATGTTGTTGGTGCTGTAGGTATTTCTCACAGATTATTCTGAGGTTGAAAATCTGCTCAGTGGTACTTCGCCCTGCCCTGAATCCTGCTTGTTCTTCAGCTATGATTTGTTCAGCTTGGGGTTTCAACCTGTTGAGTATTATTTTCAGGAGGACCTTGCTGGGATGGCTGATGAGGCTGATGGTCCGGTAATTTTCACACTCCTGAAGGTTACCTTTTTTGGGAAGAGTGATGACAAGCGACTGGGTCCATGGTATAGGCCACTCCCCACTCTGCCAGATCTTGTTACAGATAATGGTGAGGGCATCAATCATCGCTTCTCCTCCTTCTTGTAGCAGTTCCGCGGGTATGTTGTCCACTCCTGCTGACTTCCCTTTCTTTAGCGCTTGCACTGCTGCCTCAACTTCTTCCCGGAGAATTGGGAGGATTTCTTCTTCTTCTCTGTTCTCTGGACATGCTAGAACTGATGGGTCTCCATTTGGTGTATGGTTGTAAAGGTCAGAGCAGTACTCTGTCCATCTGTCCAGGACTTCTTGTTCTTCTGTAAGGCATATGCCAGACTTGCTTTGGATAGTGGAGACTTTGGGCTGTTTGACACTTGTCAGTCGCTTCACAGTCTGGTAGGCCTTCTTGCTGTTGTTCTTGTTCAGACTGTTCTCTATTTCCTGGCATTGATCTTCTATCCAGTTCTCCTTTGCTGTGCGCATGCCTTTTCGGATGTCATTGTTGATTTTTCGGTAGACATCAGCTCCCTGCGAGGTGTTCTTTTTCTTTTTCATCTCTCTTCGTTTATCACACAGATCCAAAAGTTCAGGTGTGATCCAAAGCTTCTTCTTTGGTCGGTGCTTGCCAAGGATCTCAGTGGCGGCATCTGTCACAGCTGAGTTGAAGGTGGTGGTCATGGTGTTGACATCTACTTCACCAGCCCCCAAAATGAGCAGTGGTGCAAATTTCCCTCCAATTGTGGCCTGAAATAGTTCTGCCACCTCCGGGTCTTGCAGTTTCTCCAGGTCGAACTTCAGTCTAGTGCACTTTGCTGTATTTACTCTCTTCAAGTGGAGCCGGAAAGACATCATCACGAGATCGTGGTCACTTCCGATGTCTGCTCCTGGAAAAGTACGTGTCCTGCCAATGTTGATGCTTGATCTGAAGCGTTTCTTGACCATGATGTAGTCTATTTGGTTGTGATGCTCCCCGCCAGGACTGTGCCATGTCCATCGTCTGGAGTTTTTGTGGAGACCAAGCGTGTTTGCCAGTACCAGATTGTTGTATCTGGCAAACTCCAAGAGTCTCAGACCCCTGTCATTTGTCTCGTTGTTGCAGTGGGGTCCACATGTGTCTCCCCAGTTGTGGTGCGCATCTTGGCCAACCTTGGCATTCCAGTCGCCTTGCACTATGACTATGTCCTTCTTCGGCACTTGGTCAAGGACCGCCTGTAGATTTTCATAAAAATCCTCCACTTCGCTGTCGTCATAGTCTGATGTTGGGGCGTAAGCCTGGATGATGGTGATGTTGAAAGGGGCTGCTCTCAGGCGGATGGTAATGAGTCTACTGGAGACTGGGCGGCAACCCATGACAGTTGCTAGAATGTTCTTGTGGACCAAGAATCCAACGCCGTGTTCGTGCCTGTCATCCCTACCGCTGAAATAGAGCTTGTGGCCTTTGTCGGTCGTTGTGTTCATGCTCTATGCGCACTAAAACGGTGATTCAGCCATATTAAAACAAGTAAGTTTTTAGTCCTTTCTTGAAGCTTGGCAGGGATGGAGCTTGCTTCAAGCTCAGGGGAAGGGAGTTCCACAGAGTGGGTGCAGCATTTTTGAAGGAGCGCATTCCAAGAGTCTGTTTGGTTGTGTTGCTTGTGCGCACACTGGGGGTTTCAAGTCTACACTGAGTCCCTGACCTGAGTTCGCGTCTGGGTTGGTAAGGGGAGACCAGTTCTGTGAGGTAGGTGGGAGCAGTGCTCGTGAAGCACTGATAGGCAAGTGCCAGGATTTTGTAGTCTAGTCTTTTTTCAACGGGCAGCCAATGAGAGAACGAAGTCCAGGTGAAATGTGCTCATTCCTTTTTTGTTTTAGAACAATCCTTGCTGCAGTATTTTGAACAAGTTGTAGTCTCTGCAGTTGTGTTTTGGGTAGTCCCCAGAGGCAGCTGTTACAATAATCCAATCTAGAGAGGATGAGAGAAGTTGCAACTGACCTGGCTGTTCTAAGATTTAACAATGGGCGAAGTCTGCCTAGCATTCTGATGTAGAAATAGCATGTCCTCACGATGAAACTAACATGCGTTGACAAGGTTAGTCGGCTGTCAATGTACAAGCCTAGGTTTCGCACTACGTCAGATGGTGTGATCTTGGCCTCTCCAATTTGTACAGAGTCGATGCTGGTTTTCGCTAGGCTGGTCTTAGACCCACACAGCAAAATCTCTGTCTTCAAGTCATTCAGTTTGAGCCTATTTGATGACATCCAGTTCTTGACTTCCTCACAGCAATGCTCCACCGATGTCACTGCCTCCTGTGCTGACTGTGCTGTAGGTCTGAATGCTGTGTAGAGTTCTGTGTCGTCGGCGAACATTTTTCGATTGAGGCCATGCCTTTCGACAACAGAGCCTAGCTGACAAGTGTAGATGCAGAACAGCAGAGGGCCCAGGACTGAGCCCTGAGGGACTCCACATGATAGTTTCGTCTCTGGTGAGGATGCATGGTTGATTGTGACATACTGTGTATAATATAATATAATATAATATAATATAATATAATATAATATAATATAATATAATATAATATAATATAATATAATATAATATAATATAATATTGCCGTGTTATGCAACAAAATGCTAATGGATTCTTGACTATTTACATCGACTTTCTTTATATAAAATATGTTTAACATAACATAAGCACAAACTACATGGTTTGAAAACTTGGTAGTCCATGAATTTACTCTTAGTTTATTAAGAAGTCTACATATATGTCTTGGACACGAAAAGTGTTCACTCTCTCTATTGCTAGGTAAATTAGAAAATATATTCGTTGCTAATAAAGATATTAGTTCAAAAATTGAACGCTTTATGTCGTTATATGTAATAGTATCTCCTAAGTTCATTGCTCCTCGTTTAGCCAATTTATTAGCTATATTTTTCCAGTAAATGCTGGTATGAGAAAGAAGCCAGCAAAAGGAGGCTCTAATACGGTTGCGACTTTCCATCTGTCTCCTCCATTTTCAGAACGCGTATGAAACGGAAAACGGGAAAGATAGTCTGCGATCCATCACACCCAGCCAACGGTCTCTTCGAGCTTCTGCCCTCTGGCCGTCGGTTCCGTGCTTTGAGAGCCAGAACTTCTCGATTCAGAAGCAGTTTCTTCCCAGAGGCTGTCCTCAGTACATCACCAACCATGGAATGATCGCTGTAAACTGGATACTCACAACCATTGCTTGATTTGTACCTTTGTGCAAAAGTAATATCCTATTCAAAACATATTGTTGTGTGTGTGGGTGTATGAAGGGTGTGTGTGTGTGTTTGTGTGTGTATGTATGTGTGTGTGGTGTGGTGTGTTGTGGTGGTGTAGACTTAGACGTGAAGCTTTACATTCTTAATCATTCTCATCATTTTATTTAATGCTGTTATATTGTTTTACTGCTGTATTTCTTGCAGTGTGTGTGTGTCTCCATAACTTGTGATATATGACTGATGTATGTTTAACACTTTGTTTACCTATCCTTTAGTGCTGTATACATGTTGAATGCCAATGAAGTATATGACACGATGAATGCATGTGAGGCTGTGCCAAAAAGGATGATTTTATTGTCGCTATGCCACACCAAAATCCTTGAAACGATTTTACTTGGTGAATAAATATTCTTATCTTATACCTTTACTGTAGATATAATAAAATGTATTAAAGACGTAATTTCAAATAGAATAAGCCTATCTGTCCTCATTTTACATGAACAGTATATCAAAGAATATAAAACAGATTTTGAATCTACACTTATAAGGATATTAAAGAAAGCCACTGGACAGTTAACATGATATTTAAAGCCATAAGGATAGCATACAATTCTGCTGTAAATATTGAGACATTCTTAAAAATATAATTTGACTTTTGAATTTTTATAGCATCTGATGTTTCCAGAACCGAACCGTCAGTATACATTTTTAAATGATTTGAATATTGTTTCCCGATCAGCTCCCTATCCTCAGTAACTATTAACCGCACATTTTCCATTTTCGTTGTATTTGAGTAATCACTATGGAACGTCGCATTTTTATGTTCCCACTGCGGAATCTGAGGTATAACTGGTAATATAGGGATAGAAGAAATGTCAATATTACAATTTATTAAAAATTTTAATCTCGTATTGGATGGAGATATGATAAATGTCTACTTCGTTTTGAAAAAATAGTAGTAAGCAGAATTAGTATTGTTATACAGTGTAGTAGTAATAGTAGTAGTAGTAGTAGTAGTAGTAGTGGTAGTGGTAGTAGTAGTAGTAGTAGTAGTAGTAGTAGTAGTAGTAGTAGTAGTAGTAGTAGTAGTAGTAGCAGCAGCAGCAACAGTAATAATAATAATAATAATAATAATAATAATAATAATAATAATAATAATAATAATAATAATAGTGGTAGTAGTAGCAGTAGCAGTATCATTGTCATTATTATTATTATTATTATTATTATTATTATTATTATTATTATTATTATTATTATTATTATTATTTATCATCATCATCATCATCATCATCATATCATCATCACCACCACCACAATCATCATCACCACCAGCCCAACCACCACTATCATCATCTTCGCTATATTTTTCTTTTAAATCTCGTATTTATTTATTTATCTTGATCTTGCAATGCAAAGATGAGCTACAGACTTTCAAAATTGACAAATTCACCGCTTCTGTCTCTTCGTGTCGCCTAAAAGGAAGTAAAACTCTCATTTGCTGCTAACAATGAATTTGCTTTTTTCCTTCGCACTATAGAATAATTCTTTGAATTGGAGAGAGCTATTTCGGTATCGGAAAATATTTGCCCTCGTTGTTCTCGACTGGGTATGTTTATGTGCTGTTTCATTTTCACTTATGTCAAATCCAATTGGACGGTTCCCGATTTCTCCCCCACCCACCACCCCCCCACCTCCATATCCTCCCCTACATTCCACTCCTTCTTTTTTTTGTCATGATATAGATAGCTTATTAGTGTGGTCTCCAAAAACTATGCAGTTATAACAAAACAAAAAAAAACAAAAAGATAGGAGCTCACTCTGTCAAGTACCTTCACAATGACCAGACGACACCTTTGGATTGAAAACAAATGTTAAAACTCAGGATTTTAGCAACAATTTCATTATGTTCTTCAGTTAGGAATTTACGAAAACTTCTGTGACGATCTGTCAGTTCAGTCAGTGACTGTTTAGACTTTTAAAAGCTAAAACGCGTTCAGCTTCTGTGTGTAATGACGTGTAATGGCGTAGAAGGGGCGTAACTCTAAACCCAAGACGTTTGACATTTGTTGTTTAAATTCATTTAATTCGTGAAGAGACGTTAAATATATTGAATTCGAATGGAACTGTTTGAAAGTTAAGTGTTTGACACATTCCAACGAATATACAGGAACAACATTCCTATATTGTATTAATCAGAAATCAGTCAAGTAGATATTACTTATGTGAAGCATCGGGCATTTATTTGGGTTCATATAGATTTAAAATGAAACGTGTGTGTGTGTGTGTGAGGTGTGTGTGTGTGTGTGTGTGTGTGTGTGTCGCGTTATATATATAATTTATATTAATATATATATAGATGTTAAAAGATGAATGAACAGTTGAAAGAATTTTATGTAAATAGAATCAATTTCCTCTTTGTATTATGCTTAAAAATCGATAAGAAACAAGAAAGTGATGTCGAGAAATAGAAAATAAAGAATAAAAGAAATTATTGGCTATTCATTCGTCCTGTTTGCTTTTTTACAACTAAAAAAGAATACCACTGGTTGATGGTTGATGATATTTATTTCATATGATATGATACGCAAACCCGTGAAATCATGGTTCTAAATAATTTCACTGTTGATTAAAATTGTCACTTATCTGACGTGGATTCCCTGATGGAGAAGAAGAATTGTCTCTTTTGTTTAACTTTATTCTGTCCTCACGTTTGACCAAAAGGATTATCGTCCAGCTGGCTTCACATGGACGTCAGGGATATGACGAGCTCCATGTCATCAGAAGAATAAGCGTTGAGGGTGGAAGTAGGTTAAACGATCATATCAGGAATCCGACAGTCGAAAATATTATGAAGAAGGAAGCAAAAACAAAAATCCTTTCCCTGCGCACAGACAAATTAACAGGGACTAAATACACAATCTGTATCCTGTTGAATGACCAGCGAGGAACGCCGTTGACGTTGTTTGAATAAGAACCCTGCATATTCACGGGTTATTGTATCTTATTCTCAAAACATAATAATGTTCTTTCCTCGCTGTTCATCCACATTGTTCCAATGTTTAAGAATGCACCAACATTCTTTATGAACTAAGCTAAACATGTTAAATTAACTATCACCATATAAACTTCACGCGCTGAAGAATTTATATGAAACGAGAACAACATGTTAAAATAACTATTATCATACAATTTGCATACATTGAAGAATAATAACGAATCACCTTGATGAAGGACGATGAATGATTCGCATGGCGCAATGGACACAAGCACAAGACTACCCATTCCCCAGCTTCACACATCGAATCGTAACTTACCAGCTCAGGATTCGTTTGTGGTGTCTACGACACGTGTTGTTTAGGGTGAGACGAGCTTTTTGAACCAACTTTATGACCTCAGTCATCCGAAATAGTGGTCTGGCGTAAACATATGTTCCTTGCCCTCCAAGATGGTCGCTCGAATGGTTTTTCTTAACGATATTTCCCACATCCAGCCAATCGAAAGGATAGTACACAAATTGTCTATGGTAACAATAATCTAAAATTGAACTACACTAAATAAAAACAATGTCGCATACTGCGTCATTCCGAAAACAATATTATTATCGTCACTGTCTATGACGTACTGTCTATGACGCATTGTCTGGCCTATAGCAGAATATCGAGGATGCGTAGAGTAGGCGCTTGTATCGCGACAATATCCCCCCGCTTAAGTGAAAAATCAAGAATGCAATTTTTCCTTACACTTACATCGAGCGGCTGAGATAATCTGCCCCGATATTGTCTTTGCCTGGAATGACACGTACAGAGAAGTTGTACTGTTGGAGTTGTATGGCCCATCTCATCAGCCGTCCGTTTTCTGTTCTTGCTTTTTGCAGATATTGTAGAGGCTGGTGATCTGTTTCGATAACAAACTTTGTTCCAAACAGGTATTGTTCAAATTTCCGTATTCCCCATACTATTGCCATGCATTCCTTCTCGATCGTGGCATACCGGCCTTCAGTTTCACTCAGCTTCTTGCTGGCGTACGCGATTGGTTGTAAGCCATCACCATGGTCTTGCATCAGGATAGCGCCAATGCCTCTGTCTGATGCGTCCGTCCTCAGGACGTACTGTTTCTCTGGATCAGGGAGACAGATGACTGGCTTCTTGCACAACTCTCGCTTGAGTGACGTGAATGCTTCTTCGCATTTGTCATCCCACTGAACTCGTTCAGGATGCCCTTTTTTCGTCTTTTCAGTCAGCGGCAGTGCGAGCGTAGCGAAGTTCGGCACGAACTTCCGATAATACCCTGCTAGACCCAAGAAAGCGCGCAAGTCTTTCTTCGTCTTCGGTGGTTGCGCGTTTCTGATCTTTTCAACCTTGTCCTCTTCTGGTTGAATTGTACCTTGACCAACTATGTGTCCTAGAAATGACAGGCTCTCAAATCCAAAATAACATTTGGAAGGTTTTGCTGTCAGATTGCACTCATGTAATCTATCCAACGTTGCTTTGAGGACTTGCACGTGCTCCTCCCACGTTTCAGTTGCTACCATGACGTCATCAATGAAATTGCTCATTGTGTCTTGCTTTTCCGTCGGTTTGTCCAATGAATGATTATCTGTCGGTCCTTTGGCATCTTCCATCTGAATCACGGGTATGCTATCTTTTGTCTCAGTAGTATCTTTCTGTTCATGTTCGTCGATCATCACAACGGCGACGATATGAGTTTCCACTTGCTTTTCTCTTTCAACGTACAGTTTCAGTGCATTAGCATGGTAGATTTTCTCATTGTCTCCTACTGCAATCTTGTAGTCACATTCATTGATGCGGTCAGTGACAACATACGGACCTTTCCATAGCATCTGCAGTTTGTTGGCTTTATCAGAAACAAGCATGAGAACTTTATCTCCAACGTTGAATTTTCGTGCTTTTGCTTTCATGTTGAAATGTTTCGCGTGTTTAGCGCTTGCTTTTCCAAGATTTTCTCTGGCGATTTTACAGGTTTCTTCAATTCTGTTCCGGAGGTCGATCACATACTGAAATGTGGTCCTGGTTTCTTCCGTCTGTTCTTCCTGTGTCCAGAGCTCTTTCAGAATCTGTAACGGTCCTCGTACAGTTCGTCCATAAAGAAGCTCAAAGGGAGAGAATTGTAGTGATTCTTGCGGTACTTCTCTGATAGCAAACAGAAGTGCAGGAATAAACCTGTCCCATTCTTTTGGTTGTTCTTGACAAAGATGTTTCAGCATACTTTTGATGGTACCATTGAAACGTTCCACCAACCCGTTGCATTGTGCGTGTCTTGGTGTGGTCCTCAGGCCTTTCACACTCAATAGCCTGTTCACTTCGTCAGCTAGGGATCCTACAAATTGAGATCCGTTGTCTGTCAGAATCTCTCTCGGAATACCTAAGCGAGTCCACATTTCCCACAATGATTCGGCCACATCTTCGGCTTTGATGGATTTTAATGGTTTGGCTTCGACGTAGCGTGTAGCATAGTCCACCATGATGATTATATAGCGGTGCCCCCTGTCGGACGCTGGTAAGATAGGTCCGATGATATCCACCGCCACACGATCAAAAGGTGTGTGGATTATTGGCATCTTGCCCAACGGCAGTTTCCGAACTTGACCTTTCGGTGACGTCCTTTGGCATATGTCACATGACGCGCAATAGCGTCTGATGTCTCCGCAGATTCCGGGCCATACGAAATCGTTCCAGATTCTCTTCCTGGTTTTGGTTACACCCAGGTGTCCTGACATCGGCGTGTCATGGGCCAATCGTAACACTTCGTTGCGATATTTCTTTGGGACAACAATTTGTTTGGTCTCTTTACCGTTTTGGAGAAAAGTACGGTACAAAATTCCCTTTCTCCAGCTGTAGGTGGTTTTAGAAGTTGATTTGCGCCCTCCTTTCCCATGCTTGGTCTCACTGTCAGCTAGCTTCCTTGCTTTCTCCAGGGTTGGATCCTCCTTCTGAGCTTGTCCCAACTCCACTGGAGTGACATCCCCGAGCAGAGAATTGGATGTTTTCAATGTTTTATCTGTTTTCCCCACAGAAGCTCTAGTTTGCATTGCTGCGCATACTTCTCGAATAGCGTAAACTGGAACAGGTGTCAGGTTCCCATCCTCAGACTTACGGTAGTTCCCTACAAGAACTTGCTCTACCGGTTGCTTCATAACGGCCACAACAGTCTTCCCTTCAAAGAATGGTGTGTTCATGTGTACCGTTGCAATTGGTAGTGTTAACTTTGCAGGCGACGAGGCCATCACTATCTCAATGGTCTCTCCTGACAAACATCGCTCGGGTACGAGACTGGAATCGACGATGGTGATCGACGCTCCAGTGTCGCGCAATGCCGTCGCTTGCTTTCCTTCTACTTCTACTTGGCACTCCGGCGAGAACGGTATCGCCGTACATAACGAACAGAGCTTGCCGTGACTCTGTACATCCTCCTGCCTCATACTTCCAGCTATTGCGGCGGCTGCTTTGTTTTCTTTCCCTCCTTTTGGGCATTGTCTCGCCACATGACCTTGCTGGTTACAAGTATAGCAGGTTACTTCAGGCCTCCTTGTCCTGACGTTGTGGAGCTGCTTCTGCGTTACCTCCACCTTCTTTTTATCTCCTTCCTCATCTTCTTTCCTTCTACTATGCTTGAGCCTATCTCCGAATCTATTCCTGGGTCTTTCATGATCAGACATAGTGGCTTGCTTTGCTGATTCGTAGGTTAATGCAAATCTTATTGCATCGCCCATCGTCTCCGGCTCCTTTTCTCTGACAAAACGCGCTTGATCAAACGGTATCCCACTAAGAAACTTTTCTTGCAGTATCAAATCACGCAGATCGTCATATGTGTTGTCTTTCCCTGCAAGTTCCTGCCATCTGGATAACCAGAGATCTAACTTGGTAGCGTACTCTTGTGTTGATTCTCCTTGCTGTCTTCTGGCCTCTCGAAATTTTTTTCGATATTCTTCTGCCGTCAGCTGGAATCGGAACAATAATGATCGCCGTAATGTTCCGTAATCACCGGCATCAGCATCACTCAACATAGAGTAGACCTCCCTCGCTTTCCCTTTTAGCAAGGTGCCTAGGCGAGGAGCCCATTGATTAATTGGCCATTCTTGAATCTTAGCCGTTCTCTCAAATGTGCGTAGATAATCTTCCAGATCATCTTTGTCTTCCAGAAAAGGTAGTTTTATCTTCAATTTTTCCTGATAAAACTGCGATGAACGGGAATCCGACGGATCGGCAGCATTGTCGTTGGTGTTGTCACTGTTCACGTGACGTATTCGTTCGAGTTCTAATTCATATTCCAATGTTGCTTTATGTTTCCTTTCATCGATTTCAGCTTGACGCTTCCTTTCTTCAGCCTCAGCTTGTCGCTTTCTTTCTTCAGCTTCAACTTCAGCTTGTCGTTTCCTTTCTTCAGCTTCAACTTCAGCTTGTCGCTTTCTTTCTTCAGCTTCAACTTCAGCTTGTCGCTTTCTTTCTTCAGCTTCAGCTAAACGCGTTTTCTCTTCCTTGACGTAATTGACAAGATCTGGACCCGACAACCCCAACGCTTCTCCTTCGGCCTTAAACTTTAGGAAAGGATCGTTGGCTTCCATTGCTTTCGCTTGAGCACGAGTCGTCATTTACGAATTCCAAAAATGTAATACGACAGGAAAGAATAAATTAGCGTTCGAAAAGTTCCGATTTCGTCACGCCGATTACGTCACGTCAATGACGTTATTTTCCCGAGGAGGAAAAAAAATACAAAATGGCAACTCTTTGAAATATCTTCGAACAACACCAATGGATTCGTTATAACTATACGCTTTTACCGCAAATTCTGTTATTTGCTATTCGCGTATTAACAGCATAAAACCAAGAACTTGAAAAGAAGAGTTTTGTGTATCCGGCAATGGCACCCTCTTGTTAACACCAGTTCTACTTCGAACTCAAAGATTCTAATTCATTCTTGTAATGTAATTAGAATTGTGATAACGTGTCACTGTCTAGGCTCGAATCCAGTAGCTAAACTTATCAAATTCACAAAAGTTATCCTGCTACCTTTACCTTGATTCGCCTAATAAGATCAACTGTACGTGGCCTTATTTGATTGCCACACAGATACAATCCACCCTGGATGATACACCTGTGTCTCAGGGATTTACTGTGTGTATATTTATAAATTATAAAATACACTCTAGTATAACTCGCGGTCCGTTCCTTTGTGGCGGATGAGTTTACCAGACCCTTCTGCTAATACTCTCTCACTACGAGTATTCTTCTAATTTTCTATGTCGCTCTTACTTCGGCGAACAGAAATGTTAGGCTACAAAACTGACTTAATGATCCTGTGTGATTATTCCGTTTATCACTGATCTATTAAGCGCGACGCTACTGTCTGTCTACTGTTCGGTCCGTTGAACATAGAACATTTACCTTACCTTCAAAGGTGACTAGTAGGTCAACAAGTTATTTAGTCTTTATACTAAATTATAACTTGTTATCTCTCTCTCTAATATTGACACAGGTCCTCGTGTCTCCGGATTCACTATAACAACAAATGCTATAGGCTTCCAATATTAGCTTCAAACACTCAATCGGTTAAGACTGAGATAATAAAATAGACCACCGTTCTGCCTATTCTTTTACAGCATGTAATACCCGAAATTACTGCTGAACATTTGATTGACAACACGTACTGGGAGTCGTTTGCATAAGGTTATAAATATGCAACCTAATTATATCTGTAAATATAACTGGTAACTTATGATCGACGTGGGAAGCTGATGTTACATTGGTTGGTAGGGTAGTCCATAAGTCCGCCCATTTGTAAGAGCGGCTCCCTCCAACCTCCCGCGTTGAACAAATGAATGATACAATGGTAATTTACATGTACAATGTAGTAAATATCATCACCACCAGTGGTAACACGACTTAAAAAGTGATTGTGACTCAAGCTATCCCGGACGAGCCCCCATTGTCGCGTTATATATATAATTTATATTAATATATATATAGATGTTAAAAGATGAATGAACAGTTGAAAGAATTTTATGTAAATAGAATCAATTTCCTCTTTGTATTATGCTTAAAAATCGATAAGAAACAAGAAAGTGATGTCGAGAAATAGAAAATAAAGAATAAAAGAAATTATTGGCTATTCATTCGTCCTGTTTGCTTTTTTACAACTAAAAAAGAATACCACTGGTTGATGGTTGATGATATTTATTTCATATGATATGATACGCAAACCCGTGAAATCATGGTTCTAAATAATTTCACTGTTGATTAAAATTGTCACTTATCTGACGTGGATTCCCTGATGGAGAAGAAGAATTGTCTCTTTTGTTTAACTTTATTCTGTCCTCACGTTTGACCAAAAGGATTATCGTCCAGCTGGCTTCACATGGACGTCAGGGATATGACGAGCTCCATGTCATCAGAAGAATAAGCGTTGAGGGTGGAAGTAGGTTAAACGATCATATCAGGAATCCGACAGTCGAAAATATTATGAAGAAGGAAGCAAAAACAAAAATCCTTTCCCTGCGCACAGACAAATTAACAGGGACTAAATACACAATCTGTATCCTGTTGAATGACCAGCGAGGAACGCCGTTGACGTTGTTTGAATAAGAACCCTGCATATTCACGGGTTATTGTATCTTATTCTCAAAACATAATAATGTTCTTTCCTCGCTGTTCATCCACATTGTTCCAATGTTTAAGAATGCACCAACATTCTTTATGAACTAAGCTAAACATGTTAAATTAACTATCACCATATAAACTTCACGCGCTGAAGAATTTATATGAAACGAGAACAACATGTTAAAATAACTATTATCATACAATTTGCATACATTGAAGAATAATAACGAATCACCTTGATGAAGGACGATGAATGATTCGCATGGCGCAATGGACACAAGCACAAGACTACCCATTCCCCAGCTTCACACATCGAATCGTAACTTACCAGCTCAGGATTCGTTTGTGGTGTCTACGACACGTGTTGTTTAGGGTGAGACGAGCTTTTTGAACCAACTTTATGACCTCAGTCATCCGAAATAGTGGTCTGGCGTAAACATATGTTCCTTGCCCTCCAAGATGGTCGCTCGAATGGTTTTTCTTAACGATATTTCCCACATCCAGCCAATCGAAAGGATAGTACACAAATTGTCTATGGTAACAATAATCTAAAATTGAACTACACTAAATAAAAACAATGTCGCATACTGCGTCATTCCGAAAACAATATTATTATCGTCACTGTCTATGACGTACTGTCTATGACGCATTGTCTGGCCTATAGCAGAATATCGAGGATGCGTAGAGTAGGCGCTTGTATCGCGACAATATGTGTGTGTGTGTGTATACGGATATGGAATAAAATGTACAGGTACATAAGTAGGCCTATGTGTGATACAGTTTCTGATGAGCCTTTTAAACTTTAAGATGAGGATGTGCATTTAATTTTATTCTTAACCTAACTTAACTTAATTAAGTGCTGTTTATTTCAATGGAGGTAATAAACAAGTATGCCGAAATTACTTGCCGTTTGTTGAGACAATATATCCCCGGTTGGGGTGCCGGGGGTTTCAGTATAAATAGTATTCCCACTCTCTGGAAATTTAGTGCTTTAAATTCCCACTGTCGCTGTCTTTCTCCTTTGCTCTTTCTCATTCCTGCTCTGTTCTATCAATCTGGTATACTACCTTCTTCTTTGCTAGACCAGTCACCTACCTTTTTTCTTAAAAACTCTTCCGGGACAAGACTCCTTATTTGTGTGTGAGGTCTGTTGGATCAGCTTGGGAATATTGGATGCTTTCTGCCAGGTGGTCACTAGGGCTTCCTATGATGTTATTATTTAGCAATGTAGGCATTTTATATGTATGTGTTTTGTTGATGATTTATAATGATGTTTGTATTCTATTTTGTTTTTGTAATCAGGGGTTCGATAAATTAGAGTATAGCCTCAGCGTCCCCTGTGTGAGATGTCTTTATTGTAAAGTGACTGGCTGGTGGAGAGCTTTCAGTGTTACCACTAGGGTTGTTTCAGCAGATCTTTTATGCGGATCAGGGGTTGTCCGGTCCTAATTTGGCTCGGAAGAGTCCGCTGGACCTAAAGCAATAATCATGTAATGTAATGTAATGAGACAATATAAGGTTCTGTTTTTCATTCTCACTCTGATGTTCATACACGCTTAAGGATGGAGGAAAGCGAGCTGGTAGCACTCAAACATACTACTGGATGTTATTTACGCCCTTTTCCCCAACTCACCAGTCAGGCTCAAAACGCGGCAATCTGTAACCAACATACACATTCACATAATTAATACACTCTCACATTCACAAACAAACACTCTTCTGTCACTCAAACATATGGTGCAACGTCAAGGAAGATCGTCATTAGAAGATGGAAAGTGTTACACTCAGTTTGATGTTGGTGTTTTTCTATCAGTATCTGATTCAGCCACGATGCTTGAATTCCTGATAGGCGTGTGTAACTCAGATTCGTTTATCCACGCAGCCTGCTCAATCAGCATACAAGTCACTGAGTCTTCGTATAAAGTTTTCCACTTTTATTCAGCACACATCAACAACTGCATACAATTCTCAACTCAACTCACTATCAACAACTCTCTCTACACCACACAGGGCATCCATTTTATAACCTCTCTCTCTTCCCGAACAATTTCGAACACAGTAGAAATGACGCACTATTACCAATCGAATAAAAGATCGTCATCACTGACTTACGTCATACATTATTATTTCCCGTCCCAGAATGTTCGCAAATATCTACGTCCATCAAGAAACTTCGATCGATAGTAAACAAGGAGATCTAGAGGATTCCCCAACAATATCGACTAACGAAAATTATCAACGTTATACAAAGCTTCCTCTAACCACAACGCAAACTCAAATCAAAGGTAAATAAACTCCATTATTGAATACTTTGCAAAACGAAGCGATTAGATCTATCGTGCGCGTTTTAGACATACTTTCGTTCGTTTCAACGTAACAGAAAGCATCGAAATCGAATTTGTATCGTGGAAATTTTAAACTGACTGCATTCAACACCATTATTGAAGGGAGGGAGGAAACCGGAGTACCGGGAGAAAAACCTAGGTGACCTGAATAGTCTCGTAGGCATACCTAAGTTACACAAGTTCGCCCCTTTGAGGGACTCGAACTCGCGACCTTAAGCATATAGGATACCGGCGACAACTGCGCCACCCTCAACATGTATTTAGAGACCGCTTTTCTGCCCAGAGCTGCCTCTTTCTATAGGGTGTGGTTAACCAGAGACCCTTAGTTAAGTTCTATGTCGCTTGTGCTGGGCTATGACTTTGATCGTGACAGATGTCTCGGTATCGTTCTATCGATTTCAGCTTAGCGGAGTTCGTAGGTCGACACGTCGTAAGAAGGCTAACTAGTGCTTTTTCCACTGTCATCAGCAATGTCTCCACATCGTAGGGCATCAAGCACACTGAACTTGAGTGTGATTGCATGTGTGTGTGAGTGTGTGTGTGTGTGTGCGTAGGTGTGTGTGTGGGTGCGTATTGGTGTGTGTGCGTGTGTGTTGCACAATGCATAAAAGGATGGTTCGTGATGTGTGCAGGAGACGTAACTCTAGTACTCCGGGGTGTGATCATGACGAAGCGGCACCGTCATCGATTTTAAAACGATCCTGGAATTATTCCCCCCTCCCCTCTCCCTCCTTCTCTTCCAAAGTTTTACAATTAGATAGCAGGCTCATACAACAGTTTATAAAACCACATTAGTGCGGCGAAAGCCCTCAAATAAACATGTACGCAGTTTAAAAAAGACATTGTGTCCCTTTATAACGTCACCTCGCGAGTTTCCTATGAGGCGCCATTTGTAAATTAAATCATTATTGTCATTATATCTATAGAACATACATTTTACCTGTATAAAAGATATTGTATACTTATAAAATGAATTCTATGTCTATAAAATACATTCAATAGCAATACAAAACTTTGTATAGCTAAAAACAACATTTTTATAACTACAGACTACATTTTACAATATACAAGAGAAATCATACTCGATCATCACGCCGTTTGTAAATATTATTCCGAAAAACTATTTTATCTCTAAACACTTCATTTTATCTCTAAACACTACATTTTATACATAAACAATTCATTTTATAGGTAAACAATTCATTTTATAACAACAAAGAGCTTTTATATCTATAAAATAAATGTTATATTATATACAATGCATTTTATCTGTAGAATGCATTCGGAGCATTATTTTACATTCGGCGCATGACATTAATTTTATACTGACTTTCGAATTGCTGATCCCAGGGAAGCAACTCCATCCTCGTGTAGACTACTTGTAAACTTCTAAGCGACTCAACATGGTAAAGACCATTAAAGTCTACTACAAAAAATGACAAGGACCATACTAGTGTACTATATAAATTGGCGAGGACCATACTAGTGAAATGCTGATAAAACATCAGCGACATCATTGTCAGTCTCAACTGTTCCAATTATTTTTTGGTCGTCTTAAAAAACTATCGATAAGCACGAAGGCAAACCAGCTTCCATTCGTAACTGTTACCTTGGAGATTGTTGACATCGCGGGAAGTCGATATAGGCCTAGCGGGAATTCCCTACACGCGCCGTAGCTATCTACATTTAGCTTATGCAACGTCACTTCCACATGAAAAGGCAGCATACGTGCAGGAGGGGGAGGGGGGTGGGGGCCTTTTTTCGTTGAAATGGTTGAATGTACCTATTAACCAATCGTCCCCTATACGCTTAATGAGTCCGGGGACGTAAATTTTAATTCTTTAAAAAAATCGAAAAAAAAAAACCGTCAGCCATCTTTGCGCACCGCATAGCAACTTTGGGTCGCTTAGAACGTTACAAAATAAAAATAATCGAAGGGAGAGAAGCAGTTATACAATGAGAAAGTTAGTATAAAATTATTGTAAGGCGCCGACTGTAAAATAATTGTCGCGAATGCATTCTACAGGTACAATTCATAGTACGTGTTATAAAATGTATTCTATAGATATAAGTGCTCGTTGTTGCTATAAAATGAAGTGTTTACAGATAAAAGGAAGTTTTATAGATCGTTTTTGCTATAAAATGACTTGTTTATAGATACAATGACTTGTTTATAGGTAAAATGAATTGGTTACTTATAAAATGTTTTGTTTATAGATAAAATGAATTGGTTACTTATAAAATGTTTTGTTTATAAATAAAATAGTTTTTTTGTGTTTAATATTTACAAACGGCGTGACAATTCGTGTATGATCTCTTGTATATCGTATTAATGTTGCTTTATAGCTATAAAAAGTGTTGTATTGCTATAGAATGTATTTTATAGGTATATAATTCATTTTATAATTATACCATATCTTTTATACAGGTAAAATGTATGTTCTATAGATATAATGACAATAACCATTTAATTTACAAATGGCGCTTCATAGTTTCCTACTATGCAGTCATTAGGCCTCAAACGATACAACAGGCTGAGTACCAAGTCTCATATAAACAGCCTAAGGAAAGCCGCTGATACTGTATAGTCATTGCGCCTAGTCACGCACATATAAATCCAGGTTTTCCCTGTATATTTATTTAATGTAACGTCTATTCACATCTGTGATATTAGACAATATATTAAACTTGAAACGCCCTGTATATGCAAGGGCGGGAAGTCATTAAGTTCCTGAATAGGTAGCAGACGACATTTTGACTGGTCAGACACGAAGTATACGATTAAATGTTCGCAAATATTAGACACACACAAAACAGATGAATAAATAAGCAAATGCAGTCATCTCTTAGCGTGATTGTGACATTTGGCGCAATTTTCACCTCGACCTCAGACAGACTTTAACTTCCTGAAAGTTTGAAGGTCAAACGATAATTATATAAGGGGGGTTGTTGATGTATCAAACGTTATTCATCAGATTAATTTAAAGTTGTCCTGATTACATCATCATCGCGTCACCCGACCCATCCATTATTGGGTTGTCCCCGGATGCCGTGTGCGGACCAAACCTATGCGAGGTCAAGACTTGTTTTGAACAAAATTGCGTCTCCAAAAGTTGGACAACGTGACTCGACTAGCATACGCCAGTGAAGCGAAGAAGTCTCCCTGTGGACTGTAGGTCTCAGAAAGTTCTCCTTGTTTGCCTTTTGACAACGTGCATCGAGCAACAAAGGAGCAAGCGCACAAATGAATTAGACTACTTTAATATGTTCTGCTTCTTGAAATTGCTGCAAACATAGCGAAAATTGCTTTTTTTTTTTTTTAAACCAGACATGCAACTCGAGATTGCATCCTGCGTTTTTTTTTCTTTTTTTTTTCTCACAAAACACGATGAAATCGTCGTAGACAAAACATTTTGTTACAATACCTACTAACATTGTCCGACAGCCCTACTTAATTTCACGCCAAGCGTACAGCGAGTCAACTTTATTACAGGGCTTCAAAAACAGGCGCGGATGTGCACATTACATTACGCACGTGTGCAGGAAGTAACGTCTAGTTCGCTTCCATATCCTGTGCACGTCAGGTCGTATTCTCACGCCAGGGAACGGCCGGATGTCAGCAGAATGCGGTCTTTTTCCTACAGAAATTGTGCAATAAATGAAGCACGAAGTCTTTTGTTTCCGAGGCAAGAATTCTAACTGATGTGTAATCAAACGCACAGCACTAAGCATACTGTATTAGACTGCTTATTTGCGGAATAAAATTACTCCTTCAGTATCAGTCAGTTACTGTGGTTTGTCAAGAAACCCGCCCGTGTGTATCTGCGTGTTCATGCGTGCTAATAAATTGGAGACCACACCAAAATGATCTTTGTTTACTACTAACATTTATTACCCAAACTTGCACTTCAATCCGTACACACAGACGAATTCATGAACAGATACGTCAAACATAAATGCATTCAAGAATAAACTCTAACATTAACCTTCACCGGGCTAGCCTTTAGACTACACACAAACGCCGATGTGGGTCATTTAGGACCCATGCTTTTCATAGAAGGATTTTGGTGATTATTCCTATTTCGACTACGTTGGTCGTTTAAAACCCACACGTTTTGTACACGTTGTGTAACTCAGTTTGGCATGACGCCATATCCTGATCTCCACCAAAAGTTAATGGGCATCATCAACGATCAAGTCTTCGAGCAGATGTGATATTCCCTACAAGGTTTGACAACACGTTCGACTTATTAACCAATGTCCCAGAACAGATCCTTCGTATCGAGCCAGTAACTTGACTCTCAGATCACAACATCGTGTACGCGGAGTTCAACATCCTCGTTCAGAAGATATGTCAGTGCCCAGATCAGTCCCCATAAACAACAAAGCCGATTGGAAAGGTCTCGGAGTAGCAGTCAGCAGCAGCCCCTCTCACATTGGCGACCTTAGTGCCCAGGGTGAGTCCTGAGTAAGGAGCTGTGGGACTACTCCCGGGCCAAGCTTCTTGAAGCCGTCCAGGCCTAAATCCCGCACAAACAGACTTCTACCAGCAAACCTGATCAGCCCTGGATAACATCTATAGGCGTGACATGGCGTATAGGCGACGGAGGAAAACTGGCTCCTCTGAAAACTATGACGAAATGAAGAAGCACATTGGAGAACCCCAGCGCCACATCCTCCGAGCCTACTGGGATTATCTGAACAGCACTTTGACCTCAGAGGAACCCCTCAGAGAAAGCCCATAAGTACAAGCGCATTTTGTTCTTTATCAAAAATCGGAGATCGTCAGCCGTCGGATTGGCTCCTTTGAAGGTCAACGGCATCCTGCGTTCAGACCCCAAAACGAAAGTAGAGGCGCTGAACGATCAGTTTTAGTCGGTGTTTGGGGATGACAGGACGGAGGAGGAGGAGTTCAATAGCAAGCGTAAGATGCGGTCCAGGGGCGTTCTTCCGCCTGACAACATCACCATCTCTGAAGAGGACGTCAAGAAGATCTCCTGAAGCTCTTACCCAGAAGGGATCAGTGCTCGCATCCTGAAGGAGCTAGCCCAGAAGGTAGTATCAGCCTTGTTCTGCATTTATCAGTAGTCCTTGGGAACTGGAGAGTTGCCAGCAGATTGAAGGACACCAATCTATAAGAAGAGAGAACACTACGACCCTGGGAACTACCGGCCTGTCTCCTTGACTTGTATAGTATGCAAAGTGATAGGGCACATCATGGGTTCCTCAAAAATGGGACATTTTGAGAGAAACAACATCCGACATTTCAAAATTTCAGAATACAGCGCTTCTGCGAGACGTAGCTGATTGAGCTAGTGGACAACTTGTTCGAAAAACATGGAAGCGGATCTTCAAACAGACATGCTCGTCATGGACCTGACCAAATCCTTTTACCGAGTTAACAACAGTCTGCTACTCCACTGCGCCATTATGGGGTACAGGTCAATGTACTCCGCCGGATTTAGAGTTTTCTTTCGGAGAGGCGTCAGACAGTCGTGGCTGAAGGCACCCAGTCCAAATACATCGATGTTAGGTCCTGGGTAATCCTAGAATCAATATTAGACCCTTGCCTTTTCATGGCTTAAATCAACGACCTCCCAGACATCATATCATCACTGTCTCGACTGTTTGCTGACGAAGCTGCTGCCTACAGAACGATTGCTGGCCAGGAAGATCAAGCTTAGCTACAATACGACCTCTGCCGCTTGGCGGAACGGGAGGCAAGCTGGGATATGCAGTTCCATACGGGCAAATGCGTCGTTCTGTCAGTCTCCAGACACAGAACCACCCTGACGTGCTCCTACCAACTGCGCAGTCATACGCTGGATACAGTGGCATCAACAAAGTACCTGGGAGTCACAGTCCAAAAGGAGATTAGCTGGAACATGTTGATGCCATCACAGCCAAGGCCAGCAAAACTTTTGGTTTTCTGCGGCTGAACCTGAAGATAGCTTCCACCGAACAGCGGGGAAAAGGTGTACATAATCTTCGTTCGGCCCATCCTGGAATACGCCAGCTCAGTATGGGATCCTTACACGCAGAGGAATATTGATAAGATCGAGGCAAAATAGCAAAGGGCGGCATTCTGAACCGTTACCATAACACCTCTAGTGTGAGCACTATGAATGGATGCCTGGAATTTCCCACTCTCAAGTGCCGACGAAAGAAAGCTAGACTCAGCATGCTGAAGAATATCAGAAATGGCCAAGCCCAAATGCAACACAGCAAGCTGAAGCCTGCGCCTGCCCGCAACCGCAGAGGTCATGATCTGCAGTACCTGCTGATCCAGTGCAGTGCAGATTACAGGAAGATCTCCTTCTTCACCCCTCACTATCAGGAACTGGAACGCCCTCTCCATCGAGGAAGCCATCATCCCTGACCCATCTGACAGCACCCTGCTGTCAGTCGATCCTTAACCAAACACAACTACTCGTCTGCCCCTACCCCACTCCCCTCCCCTTCCTTCCCCAACTGTTACTAGTGCTCAATTATTACCATTAAAACAATAATTCTTAGGTATTTATTTTCCTTATTAAATGTGCATGGTACAGCAATAGACTTTGCTGGGGCTGGTACTCAGGCCTCCGCTTGCTGTGACTAGAATGCATTTGCTGAGTCCAGCAGCTCAACATATAGTTGCGCCTGCAGAAAATAGACCTAGATTATCCTGTACCCAATATACTTCCTTTTTCACGCCACCACGGAAAACACGGCAACCCCCTAGTAACAACCAATAGCAGCAAATGAATCAACGTATTGATTGTGGCTGCTCAACCCAAAAAGAAGAACAGTCAACAAATGACCGGAAATGTAGTACTTGCTCAAGCTGGAGTTGAACTCCTCCCATGTTTCCCAGTTGTCATCAAAACGCAGACATGCCAGAAGAATCTCTCTTTGAAATGTATGAGTCCTAAACGACCCATATTGTCCTTACAACAAGAATATTCGCTTTTCTTTCTCTGTAAAATGTATGAGTCTTTAACGATCCACATGGTAGTGTGTGTGTAGTTGAAAATTCATACATTGTTTATTTTGTCATCAATAAATACTAAATTTTGTGGAAATTCGCTCTTTTAGGAGATTTACGAATACTTAAAGTTTGACTAGAAAACGCCGCAAACCACTTTCTCGTTCGACAGTTTGTATCGGGAATGAAAAACCAAACAGAGTCTTTCGTCATTAGCCTACGGCAGTTTCGAACAAATAGATCTGGCCTACTACTATTTGAACCACAATACTAGCGACTACAAATCATACATTTAAGAACTCGTTTAGTAGAATTAAAAGTAATTAACTTTTAATTTCAAATTATAACCCACTTTATAAAATAATAAAATTCTTCGCTGGTGAGTCAAGGTAGATTGATTGATTTGATAGATTTCCGTCCCCGGACACAGTGCGTATAGGGGACTTCAAGGTACACAACTCCGATCCTTGATATAGTGCTCAAAAGAAGCTAGCAGGCCTACCAGCTGCAAACTCTGTACTACGGAAATTGTAGACATGCTGCCACATGAATTTAACTACTGATTAGCCATAGCAAGGATAAGATTTGTCACTCACGGCTAAATTACCAAATTTAGCAAGATTAAAGTCCCTTTTCACCATCAGTAAAACATGGCGATACCGAATAAACGCAATTAACGCGCTAGAGGTGAAGCTAGCAGTGCGCTTGCATGACATAACGCATTTTAACGGACAGAGAGAGAGAGAGAGTGAGAGAGAGAGAGAGAGAGAGAGAGAGAGAGAGAGAGAGAGAGAGAGAGAGAGAGAGAGAGAGAGATAAGACAAGATAAGATAACAATTTTATTTTGCAAGGGTAAATGAGTCAGCGCTGGATGCGCTTTTTTACATCTTGCCCTTGGGGCTTGTAACAAGAACTATTAAATACAACAAATGAATGTTATAACATTAACATCATGGAACAATAACAAATAAACAATATCATCATGGAATAAATATTTTTTAAAAAAAATTTTGAAAACATTAAGAGAGAGAGAGAGAGAGAGAGAGAGAGAGAGAGAGAGAGAGAGAGAGAGAGAGAGAGAGAGAGAGAGGAGGAGAAGGAGAGTAATTGTGTAATCTGAAACTGCTAGGCCTGTAAATTGATAGTTTTGACACAGCTTTGAAACTATTTTAATGTAACGTAGGCAGACCTACAAGGGCAAATAATCAGTGTAGGATGCTATGGAATTTCGTTGTGTAGGCGGTGTCCATGTTAAGTGATTGATTAACTCTGTCTTGCTTATTCATTGTTTTGCCAAAAACATGATGGATAGCAACAGTATTCGCCAAAGGTTTTATAATATATCATCCACGAAAAAAAAAATCGATTGTTTCGTGTCCATGTTCATCAGCTCTATCCGTTCCCAAGAGTAAAGTTTCTTCCCCACAAATATAGCTATAATTATTTATGTTCCTACAGTTCTATAATTTATGTTCCCTTATATTATAGTTCTACGTCCCCACAACTCTAGCTGTAGTTATCTTCCCATAGCTCCATGCTCTAACATGTTCAGACAGTTCTGTGTTCCCAGCAGCTTTTTTGGAAACAACATAAGCGCTGTAGCATTATAGAGTTGCCACGGGAATCGTCGAGCCCTGGGAACATGGAGCTAGCTGTAAGAACGCAGAGCTGTGTTAACATAGATATTCTCTCCAATCCATTTCACATACGATTATGAATGACGACATTTCGTAATGAAGTATTATGCGGATTTTGTTTTATATTGATGTGTGTGTGTGTGTGTGCGTGCGTGTGTGTGTATGTGCGTGTGTGTGCAAGCGCTTAGAGCAAGCTTTAAGTTTGGCTTTGCGCTTTAAACCAATAATTTATTATTAATGAGTTAATTTGTAAAGATAGCGAATGAGTGATTCCAAGAATGTCATAAAAAGTAGAATTTAAAACAGAGTCCTTTCTTTTTTTCTCTTTTAAACACACACACACACACACACACACCCACCCACACGCACACATACACACACCCACCCACACACACACACACACACACACACACACACAAACACACCCACACACACCCACACACAACTAAAACCAATGACAACTGGTTAACATATAACTTAATTTATTAAATGGATTTGTATGTTTTGAGAATGCCGTTTTCAGGCATGAAAACAGTTTGGGTGATAAAAAAGAAGGGTATTTAGAATAGGGTTCGGGAAAGGAGGCCATCCACCGCGCATAGTTCCTAGCCCTCTTTGGGTTGAGTTCCGGGGGTATGTATCCCCGGAAAATGTTTAAAACATAGAACGATGCAATCTCTAGTTCACCCCATGGTGAACCACAGGCTCTGAAGTCTTTTCCTTCGTCTTTGTAAACTCGTAGACCTCCTTCATACGTATGTCGTATAGTATGTAATTGGAGATACGAAAGACGAGATTTCGCAGCCTGTGGGTGAACCTGCCCAAATCAAGGGGCTGGATTCGCCCGAACACAGGGTAACTGACTTTGCCCCAGAGTTATCTACCTTATAGTTTTACAACAGAGCACAAAGCTCCCGGTTAAGCACAGCTTTACGAACTCTTCCCAAATAGGGTAACCTTCAGGAGTGTAAAAATTACCGCACCATCAGCCATCCCAGCAAGATCCTTCTATAAAATAATACTCAACAGGCTCAAACCCCAAGCCGAAAAAATCATAGCTGAAGAGCAAGCAGGATTCAGGGCAGGGCGAAATACCACTGAACAGATATTCAACCTCAGAATAATCTGCGAGAAATACCTACAGCACCAACAACATTTCTATCATGTGCTTGTAGACTTCAAGAAAGCGTTTGACTGAGTCTGGCATGCAGTTAATGTAGGCAACCATGAGAGTATACAACATCAGCCCCAACATTATTGAAGTCATCAAAAGCCTGTACGACAAGGCTACCAGTGCAATCCTCCCCAACATCGCCATGGGGAACTGGTTCAGAACAACAATCGGCGTGCTTCAAGGATGCCTACTCTCTCCTAATCTCTTCCAGATCTTCCTCGAGCGCATCATGTCAGATGCCCTTGCAGATCACGAAGGACAACACGATGACATGCTCACAATGGTGAAGAAACGGAAACTCCGATGGTATGGCCACGTCACCAGATCATCAGGCCTTGCAATGACAATCCTGCAAGGCACGGTGCAAGGAGTAGAAGAAGAGAAAGAGAGAAAAAGAGGTGGGCGGACAACATTCGAGAATGGACTGCTTGACACTGACCTAAGTCATGAGGATCTGCTGAGGACAGAGAAAGGTGGAGTACGCTGGTTAAACGATCATATGTGGTGCCCCAACGACCAACGAGTTACGGGATAAGATAGGATAGGATAAGATTACAACCTATTTTTATTTATTATTTTGGAAATTTTAATTTAAACTATTTTTCTATGAGCAACAGAAATATAGGAAAAACATGTTTTTGCAATTTTACACACTGAAATCAGTGATGTTTAGGAAATTTCGTCTTAGTGAGGTAGGTTTATTATGCATTGTATGCATTGGTTACTTCCCTTGTTCCAGTAAAAACAACAAATCATTGATTTCCACTGTTAGGCGGAAAAATTGAGAACCAAGGAATTTGTACATGTAAAAGGAATCGGCGGATTTTCCGCCAGAGGAAGGTTAAATGCTTGCATTTTACAAGGGATATTCTTTTACAAATAGAATTCGGTTCCGATAAAATTGCGTTCTCAAGTTTTAGTTTTACTTTGTTTTTGTGTCCCGTCACCTAAATGTGTGCTAAACGCCAAAATGGCTCGCTTGCACGGTTTGCCAGTTCAAAAAGAGAAGATTCACGAGGGATGACATTTAGACTGGTTTATTTGCCAACATGATAATGCTAGCCTTAATACATGCCCAACATGATGCAGGCCATTGAACATAGGCTATTACTTTATTAATTGATTGGTTGTTCTTAGAATGAACATACATGATAATAAATTAATAGATTACCAATGATTAGCATGAGAGTGACGGTGATCGAGCAGCTGAGGTCTGCAGATGTAGCCAAGAGGAGACAGAGAGAAGGGTTCTGGGGGCACAAACTCAAGACCAACTATCTAGACGGACTAAATGTTTGGGATTGATCGACGTCTGGAGCTTCTTGGAGCCAGGGGGCGGGGTTTGGATCAGGGGAGTCTGGAGACACTGCGGCGGAACTATTTAGGACTTATACTTGAGTTATTTGGCTATTTAAGAATGAATATTTTTATTTTATTTTTTAAACAATATTTTTGTTATTTATTTTTTATTTTGGGGGCGGGTGGAGGGAGAGAGGGGGAGATGACTTTTTATGGCTGAACGAGTTATGCGATTGTGAAGGAGAGTGTATGTGTATGTGTATATTACTTTCCGCTCCCCCCTCTCCCTACTGAACACTGTGTGTTGGTGATTTTGGTGAGTACGGTCCAGAGATAGCTTTTAAATATAATTATTCTTTATAATTGATATATATTTCTAAATGGTACACTATTCTTTCTAATGAACTCGATTCAACTTTCTTGACGATATATATGCTTAGACTGCTTTGTTTTGTACAGTCCTTGGGTCTTACTGATGAAGGTTAAAGTCTAATAAACCGAAAATTTTAACGCCTACTACCCAGGTGTTGTTGTTGGTTTTATTATCATATATTAGCTATTTAGTTAGTCATTGTTGACAGGTCCACCGGACTGCAAAAAGTCTAACAAGGACCACGATTAATAAATAATTGAATGATTCGTTGAATGAGTGACTAAATGGATGAAGAAATACATTAAATGCATGACAAAATGAATGGAATTCTTTAAAAACAAAGGTGTAAATGGCTCATACGTGCTCCCCTGTAACTATGTTCCCTTAGGAAGATGTTCCCTCATATGTATTCCCAGATCTACACTTCCTGAGCTCTGTTCCCTGATGTGTAGGCTCCAAGGCCTCTATATTTCCTCAGGTCTTTGTACACAATATACAATTTCCTACTTACAGATCATGGGTAAAACAGACTCGGGAGAATATAGCCCCGGGGAACATTTATCTAGCTAGACCAGGGGAAACACGGATCTGAAGGGAACATTGAACTGACACCCAGTTAACGGTGAAACTTTTAGTGAAAAACTACCTGACTTCGATTAGACTTTAATGCCGTTGTTGATAAGGACAAGCCGTCAGCGCCATTGAGATTAAAGAAAGACTGAAGAGACTGTAGATTATATCGGAGTGGCCGTTGTCACCGACACTGATCTGGGTAAAACCTCCCAAATAGCATCAAACAATCCTGACTTTGATCCATCATCATTCTCATTCCATTTTTATGCGCGCTGTGATAATGCTTTCGAACATCAGAGAGGTTTCGCTTACAACGAGTAGTTTACCAGTACGGATACGAGATGGAGTAAACTGATGTGGTATGTTTTTTTTAAATTTATGTTTGTTTATTTATTTATTCGTTCTTATTTAGCGCTTTTCCAGCTGATGAGCTGCTGGTGACCATGTCTGATAAGAATCTAAAACAAGTCGCCTTAGACGACCACTTGCTGCCGTTGGGCGCATCGTCTGACGCCGAGACAACTGCGACAACCGTTAGCGACCGGGAATGCGGGAGAAGGAACCCAGTGCTTGCTGGATGTATTTGTGTAGCCGGCACTCATCTTAGACACGAATGCCATTACACAAATTTTGCCTAGACAGGGAAGTCGAGGATTTCGAGGCTGTTCCTGACCAAGTTCCGAAGATGTACATAGTCATAGTGCAAGGCGACTGGAATGCTTAGGTTGGCCAAGATGCGCACCACAACTGGCGAGACACATGTGGACCCCACGGCAACCACGAGACCAATGACAAAGATCTGAGATCCTTGGAGTTTGCCAGATACAACAATCTGATACTGGCAAACACTCTTGGTCTCCACAAAAAAATCCAGACAATAGACTTGGCACAGTCCAGCGGGAGCATCACAACCACATTGGCTACATCATGGTCAAGACACGCTTCAGATAAAGCATCAACATTGGCAGGACACGCACTTTTCCATGAGCAGACATCGGAAGTGACCACGATCTCGTGATGATGTCCTTCCGGCTCCACTTGAAAAGAGTAAACACAACAAAGTGCACCAGACTGAAGTTCGACCTAGACAAACTGCAAGATCCGGAGGTGGCAGAAATATTCCAAGCCACAATTGGAGGGAAATTTGCACCACTGCTAATTTTGGGAGCTGGTGAAGTAGATGTCAACACCATGACCACCACCTTCAACTCAGCTGTGAAAGGTGCCCCGCCACTAAGATCCTGGCAAGCACCCCCCCAAAGAAGAAAGCGTGGATCACACCTGAACTTTTGGACTTGTGTGATAAACTAAGAGAGATGAAAAATTAAATAAAACCTCATAGGGAGCTGATGCCTACAGAAAAATCAACAGTGACATCCAAAAAGGCATGCGAACAGGAAAGGAGAACTGGTAGAAGAGCAATGCCAGGAAATAGAGAACAGTGTGAACAAGAACAACTGCAAGATGGCCTCCTCGACTGTGAGGCGGCTGACAAGTGTTAAACAGCCCAAAGTCTCCACGATCCAAAGCAAGTCTGGCATATGCCTTACATAAGAACAAGAAGTCTTGGATAAATGAACAGTGTACTGCTCTGACCTTTACAAACACACACCAAACGGAGACACTTCAGTTCTAACATGTCCCCAGAACAGAGAAGAGGAAGAATCCTCTATATTCTCCGAGAAGAAGTTGAGGCAGCAATCACTGAAGAAGGGGAAGTTAGCGGGAGTGGACAACATACCCGCAGAATTGCTTCAAGCAGGAGGAGAAGCGATGATTGATGCCCTGGCAGAGTGGGAAGTGGCCCACACCATTGACCCAGTCGCTTGTCATCACTCTTCCCAAAAAGGGTAATCTTCAGGAGTGTGAAAATTACCGCACCATCAGCCTCATCAGCCATCCCAGCAAGGTCTTCCTGAAATAATACTCAACAGGTTGAAACCCCAAGCTGAACAAATCATAGCTGAAGAACAAGCAGGATTCAGGGCAGGGCAAAGTACCATTGAACAGCCTCAGAATACTCTGCGATAAATACCTACAGGACCAACAAAATCTTTATCATGTGTTTGTAGACTTCACCACCAACAACGAAGTCCGACAGACCATCTCACAAGCCAATGGGCAACAGGATGACAAGCTCACAGTGGTGAAGAAATGTAAATAATGGCCACGTCACCAGAGCATCAGGCCTTGCAAAGTCCATCCTGCAAGGCACGGCGCAAGGAGGCAGAAAAATAGGGAGACATTTGAGAATGGACTGGCTTGACACTGAGCGAAGCCATGAGGGGTGCCGAGGACAGAGATAGAGGGAATACGCTGGTTAAACGATCATTTGTGGTGCCCCAACGACCTTCGAGTTTTGGGATAGGATAGGACAGGATAGGATATGACAGGTCTTCTGGTTTCTTTCCCCCATCTCTGCGGGAAGTGGTTGTTGTTCCAATTCCTAAACCTGATGAGGAGCACTCTGATCCAAACAACTACAGGCCCATTGCCCTTACAAGCTGTTAGTGCAAAACTATGGACAGAATGATCTATGAGTATTTGATGTGGCGGTTAGAATCCATCAACGCTCAGGGTATCTCTCAATGTTTTTTGCTGCAAACACAGGAGCACTTCAGACCGTCTCGTTTGTTTCGAGTCGTTTTCAGAGACGCGCTAGTTAAAATAATAATAATAATGAAGTGTTCTTATTAAGCGCAATTCCCCTTGCGGGCTCAACGCGCATGCAAACAGCAGCCGCACGCATTCATACAAAAACACTGCCGTACGGGAATGGGGGTAGAGGGCAGAAAGTGCTGGATAAGCATAAAAATGTCAACGGAGTAATGGTTGACAGATTAAAAACTGCACGAACAAAGTATGTCTTGAGCTTTGCCCTAAAGCTCGCTAGCGATGAAACGTTCCTCAGCTCAGTGGGCAACGAATTCCATATCACAGGGGCCAGAGCATTGAATGAGCGGTATCCGACTGTTTTCAGGTTAGTTCTTAGAGTCATAAGCAGTTTTTTGTTTGATGATCGCAAAGAGCGTGAGGGTTGGTAGGTTGTAAGGGCTGCAGACAGATATGGCGGAAGTGTAGCGTTGAAATGTTGGTAACTAAGAACAGCAATTTGTATAGTATGCGGAAATGAACGGGCAGCCAGTGAAGTTCTTTGAGCAGTTAACGGTGAACACGTTGTTTCTGTGTTTTTTCGTCTAGAAAATGCGAATGACACGACTTGGAAGTTCGGGATTCTAAAAGATCTAGAACTCCTGGACTTCTGTGGGGAATTACCCATTTTAATAGAAAATGTTTTAACCGATAGAAAGTTTCAGATCCGACTTGGCTCCATTTTATCAGATCCTTTTGAGCAGGAGATTGGTGTCCCTCTAGGTAGCATTCTTTCTCCTCTTTTGTTTAACATTAAGATCAACACCATAGTTAAAAACGTCAAATCTGGCATTGATAAATCCTTGTTTATTAATACTTTCTCTATCTCGACTAAGGGTAAAACCTAGGCATGGGTTGAGCGTCAACTTCAGCTTTGCATAGATAAAATTCAGGGGCAGGTAGAAGAAAACACTTAAAATGTTCGCTTCCTAAAACCGAATGCATTCTTTTTCTTCGCAAACAGAACCATATTTTTATCGTTTCTCTCATAATTATGGCAAACCCGTCAAAGTTTCTAAACAAGTAACATTTTGGAGTATTATTTTGTTTTAAAACATAAATTTTATTTAACAAACAAACCAGATAGTAATACAACGCAAAACATCAGGCGCACAAAAGCACAATGCTTAAATAAGTGCTACCCAAATAATAATAATGTGTCAAAATATCACTGGCGGACGACAGGAAAGTATTATTTTTGACAGCAAATTTACTCTTCTACCGCATATTAAATACCTGAGGGAAAGGTGCCAGAAAGGTCTTACTATTTTGAAAGTTATCAAGCACACAGTCTGGGGAGCAGACAAGCAAACTCTAGCTGCTCCTCCTCTATCGTTCTTTGGTATCAACACGGGGACCCCTCAGGGCACTGTCATCTCCCCCTTTGTCTTTACACTCTACACAGATGACTGTCGCAGTGACCGAGAAGATCTCAGGATCATCAAATTTTCTGATGACACGGCTCTTGTTGACACTTCAGATTCAGCAGCTAATTATGAGGAAAGTATATCAACCTTCGCACAGTGGTGCGATCAGAACTGTTTAGAACTAAATGTGACCAAAACAAAAGAGATGGTAATTGATTACAAGAGAAATGTAACAGATGTGGCGGCACTCCAGCTGAAGGGACAGGTGGTAGAGAGGGTGGAGGAATACAAGTACTTGGGCACAATTGTTGATCACAAATTAAACTTTTCCAGAAATGCCGAGGTTGTCTACAAGAAATGCAGACAAAGAATGTACATCTTGTATCAGCTGAGATCTTTTAAAGTGTCCAGTCATATCATTGAAATGTGTTACCATGCGTTTATTGAGTCTATTCTAACCTTTTCTTTTATCTGTTGGTTCAAGGGATTGAATGTGAAGAGCAAAAATCAGTTGTGTGGAATAGAGAGTGTGTGCAGCAAGATAGTTGGCAAGAAGCAGGCGACTCTGGAACAACTGTTCCACAAAAGAGCCCTCAGCAAGGCAGTCAGAATTCAGAGAGACCCTACCCACCCACTTTCCTGTCTGTTTGAACTTCTTCCATCTAATCGCAGATTCCGCTGTGCACTAATGCGTACACAGCGCTACAAAAACACCTTCATCCCTACTGCCATATCAATGCTAAATGAGGCCAATGCCAGACCCTCAAACACAAGACTGTCTTGATGCAGGAGTCTCCCAACTATCTCGCTGAGTGTATGTGCATGTTTTTATGAAGACATGCGCGTGTGCATGTGTGTGTTTGTGAGTGTGTGTATAATATGTGTGTGTTTACTATGAATGTCTGTAAACCAACTTTTAAAATACCATTTACGTGCTTTACCTGTATTTTTTTGACAACTGTTATAATCAGTCAACAGTATTATTGCTTATGTTGATCATAGTTTCATACAGTTATATATTGTTGACCTACTAAGACTCATATTAAATTGAGATTATTTATCTAACACTGTTGCAACAAAATACTTTTTTATAAGTCCAGAGTGGTAAACTATCATATATACTATGTTTGTATGTATTTTTATTATATTTTAACTGTCTAAAAAGGGCATTGACATACGTGTAATAGAACCAGAGTGCGTGGATAGGTGTTTGAAGGAAAAGATGAAGTGTAAGAGTACGCAAGTGATTAGATTTATAGAATGTATATAAATTTAGTATTGATTTTGTAGCTTTGTTAAATGTTATAACATGACTGTTTTTAATTATATGTTTCATATGCCTGACATACATTGCTGTGAAGTTCCTTATGGGATAATAAAGATTTGTTGTATTGTATTGTATTGTATTGTATGCTCTAAATTAATTTGGATTATGGTAGAACCGTATATGGTTCCGCTTGGAAAGCCTATTTCAATGGCTTAGATCCAATCAATCACCTTTATTAGTCCAAAAGATCCTCCTTTTTAATCATGTCTGATTCACTGTCAGTACTTCAAGCTCTTTCCACGAGAAAGATATTGCACCCTTTTCTGGCAGAGATATATGATCTCCACACACAACTTGTTTCTGAGGGTAAAAATATAGTTTTTATGTGCGTACCTAGTCACATGGGCATACGCGGCAATATTGCATTGGACAAAGCGGCTACAGAAGCTCTGCATCTAGATTTCCCTTCAGAGACTTTCCAATTTGTTCAATCTGACCTGCGTTGTATGATTGGCGCTTATTGTAAACGGATGTGGCAGACCGAATGGTCTAATCAAATCAATAACAACTTATTTCAAATTCTTCCAGATTTGTCTGCTTCTTTGCCAAACTTTGCGTCCACCCGCAAAGAAGAAACTGTTTTGGCTCGCCTTCATATTGAGCATACTTATGTCGCCCATTTTCAAAGACGAAGAACCACCATGGTGCTTTGCATATAAATAAGTCCTTTTCCGACCGCCCTTTTATGCCCGAATGTGCTGATCTGGTTGATGAAAGAGAACAATATTTTGGTTCGATACCTTTTAATGAGATTTTTAAAGTTTGCAATAGTCAACACCTGTTTCAATTTTTACATGATGTTGCTTTATTTTATCGCATATAGGTCATATCGTCTTGTTATATTCTTGGTTACATTTCATTATTAAGACTGGTTTTATTTACATCTTTTATTATATTTAAATGTTAGCAGTTTAATCTGATTTTGATTAGTTTTGTGTGGTCCTGATTCGGTTCTTGGCAGTCCGCGGGACCCTATAAACATAGTTATCGCATCACATACAATGTTAACCCTTGACATTGAATGCTTCAACTGTTTTGCCACTGATTACACCGATTAGCCAGGTGTGTCTCAGGATTATGTTTGTTGTTTTTGTTATCGTTGTTGTTGTTGCTGTTGTTGTTACTGCTGTTATTTATTGTGATCGGAGAGGTTCTCTTACAACGAGAACTTTACCAGTACGGATTGCGAGATGGAGTTATAAACTATTATCTTGTCAAACAGTTGGTTAGTTGGTTCGTTCGCTCGGCGCCCACCAGAACGGATACGAGTCTTCCTTGTGATAAAAGGAGTTTTACGTGGGAATGAAATGTCAGTCCCCTATTCGCTATTGTGACGTGGGACTTCAATTTACTTAAATGAAAATGAAATGAAAAACGAAATGCCACCTGCGCTTCCTGACCTGAAGACCTTGAATAGTTTTTTTTCAAACTTTTATTCTTACTATTACCCTTACAACAGGCGCATTAACCTAGAAGAATGGACCCTCGGCTAAATTGTGTGGATCCCGAAATATATGATACGTATTACTGCGCTACCCGTTCGCTATCGGGAATCCACAAAATTCCTGCCGAGGGTTTATTCTTCTTGGTTAATGCACCTGTGTCCTTACAAATGGAATATTCAATAAATTGATGGGTCTTTACTTCCGCTCCTTATTGTAATTGTCGTGTGTGTGTGTGTGTGTGTTTGTGTGGGGGTGTGGGTGGGTGTGAGTGTTTGTGTGAGAGAGAGAATTGGACTGATTGATCACTTAATTATTTGCTTGTAACGTGTAAATTTTTTTATTTGCTTACTTGAGTGATGATCTCTGCGCCTGTCCAAATTCCTTGATGAGGTAATTCAGATTTGTTGAATTGAATTGAACTGAATTGGATAACTGTTTTCATATATTGCCCATAGCATCGTCATTGAGACGGGAATGTTAATTCAATTCAAAATTTTAGTTTAACGTCTTTACCTAACAATGTGATTTTAGTAAACCATAACAAAGAACCAAACAAACAAAGAGTTAATTATAGTAACTTAAATGTATCTGTTCGGACAATAACACGCGCGATGTCCTGTAACATGGAACTATATCAGATGACTCTAATATCGTCTTGTGCAGATAAAATAATTCCATTTTCTTTGTATATTGCTGTTAAAAAAGCACAATCAAATAATATATGTTGTAAGGAAGTAGTCCCAGCACATATACAAGTAACATTTTTCAAATATTTTGCACACCATGAATTCAAGGGTAGCTTATAAACTACTATAGCAATAGTTCTGGAGCAACTAACAATATTTAGGACTACTTTGGGTACAATACAATATAACTTTATTGATCTCAAACTGAGAAATTCGATACATGGTCTGCAATCCGACATAAAAATTGAGAGTATAGGGACAAGAGCTAAGAAACGTATTAGCACATTATGCATACATAATTATATAAAACACAACATATTCACGTTTCATTACTGCTTGTAAGGCACATAGAGTGGACATTACTTTCAAGTTCTCGCACAGCACACTTACTATCACATTTATTCCAACATTGAACATGCCATTTCTTAAGATGCCTAGACTAGATATTGCCTTTCTCACTGCATATTATCACAACATATTTTCCGAGATACTTTCTCATCCTTCACACACACACACGCACCCACACACACACACACACACACACACACTTAGTATCTAGGAGCAAACATTATTGACTAGATTGCCTTCCTCACTACATGTTATCACAACATTTGTTCCAAAAATACCTTCTCATCCTTCACACACACACATTAACACACGCACATACACACACGCACACACCCATAGTGACTAGGAGCATATATTATTGACTAGGATACGTTCCAAATATCACTTAAACATTGCATCAGGGGAAAACATATCTCACAATGAACACAATTGTATAGATCATGAACACCCATTCCTGCAATCTTGCACGCAACATATTCACAACATTCATAACATAATATTATATTAGTAAAGTGTTGTTCTAATAATAAGTGATATTCAAATTGAGCTAATTCCAAATTACAATTAAAGACTGTGTGCTCACTTTTCGTTGCACCTTTTTTGGCCAATTTATCTGAAAGTTCATTGCCTTTAATGTGATGGAACCCAACAAAAGATAATTTCAATACCTCTACTTCTTATATTATTAACAAGATATCTTACTTCAAACATTAAATATGTTCTCTTTCTACTTTTTTTTTAATTTTTGAAGTATAAAGCACTGATTTTGAGTCAACACAAATCAATATATTAAATATTTCAGAAGGAATGCTGAGTATGTATTCCAGTACCATAATAATTGCATATAATTCACACGTAAATATTGAAAACCCGTGATCAAGATAGTAAGACTTTTGATACTTAAATAAGGTATGAAAAATCCTGCTCAATAGTTTGATGAATCCAAACTACCATCAGTGAATGCTTTTAAATGATTAGAATAATTGTTGTTTGAATGTTCTGTTACTTCACATTTGAAAATATTAGATTCTTCATTTTTCGGTAAATCAGTATAATCTATGTCAAAATGTGCATTTAAATGTGCCCAAGATGGAAATCTGGGAATAACTGGTAATATTGAAATAGAAGTAGTATCAATATTGTAGGCTGCCGTAATAGCTTGTGTATAATCTTTAATTATTTGAATATAGAGAATAATTTGAGCTCTTTTGGTATAATCCACACTGGTCACATTCAAAATGTCGTCCGTTACTGAATTTTCTACAAACATCTAATTATATGTTTTGAAGTGGATAATTTACACTGCTCAGCGGGAATTTCGTTGTCTTTCCTTTCCTAAAAACATGTGGGGGACGTGTAATTTCACAGATAAATCTAGACCGTATCTTATCTGTAGCTTGCAAACATTTGCTGGCGAAGTAGAGTGTTTTGTTTGTTTGCTTGATGTTGTTGTTTTGTTGTTTTGAAATTTTGACGGAACGATCTGGGTCTTTCTGTAAGATGCGAATGCGAAATTTGGAAGAGGTGAAGGAAGAGGGGTGGAGGGGGGGGGGGGGTTTGAAAGGAAGAGGCAGGTTTTGTTCAGCAGAGGAAGGGAGCTAATGGTGAATCGTTTAAGTGGAATGCGGTCTAAAGTGCAGATAGTCATTGCAGAAATAAGAAATAGGAGATAATGAGAGAGAGAGGGAGAGAGAGAGAGAGAGAGAGAGAGAGAGAGAGAGAGAGGAGAGAGAGAGAGAGAGAGAGAGAGAGAGAGCTAGAGAGAGAGCGAGTGGAGTGTAGTGGGGTGGATCAGAGAGAGAGAATTGAATGGTTTATTTGCGTAAAATTTTCGCCCGCTGCAAACAAAACAAAAAAAAAGGGGGGAGGGGGGTTGGGTGGGGTTGATTGGAGGAGTGGGAATACAATTACCATTACTGAATGAACAACAATGAGTGTACAGTTTACATCGCGGTAGGTAATGAATTATCAGATACCGATGTCACAGCAAGGCGACACTTAAACATACATCTTCATCTTGCATGTAGGCAAGGATCACGAAGTGACGGCTTCTTTCGATGGACTTCTTCTTGTTGCTGCTTTTATTGCTGTTTTTGTTGCTGGTCCAGGCGTTTGCAAAAATTCATTATATATTAGAAAGGCGTTCATGAAATGACTCAAAGGCCTCATTAATCGACACATCTGATTTGGCAACATTGTCAACTTCGCCGCTGTTTGTTGTTGTGTCTGCCGATTTCTGCATTGCGTCGTCAGCTGTCCCAATGTGTTATGCGTTGTGCCGTTCGTAAGTACTACACGGCACTTGCACACGCCCCCACAGCGCCTGCTTCCTCACAATCTTCCTCTTCACGAATTTCACGAGCAGGTAGAGATGAATAAAGCGGCATGTTCATATTGTTGCTGGGCGGTGAATGGCAGGTATGGTGCAGGGCCGAGTTTCAATTCAGCGAGACTATCTAGGTCACAAGATCTCGTTTTTGAGTCAGACCGATCATTGAATGAAACTACCCACCATGCTGCCTCATTCTAGCCTCGTTTTCAATTTGTACACAAACGGCGGTTCCTTCGAATGTGTTGGACGATTTGCGAAAATAAAATCAAATAAAGTTAAAAAAATCAAATGTATCATCAAAATCGATTAAAAGCAAAATTGTTCACTTACAGTTCTTCACCCCCTCCCATGATCTGGTTGAAACTCGAAGATTTACCATCGAATTATCACCGTAACAGATTCCAAGTAGCATAAACCGCGTACTTTCCGCCATCTTGATCTTGCAGGCAAAGTACCCCAAGAGGCTCCTAGCTCTTTCTCGCCTCGCCTTGCGATTGACTAGCGAGCGAGCAGCCGTAGAAACGACCCAATGAGCAAGATCTACCGGGATCTACCGAGATCTCGCTGTTTTGAAACTCGCCCCAGAGTATCACTATTAGGCCTATAACACACACTGGGAGGGATTGGCAAAAATATTCCCTGAGGTCGACATTACATGATTATTGCTTTAGGTCCAGCGGACTCCTCCGAGCCAAACCAGGACCAGACAATCCCTCATCCGCATAAAAGATCTGCTGAAACAACCCTAGTGGTAAAACTGAAGGCACTCCACCAGCCGGTCATTTTACAATAACGACATCCCACGCAGGGGACTCTGAGGCTATAAGCCTACTCTAATTTATCGAACCCCCGTTTACAAAAACAAAATAGAATACAAACATCATTATAAAATATTAACAAAACACATACATATAAAATGCCTACATTGCTAAATAATAACATCATAGGAAGCCCTAGTGACCACCTGGCAGAAAGCGTCCAATATTCCCAAGCTGATCCAACAGACCACACACAAATAAGGAGTCTTGTCCCGGAAGAGTTTTCAAGAAAAAAGGTAGGTGACTAGTCTAGCGAAGAGGAAGATAGTATAGCAGATTGATAGAACAGAGCAGGAATGAGAAAGAATAAATGAGAAAGACAGCGACAGTGGGAATTTAAAGCACTAAATTTCCAGAAAGTGGGGATACTATTTATACTGAAACCCCCGGCACCTCAACGGGGGAGATTAATCATTTGGGAGTTGATGATGATGATGATGATGATGATGATGATGATGATGATGATGATGATGATGTTGATGATGATGATGATGATGATGATGATGATGATGATGATGATGATGATGATGATGATGATGATGATGATGATGATGATGATGATGATGATAAGTTGAAAGAAAAAGAGGTGGAGGAGGACACTTTCAAAATGTAATCATTATTAGTTTTGAATTTGTTCAATTTTAATGATTCAGAAAATTATAATGAAGAGGTGGATAATGATGATGATGATGATGATGATGATGATGATGATGATGATGATGATGATGATGATGATGATGATGATGATGATGATGATGATGACGATTAGTTTAGAAACGTTATAAATTTATTATAATACTCCGATTTCTCTTTATGTCTCCGTGGAAAATTTATACGATTAGTCGTATTGACGCTTCATTAGCTGAAGAAGAATCCGTAAGGATTCGAAATATTCTTAACAAAGTAAAGTTTCAGAAGTTTCCTTGGTTTTTTTGTTTTTAACAAGATTTTTCGTGGATGATGACGATGATGATGATGATGATATTGATGATGACAATGAGGAGAAGGAGGACGAAATGTTCAGAATTTAATCATAACGATACTTGAAGATTAATTTTGCAATGTTAATGGGGCATTGTCCTTGTGCGCAGTTCTTCCTGTGTGTATTTTGATTTGTGCATTGCAAAATTCGGGATTCATTTACACTATTACAGACATTTTTTAAAATATACATTTTTCTATTAAATTAAATGCCAAAATGCTCGCATTTTCCATTTTTCCTGTTGATAAATTTAACAAGGGGGTGCTGAACTATCCGCAAACAGGAAAACGATCTGACCTGCTGCTTTCAAAGTGACAAAAGTTTTATGCTCATGTAAGCTCTTGAATTTTAGCAAGCGGCGTTGAAGGTGCTGAACATCGAAGTATACCTTTGCTGTTGAGAGGCTTTCAATGCCAGATCCTTAAATTGTGCGTGCATGTGTGTGTGTCTGTGTACGTGTGTGCGAGTGTGTGTGTGTGTTCGTGCGTGCGTGCGTGCGTGTGTGTGTGACTGCTCTCAAGCTAATCTTCATTTGTCGTGACTTTGCGCAGGTGTGGGTCACCGTATCGTAAATACATTACTCTTAAATGGACACAAATTAATTAAATAAAGATTACAAACTATTTTAGTTTTTTTAGAAAAATAATGCTCGTGATAAACCTTGTAGCCCGGTTATTTTACAAATTAATGGAAAAGGTTGTGCCGTACCTCAGTGGTTTGGGCAAACGCTAAGATGTTTTCGTGAAGCAACGTTAGAAACCTCTTAGTAGGCCTACTTGGATGGGCGATCGAAAGAAACAAGCATACAAAACATTCCAGTCCACCCCGCTGTGAATGAGTACGTGGCTCTGTTTAAAACCGGAGAATGTGAAGCAGCGAGGGAGAGAAGGGATGGGCACCGCCCTCATTAAGCTGGCCAAGAGAGAAGAGGTTTCAAACGCTTCTCTCCATAACGACCGAAATGTTACGGGAACACCTTTACCTCATTATCCTATCCTATCCTATCCTATCCCGTAACACGGAGGTCGTAGGGGCACCACAGATGATCGTTTAACCAGCATACTCCATCTTTCTCTGTCCTCAGCAGCCCTGATGGCTTCGCTCAGTGTCAAACCAGTCCATTCTCGAATGTTGTCCTCCCACCTCTTTTTTCGGTCTCCCTCTTCTTCTACCTCCTTGCACTGTGCCTTGCAGAATGGTCTTTGCAAGGCCTGATCATCTGGTGACGTGGCCATACCATCGGAGTTTCCGTTTCTTCACCACTGTGAGCAGGTCATCGTGTTGTCCAATGGCTTGTGTGATTGTCTGTCGGACTCCGTCGTTGGTGATATGTTGGGTATAGGAAATGCCCAGAAGTCTTCGGTAGCACCTCATCTCCATGCTTTGTATTCTTCTTTGTAGATCTGCTGTGAGGGTCCATGCTTCGCAAGCATATAGGAAGATGGAGATGACAAGGGAGCGCAGCAGTCTTACTTTGGAATGTAGACTGTAAGACTGCTGCGCTCCCTTGTCATCTCCTCCTCACTAGTTACCATCTAAAGGATAGGCGGAGTACTTTGTGCTATAAATAATGATGTGTAGATCTATGTCGCTTTGTACATAATTATATTTGATTATTTCGACGTAGTAGTCCTGAGGGCCAGTGCATCGGAGTTAGTTTACATGATATATAAAAATAGATACATTACAGAAAATTATTTGGGTCTCGAAAATTACGAATATCCGCGACTCGCTGTGATCAAAGAATGCTCAGTACTTGATTAATTCGTACACACCTGTGGTCCGAGTTATCGACCATGGCAGTGACAACGCAGTTACTGCGATGTCATCTTTTATAACCCACTTTTATTTATGATGATGAAAGTAGGTAAACTAAATATAACTGGTTTAGGACGGAGCAGCTGCAACGCATCCGGAACAATTGCCTAATACAAAATGTGAATGACGTTACATAAAAGTAATATACATACATTTTAAATTTATAAATGAATACATTCATTCATTCACTTAAATAAAATAAAGAAGCTTTCTTTTAATTTTGTGCAAATGTATTATGTCTAAAGTTTTAAAGTAACTTAAACTTTTTAATGGTTGCGAAAATATAATTGATACAAACTCGCGGAAAGTGAAAAATTATTGTTGCAATTTATTTTGGAAATGCGACCGGCTGCAAACATACGCAATAAACACAGGATGTGTAGGGCAGGTGCATTACCGTTTTTACAATGTGTCGTGCGGAACATTAAAACACACAACAAAAAAAGATTGTGGAAACATAATACTCCGATTTCTCTTTATGTCTCCGTGGAAAACTAGTCACATACTTTTCTGCGAAAAGAATATGTGACTAGTTTTCCTATGTTGGTTGATTAATAATGCAAGAACCTACTCTTGTCTATGTCTTAGTGTGCTGGTATTGGAATCTCCATCTTGGGATGTGACGTACAATAGATTAGTTTGTTTGTGTTAATAAAATTGTTGTAATTGCTCCCTCTGGTGTTGTATGTGTTAGATATTTGGGGTGTTTTGTTTCTCGTGTGGTTAGCACACACTGCTGTACTCACTGTTGAGGCAGTCGATGTAATCCTATCCTATTCTATCCTGTCCCGTAACCCTGAGGTCGTAGGGGCACCACAGATCATCGTTTAACCAGCATACACCATCTTTCTCTGTCCTCAGCAGCCCTGATGGCTTCGCTCAGTGTCAAACCAGTTCATTCTCGAATGTTGTCCTCCCACCTCTTTTTTGGTCTCCCTCTTCTTCTACCTCCTTGCACTGTGCCTTGCAGAATAGTCTTTGCAAGTCCTGATGATCTGGTGACGTGGCCATACCATCGGAGTTTCCGTTTCTTTACCACTGTGAGCAGGTCATCGTGTTGTCCAATGGCTTGTGTGATGGTCTGTCGGACTTCATCGTTGGTGATGTGTTGGGTATAGAAAATGCCCAAAAGTCTTCTGTAGCACCTCATCTCCATGCTTTGTATTCTTCGTTGGAGATCTGCTGTGATGGTCCATGCTTCGCAAGCATATAGAAGATGGAGATGACAAGGGAGCGCAGCAGTCTTTCTTTGGAATGTAGACTGATGGTCCTGTCTTTCCAAATGGGCTTCAACCTTGTCAGGGCAGCAGTTGTTTGTGCGATCCTGGAGAGGACTTCCTATCGGGACCCATTGTCTGATACAATGGCTCCTAAATATTTGAATCCAAGCACTCTGTTGAGGGATTGGCCTTGGACTTTAATGTCCGTGTTGATGCCATTGGTGTTGTTGGTCATCATTTTGGTATTCTCTGCACTTATTTCCATTCCATAAGCTCTGGAGGTGGTGTCAAGCTTCTGTACCAGCTGTTCAAGTTCTTGTTCCTCTCCAGCCAATCCATCAATGTCATCTGCAAAACGAAGATTGGAGATTGCTCTACCCCCTATGTTGACTGTGCCTTCGTGATCTGCAAGAGCATCTGACATGATGCGCTCTAGGAAGATGTTGAAGAGTGTTGGAGAGAGTAGGCATCCTTGACGCACACCGATTTCTGTTCTGAACCAGTTCCCGATGGCGCTGTTTTGGAGGACTGCACTGGTAGCCTTGTCATACAGGCTTTTGATGACTTCAATAATTTTAGGGCTGATGCTGTACACTTTTATTGTTGCCCATAGAGCTGCATACCAGACTCGATCAAACGCCTTCTTGAAGTCTATGAACACATGATATAGATGTTGTTGGTGCTGTATGTATTTCTCACAGATTATTCTGAGGTTGAAAATCTGTTCAGTGGTACTTCGCCCTGCCCTGAATCCTGCTTGTTCTTCAGCTATGATTTGTTCAGCTTGGGGTTGATGATGAGTCGATGTAAAATAGTTCTCCAAAAATGTTAACAATTACTCAGTTGCTATGATGAGTAATATGAATAGGAAAATGTAATACGGAATTCCGAATCCTATAAACATTACAAGGAAATTGTCCGGGCAGTGTTCATCTGTATACAACAATTCAAAAAATAAAATTAAACTATTATAGCAACATAAAATGTAAGATAAATAATGATGTTGATATTTACAGTGCTAGTGATACTACTACTACTACTACTACTACTACTACTACTACTACTACTACTACTACTGCTACTATTACTACTACTACTACTACTACTACTACTACTACTACTAATAATAATAATAATAATAATAATAATAATAATAATATTAATAATATATTATTAATAATATATTTTTATAGCACCAAACGAAACTTAAAGCTTGCTCTAAGCGACTGTACGCATACACACACATACACGCGCAATGATAAATATCTAAACAATGTGGTAAAACGTTATGAGATAAAACAGTTAAACAATGTAAGAAATAATACAAACATCACATAATTATAACAAGGATAAATATTTGGACAACACAATACAACATTATGAGATAATACTCGTTAAACGTCGTAAGAAATAATAACAAACATCAAACCTTAGTCCTAAAAGGCATGCTAAAAGAGAGACACACATACATGCACACGCACATAAAGAAAGTAGGACATCATTTAGCATTAAGAATAAATAACAAAGAAATGATACAAAAATAGCTCAAAGTAAACATTACCCTATGGGTTCGGGCATTGAATAGAATAGACTCAACGTTTCCCGGCGTGTCGTAAGAGGTGACTAACAGGGGTGATGGCAGCACGACATCACTGGGCCAAAGTCTTCTACACAGAAGTCAACGGCCAGGACGCAGGAACCTCACATTACTACAGGTCCAACGACTACGTGCTTGGGGCCAAGGCGAGCCAAACTATACTCGTGGATTTCGACTGTGCCCAACAGGCTGGAGAGGATTGGGCCCTACCAGGTCTTTCTTGCCCAAGAAACACCGTATGATCAAAGAACCACTCACGCCATACCGGATCGGTTGTCACACGAACCACCAAGGACCACGGCTTCCGTTGGCCACCAGGACGTAGGTGATAAGGTTGCTACTGATAGACAACTTAGAAGGATCCGCACGAGATACACCATCGTCAAAGGAACCTGGAATGTCAGGACCCTAACTAAGGAAGGAAAATTAGAAGAACTGGCCCACGAGGTGGACCACTATCGATGGAACATTTTAGGTATCAGCGAACTGCGCTGCAAAGACCTACCTAAAACAACGACAGACAAAGGCCACAAGCTTTATTTCAGCGGGAGAGATGGCAGGCACGAACACGGCGTTGGATTCTTGGTCCCCAAAGACATTCTAGCCATGCCACTGTCTTGGGATGCCGCCCAGTCTCCAGTAGACTTATTGCCATCCGTCTGAGAGCAGCCCCATTTAACATCACCGTCATCTAGACCTATGCCCCAGACGATGACCACAGCGAAGTCAAGGATTTTTATGAACATCTACAGGCTGTCCTTGACCAAGTGCCAAAGTATGACAGGGTAATAGTGCAAAGCGACTGGAATGCCAAGGTTGGCCAAGTTGTGTACCACAACTGCGGAGACACATGTGGACCCCACTGCAACAACGAGACAAAGGATAGGGGTCAGAGACTCTTGGAGTTTGCCAAATACAACAATCTGATACTGGGAAACACGCTTGGTGTCCACAAACAATCCAGACGATGGACATGGCACAGTCCTCACGGGGAGCATCACAACCAGATTTACCACATCATGGTCAAGACACGCTTCAGATCTAGCATCCACATTGGCTGGACACGCACTTTTCCAGGAGCAGACATCGGAAGTGACCACGATCTCGTGATGATGTCTTTCCGGCTTCACTTGAAGAGAGTAAACACCGCAAAATGCACCAGACTGAAGTTCGACCTGGACAAACTGCAAGACCCGGAGGTGGCAGAAATATTCCAAGCCACAATCGGAGGGACATTTGCACCACTGCTTATTTCGGGAGCTGGTGAAGTAGATGTCAATATCATGACCACCACCTCCAACTCAGATGTGACAGATGCCGCCACTGAGATCCCTGGAAGAAAGCGTGGATCACACCTTACCTTTTGGAACTGTGTGATGAACGAAGTGAGAAGAAAAAGACAAAGAACACCTCACAGGGAGCTGATGCCTACCGAAAAATCAACAATGACATCCGAAAAGGCTTGCGCACAGCAAAGGAAAACTGGATAGAAGATCAATGCCAGGAAATAGAGAACAATCTGAACAAGAACACAGCAAGAAGGCCTACCAGACTGTGAACCGGTTAACAAGTGTTAAACAGCCAATAGTCTCCAAGACCCAAAGCAAGTCTGGCATATACCTTTCAGAAGAACAAGAAGTCTTGGATAGATGGACAGAGTACTGCATTGACCTTTACAATTACACACTAAACGGAGAGCTATCAGTTATAGCGTGTCCCCCGAACAGAGAAGAAATCCTCCCAATTCTCCGAGAAGAAGTTGAGGTAGCAGTGCAATCGCTGAAGAACAAAAGTCAGCGGGAGTGGAGAACTTACACGCGGAATTGCTTCAGGCAGGAGAAGCGATGATTGACGCCCTTACCATTATCTATATTAAAAAAAATTGGCGGGAGTGGCCTACACAATGGACCCAGTAGCTTGTCATCACTCTTCCCAAAAAGAGTAACCTTCAGGAGTGTGAAAATTACCGCACCATCAGCCTCATCAGCCATACCAGCAAGGTCCTCCTGAATATGAACCCCAAGCTGAACAAATCATAGCTGAAGAACAATCAGAATTCAGGGCAGGGCGAAGTACCACTGAACATATTTTCAACTTCAGAATAATCTGCGATAATAGCTACAGCACCAACAACATCTTTATCATATGTTTTTAGACTTCAAGAAAGCGTTTGAACGAGTCTGGCATGCAGTTCTTGGCAACCATGAGAGCGTACAACATCAGTCCTTAAATTATTGAAGTCATCAAAAGCCTGTATGACAAGGCTACCAGTGCAGCCCTCCACAACAGCGCCATCGGGAACTGATTCAGAACAACAATCGGTGTGTGTCAAGAATGCCTTCTCTCTCCAATACTCTTCAACATCTTCCTAGTGCGCATCATGTCAGATGCCCTTGCAGACCACGAAGGCACAGTCAGCATAAGGGATAGAGAAATATCCAACCACCGTTTTGCGGATGACATTGGTGGATTGGCTGGAGAGGAACAAGAACTTGAACAGCTTTTACAGAGGCTTGACACCACCTCAAGAACCTATGGAATTGAAATAAGTGCAGGGAAAACCAAAATGATGACCAACAACACCAATGACATCAACACGGGCATCAAAGTCCAAGACCAATCCTTCAACACAGTGCATAGCTTCAAATATTTAGGAGCCATTGTATCAGACAATGAGTCTCGATAGGAAGTCCTCTCCAGGATCGCACAAGCAACTGCGGCCTTGACAAGGTTGAAGCCAACTTGGAAAGACAGGGCCCTCTGTCTACATTCCAAGGTAAAGCGGCTGAGCTCCCTTGTAACCTCCATCTTCCTATACCCTTGCAAAACACAGACCCTCACAGCATATCTACAACGAAGAATACAAAGCATGGAGATGAGGTGCTACAGAAGACTTCTGGGCATTTCCTATACTCACCAATGTCGAAGTCCGACAGACCATCACACAAGCCGTTGGACAAAATGATGACAAGCTCACAGTGGTGAAGAAACGGAAACTCCGATCGTATGGCCACGTCACTAGAGCATCAGGCCTTGCAAAGACCATCCTGCAGGGCACGGTCCAAGGAGGAGGAAGAAGAGGGAGACATAAAAAGAATTGAGATGACAACATTCGAGAATGGGGCCGAGTAGCTGAGTTGGTAAGAGCGTCTTGCTAGTAACCGAAAGGTCGCTGGTTCGAATCCCGGATTGGTCAACGTGTGATCATATTATTGTCCCCTTTACCAACAACTGGCCCGCTGGTGTCAGTATAAATCGGTCCAGTAGTCACCTATATGCGAAAGTGTCGTGTGACTATAATCTATAAACAACAACAACAACATTCGAAAATGGACTGGCTTGACACTGAGCGAAGCCATGAAGGTTGCTGAGGACAGAGAAAGATGGAGTATGCTGGTTAAACGATCATCTGTGGTGCCTCAACGTCCTTCGAGTTACGGGATAGGATAGGATAAAAAGTACCATTTAGAGAGAGAGAGACACACACACAGACACACACGTACACAAACACACACACATGACTCGACCGCGTTGTTATAACTCTCATGAAACGCCACATACGTTGTGTTGACCATGGGTCTTCTTTTGCCTCCTTTTTATAAGTACCTTTAAGTGATTTAACGCTAACCCTAACCATTACCATAACTCTAATCTTACCAATACCCTCACCATAACCCTAACTCTAACGGATCATTGTTTTGACGTCAGCATAACGGGGTCTGTCAAGAAAACGCAAGCTTATGTAGATTCTCAAATGTATGTCACAAGAACGCCATCTAAACATAATCACACGAGTTGCAAGTGAAACTTAGGAATTGTTACTCTCCAGTTAACTTCGGGCATTCGAGTGGTTTTGATGAGGAGCGTTGTTAGAGTATTTTATACCACTGTATTCATTCAGTAGTCATAGCGAAGAGTAAGCGTCGTCTGCTAGCTTCATTTCCGCTCCTGGCGGTTTACACGCCATGACTTTGTACGGCCATTTTGGCGACTTTGGGGAAAACAAATATCGGATCACATATATTTTGAAAGGTCAGGATTCTGATACATTATGTAGAATCCGTCAGTAATATAGCACTTAAAAGCCCCTTTAATAATATTTTTAAACAATATAGATAGAGGTGCGAACGTGCTCAAATGTGTTCTGGTTTACTCACACCATGATTGGTACTTAAGATCAAAAAAATATAACAGTATTCTCTCATTCACTTATTCATTAAAGCACATACACACAAACATACACATATACACACACGCACACACCCAAACATATACACACACATTCTAAAACATACTACGATACTGTGAGCGGAATGTGTGCAAATAACCTGTTTAAAAAAATATGATATCAATAATTTGTTTCTAGCCTGTGGACAAGGAAAGTTAGACCACCCTAATATTAGATTTTTTTTAATATTTGCTATTTTGCTAAGGAGAAAACCGGAGTACCTGTAGAGAACCCTTCGAGACGTTCCCCGAGTCGAAAGTAAATAATATTTGGAGAAACATAACGCCCAGAGGCGGGATCGATCCCACAACTGTCAGGCGCCATTGATTTCTAGCCTGTGGACAAGAAAAGTTAGTCCCGCCTTAGACCTCTCGGCCACAACGCTCTTGCCCCCTCCCTCTCTCCCCTTACCACACTCCCCTCTCTTTCCCCAAACCTCTTCCGACGCGGCTGACTTGGATGCAAAAACACTACACGACACAGCGAATGATACAAGCGCACAGCACACTTTAGTCCTCCCAGCGGTGAATGGCTAGCCTTGCCTGCCTGGTTGTGTTCAGAAGGCAAAGCGGCAAGGGAGAGAAAAGGGGTCCCTTCGTGAAGCTGGCCCGAGGGAAAAGGGAGATCGTAAAAAAACTCTTTCAACAACGACCGATAAGTTACTTTTTTTTTTAAAAATTAACCTTTTTGATTGAATGAAAGGTGATGACTGGATGATAGCGGTCTTGTATAACGTTGATTTCTACGCTGTATTATAATAGAGCACTGAGATATTTAAGTCTGATACAAAAGGAAACAACTGTCAGGACGAAACGGAATTTCTGAATCTCTGATAGTGATACCCTTTTTCTCAGTCGAACAAACTAAACACTATAAATAATCAAACAAAACAAACATATTTGTAAATCCAGCTCGATGAACTTAATTCCGGTCATAGAAAATTGCTTTCTGACGCAAATGGCCTGTTATCCAAGATATAGACAACATGATTGTAAAGAAATGTTACGTTTTTTTACAAGTTTTCAGCCCGTCTCCGATGCTTATATATTACAACGTAATGCCATTGGATTGGACAGGTCCAAAAGGTATATGCAGATCGGAGAGAGAGTTAATTGAATTGTTTTTGTAAAACATTTTCACACACATGCACACACACACACACACACACACACACACAAACACGCTCACACATACATATACGCGCGCGCGCACTCTCAAATTACATTACATGGTTTTGCACTCACACACACACACACACACACACACACACACACACAAACACGCACACACTCACAAGAAAATACACAAATACAAAGAGCTTCTCAAGGTCATAGAAGAGATCATAAATGAATCCTCGCTGCTTAAAACAGACTTGCTGCAGGTTTGCACTCTTAATACCATGACAACTAAGCCACCTCAACAGAACTGTATCTTAATGTATAAAGAAATGTATATGTCTGCATATAGTGATACAATTAATGACCGAATTAATCTTAGAACTACATCAAGTATTTACGGAAGTTCTTGAAGGTGTTTTGAGAGAGAGAGAGAGAGAGAGAGAGAGAGAGAGAGAGAGAGAGAGAGAGAGAGAGAGAGAGAGGGAGAGAGAGACAGACAGACAGACAGACAGACAGACAGAGACAGGCAGACAATTTGGCTGAGCCGATTTTTAATAGTTTTTGTTGTTGTTGTTGTTGCTTGGAGATAGCTCAGATAGTGGTCTGTCGTTAATACTCCTTCTGATGAGAGTATAAACCGAGGTCTAGTTTGTGCACGCACGCATTCCATAGCATGGACTTTAAAGATCCTGGCGCTCATGTTCTGGACGGACGGATGAGTGCCGGCTAATAAAACAGCCCACCCTAAAGTTGCTAGGTTGGCGCCTCGGGCGGATTGAGTTAGATCCTCATGGCGCAGTGGATTAGTCGCTGGTTTCCTATGCCGAAGGTCGCGGGTTCGATTCTCGCAAGGGGCGAACGTATGTGACTTTAGGTACGAGAATATTGAGGTCACCGAGGGTTTTCTCCGGGAACTCCGGTTTCCTCCCTCCCTTCAAAAATGGTACTGGACGCGGCAATATAAAATTTCAAAAATAAAAATTCGATTTTCTGTCCGTCTTCCAATAGCGATCTCCCTGCCTTTATACCATCTGTTTGAGTGATGGATGTGTATTTGTTGTGTGTGTGTATGTAAGGGTGGATGAGACAGATGAGCGTGTATGTTGGTACAGATCGCCGCGCTTTGAGCCTGATTGAGTTTGGGAAAGGCGCGTTTATAGCATCCAGTATTATTATAATTATAATTCTAATTATTAATATTATTAATATTATTATTATTATTATTATTATTATTATTATTATTATTATTATTATTATTATTATTATTATTCTGTATCGACCAACGCCTTAATTGAGCAGTTCTTGAGCTGGAAAAGCGCTATATAAGATTGATTAAATAAAATCCTTTACTCCTTCTTGGGCATAGTTTATTACGGGCTTTAAATGTTTATTTTGTTTGTCTTTTAAGCTCTTCCCGTCATTTACCCATTTCCCCCACCACTATTGTTACTACCACCACCACCTCTACTCTACCCACCCCATCCTCCCCACCTACCCCTATCTTACTACTCCCACGTAATCACGTCACCAAATAAAAACAAGACGACAAGCCATTCAAATGTATTTCTAGACACTCGCACACGTAACCGAAACATTATCATTTTCAAACGTGTTGATTTTTTCTTGGCAGTGGAGTGGCTCGCCTTTACCCTAGCAAAGCAAAAGGAAAGCATTTAATTTTAATTTAATAGAATTATATAGCGCTTTTCCAGTTGAAGAGCTGCTCAAGGATACAGGCCGATACAGGATCTAACACACCTGCGACCTTTGGGCGAACAGTCTAACGTCCAAGGCCACTGTGCACAATCCTGGGCGACCAGGGATGAGGGGCCTGGGAGAAGGGGGAGGGTACTGGTAGAAGGGACCTAGTGCATTCTGGGTGTATTTGTGTTGCCGGCATTCACCCGTCTAGGACATGAGCGTCAGGATCTTTAAAGTCCATGCGATATAATGTGTGCGTTCACAAACTAGACCTCGGTTTATACTCTCATGCGAAAGAGTATTAACAATAAGCCCCTATCTGAACTATCTCCAAGCAAAAGAAAACAAAATATTTTTTAAAAAACCGGCTCAGCCAAATTGTAAGCACAAACTTATCAAAATCGGGTCAGCCAATTTTGAGAGACAGCGTGTTTAGGAAATGCTGAAACACAATGACCTTGACCTTTGAGGAAGTACAACTATGAGTGATCTAACCTGCTTAGCAGCAGCAAAAGTATCCGCAAAGTAAAAATGGTGAATTTCGGGTCAGTCATTGTTGAAATAAGGCAAAAAGTGTTTTGAACAAAATAGTGAAATTCGTGGTGCCCCAACGACCTTTGCGTTACGGGAAAGGATAGGATAGGATAGTGAAATACGGAGCGAAGGACCCACAGACTGACCCACTGACCGACAATCGGACTGCTACTGAAGGATGGCCAATTCTAAGTGTCTGTACATGTATTCCAAACCTCAACAAAATCGCTTCAAACGTTTGTAACATATTGAGCAAACTGTAACAGCAGAAATAGTGACGACAAAATGTAGGAAATTAGCTTAGCGCAAAATAGATACCATCGAACGAAACTGGACATTAATTCAACAGTTATCTAAAGGGCAGCACACACATGTCAAATTAACTTCCTTGAGACAGTCACACCGACAGCCACGCCAGACACCATCTAACAGACTTAGCGATCCAAGACTAAATAGCATATTTAAGTCAAAACTGACCATAACGTCGTCTTCGTTAAATAGCCTACTTCACTATGACCAGAGTCCCTGAGACACTAAGTAGCCTAGGCTCCGCGTAAGCATTATTGCATCTATTCTCCACTCTACCCCTGACACTCCACTTCAAGGATAATAATGTGTGACTAGGGCAGGGGGAAGAAAATATTCATAATAAAACCGTATAATCCCGTATATGCGAGATTGACGAAAACGAGAGCTAAACGATTGGTCAGAAGACTACTAGGAACTCTTGCATATCTTTGGGGACCAAATCTCAGCTGGTCAGTCGCAAACGAACTGCCCAGCTGCGAGGGTCAACAAAAGGAACAAACTGCAGTGTCCGTCTATCTCCATCTCATCAAGAGAGTGCTAGAGACGTAACAGACGATTTCACGAGGCCCAGAGTCTACAAGTAAGATAACACTAGTAGTTTTGATATGTGTATGTTTATTTTATATTGATTGCCATGTATTAATAATATGTTCTTGATATATATATATATATAGTTACAGAAACAGATTATTGTTTCTGAGACAGTATGCATGTGGATTGATGTATCTTAGCCTTAAGATTCGAATCGAATTGTGCATATGGGAACCTTGCAGGTGTCTGATTCTATAGACACTTTGCAGAGGAGACTGCACACGTATATCTAACGAGAATATTGTAGCCAGAGCTCCGACTTTTACAGGTCGGCTCTGGGAAGGTTTGTGGAGACGAACGCATGACATTCGCTCCCGTGGCACCAAAGGAGAACAACCAAGATTCTACCTGGCCACGTCCGAACCCCTCAGCTACAAGAGCGACCCGACTCACCCGCTCAACCTGAGAGGCAAGACTTCTCAGAAGGACCCAAGCACTCTCACCGCCAGAGCAGCTAAGTCACCCGCAAATGAACTGAGTCCTACTCTCGAGAAACCTAGAAGACCACTAGAACATTTAGAAAACTACGAACAGTGAAAATCGTAACCGCAGTTAGCACAGGATGAAGAAAACCTGCTAAAGAACTTTCCCAGCACTTTGAAATATATTAATTATTAATTTACCGGTTAATGCAGAAATGTTAAAGTTTGTGTTGAATATATAAAAAGTGAAATAAATTATTACATACATACGACTGGTGTCATTCTATTTGTATTGTTGTGTAGTATTAGTTTTCTTCTCTCGAGACATAATAATCTAGTCTTTTGATTAGTCATCACCGGTTCTCAAGTTGAGCCAAATGATACTAAAAATCCCGAGAACAAATATAAATTTTATGTGACCAAAGTGCCGTGATCAGTCTCTCACACAACTTCGGAATTCTGGTAAAAGAACGATCGACAGTGGTAGCACCTCGCCCATCTATCATTAAGTCTTACCCCCTAGTAAGATAAACGTATCTTCCCCAGAATATCATTACACAAACCGAGGTTCCTATCCTATCCTATCCTATCCTATCCTATCCTATCCCATAACTCGGAGGTCGTAGGGGCACCACATATGATTATTTAACCAGCGTACTCCATCTTTCCCTGTCCTCAGCAACCCTGATTGTTTCGCTCAGTGTCAAACCAGTCCATTCTCGAATGTTGTCATCCCACCTCTTTTTCGGTCTCCCTCTTCTTCTACCTCCTTGCACTGTGCCTTTCAGGATGGTCTTTGCAAGACCTGATGATCTGGTGACGTGGCCATACCATCGGAGTTTTCGTTTTTTCACCACTGTGAGCAGGTCATCGTGTTGTCCAATGGCTTGTGTGATGGTCTGTCGGACTTCGGCGTTGGTGATGTTCTGGATATAGGAAATGCCCAGAAGTCTTTTGTAGCACCTCATCTCCATGCTTTGTATTTTTCGTTGGAGATCTGCTGTGATGGTCCATGTTTCGCAAGCATATAGGAAGATGGAGATGACAAGGAAGCGCAGCAGCCTTATCTTGGAATGTAGACTGATGGTCCTGTCTTTCCAAATTGGCTTCAACCTCGCCAGGGCAGCAGTTGTTTGTGCGATCTTGGAGAGGACTTCTTATCGGGACACATTGTCTGATACAATGGCTCCTAGCTGTGCACTGTGTTGAGGGATTGGCCTTGGACTTTGATGTCCGTGTTGATGCCATTGGTGTTGTTTGGTCATCATTTTGGTCTTCTCTGCACTTATTTCCATTCCATAGGCTCTGGAGATGGTTATATCTCCGAAATGACTCCGATGATCTTGGTCTTTGCGGCAAAGCAAAATATGATGAAACGGGAGGCAGGCTACTAACATAAATAATGTTCCTATGAAGCTTGGTCAAAATGGGACCGACCGACCGACAGACAGACATTTGGCTCGTTCTGATTCCCCTTCCCATCAACCTCCTCACACCCCTCCCGACTGTTTCAAAGCATTTCCAGATAAGTCTGGAAACGCAAAAAATAAAAGTAGGTTCTAGCTGCTCTGGTTCTTGTTGCTTGTCAACGTTTATGCGACATTATTGTCATATTTTGCCAGACCTTATTTCCGGAGTCTCTCTGGGTATGCCTACTAAATGCGAAGGCAGAAAATTATGAGTTTCGTATCGTGCACAATGAAAAGAGACGTCTGCGTTTCTGCCCCTACGGAAATACTACAGACGATATAGAGATTTACCCACTAGATTATCGTGCATTGTTTTCCTCCAAACCTTTCGCGTTTGACCAGTATGTTCAATAAATAAAGCAGGCACATATGAATTGTGTTCTATGAGTTTTTGTTGTTGTTGTTGTTGTTGTTGTTGTTAACAAATTGAGCGATATGATTAGGGTTGTCTATATTCCTCGGCAACAATCTCAGTAATGTGACGTCACTGCTTTATATTTCTAAACCTTCGCGACTTGTTTTGTTTCTTGTCGGACGTTTGTTACAGTATAAAGACTAATTGTGCAGCATAACCAGGGATACCTTTATTCCTCTTTAAACATGCGGTAACAATATCAGGAATGTTACGTCACTCACAACCTTATTTAAAAAAATTCAAAAATTCAGAAATCTTCGCAAATGCCCAGTACAAATACAAATAATTTCGATAATACATATTGTGCCTCAAGAGACTTTTCCTGCGACAGATAAATTAAACATCGTTGCTTATTCCTGCAGACTTCTTTCGCGGCTGTCCATGAATACAAGCGGCTGGAAATCAGGAAAATGATCTTTTGTATAGTATGGTTAGGGATATATGGACTGCAATAAGCTTATTACTGCGTCTGACGCCTGCTATAACATTCCTGCAAGTTATTAAGTGTTCCTATATATCGCTTTCCCTGCGCAGCTTAATGCGCCACAGACAACTGAGCGATCCTGAATAACCTAAATCTTGCATGCGCATTTCATTTTATTTGAGCCTGTCATCTAGCTTGTGTGCGTGTGTGTGTTTGTATTTGTGTGTGTGTGTGTGTGTGTGTGTGTGTGTGTGTGTGTGTGTGTGTGTGTGTGTGTGTGGACAGAATGATTGAGCTCTTTCACGAGCATTTGCAGCGACATTGGAGGAGGTGAAACAACGAATAAAGAGCCATTACAGGAAAAAAGATAAAAAGTAGAGTCCTGAGACAACAGTCATTTTCGTCGAGATTCGAACCACGGTCCCTCCAGGCAAGCGTTTTACATTATTATTTATCATTCTTATATAGCGCTTTTTCAGCTCAATAGCTGCTCAAGGCGCTGGTCGATATAGGATCTAACTCAAGCCGCCCGAAGAGCCCACGTGCTGCCTTGGGCGCACAGTCTGACGTTCAGACGACTGAGCACAATCCTAGGCGACCGGGGAAGGGGGAGAATAGAAAACTATACATTGAAACAACCATCAGACTAATAGCAATAGTAAGATGGCCAATGCTTACAGCCAAAGTTTATGTCCGGGACACCGGGAGTCGAACCCGCAACCTTTGTAACACGAGCTCGCCGCTCTATCAACTGAGCTATCTCGTTACATTAAACTGCAAGCAATGTAGTCACATGCAAATTCCAAGCATTCTTTATTCCACCAAAATGGGCAACGCAACAGTGAGCCACTCTACCTCTGTATTGTCTATAACTGCATCGGCAGAGAATGATATGATATGATTTATCTTGTGTTTTATGGCCAGGCAAACCTCTTCGTTCACCCCACTCGTATATCTCAGTCACAGATAACAACAACACAGAACAGCTGGGCCATCTATTCAGTCAAATACATGGCACAGAAACACTGGGAAAATCCATAGCGTGTGTGGTTATATACGAGTACAGTGGAACCTCTCACAACGACCCCCCTCTATAACGACTCCCCCGCTACAACGACCCATTTTATTTTAACCGATGTATTTCCTTATATTGCTGTCATCAGTATAGCGACTCCCTCGCTATAACGTCTAACGACCGATCTTTGCAGACCGTATAGCGACTTTCTCGGCATGACTGCACAATAAAAACTGTCTACGATCTTGTTCAGCACAGTCAGACAGGTACCTATATGTGACACGCCAGCCGATAAAGTAATCTTCTATGTTTGACGTCATCTTGTAACGTCACATTCTAGATTCTACTCGTTTGGGGTTTGCATTTCACTTTATTCACATCACGAGCGCGGCACTGAGAAGAAGCAAAGAAAGCGTGATGGGATGATGGAGTCTACAAAGAAAAGAATTTTTATCTCTGGAAGATCGAGTTAATGTTGTAAACAGACACAAAAAAGGAGAGACTGCCATTGCGATCGCAAAGAGTCTTAAAGTTGGAAAAACACAAATTCAAGGAATTATCCGAGACAAAGATGACATTCTTAAAAGGTGGGAAAGTGGTGATAATGCCGATCGTACGCGATCAAAACGGAGGAAGACAACATACTCGGAAGTAAATGAGAAAGTTTGGGATTGGTTTCTGGATGCTAGAAGAAAGAATATTCCGATCACTGGCAAATTGATTCAAGAAAATGCCATTATGCTCTCTGTAAAGACCCCTCTCTATAAAGACCCCTCTCTATAAAGACCGATTTTTGTCAACATTTTCAAGGTCGTTGTAGAGAGGTTCCACTGTATATCCTATTCCTATCCTATCCCGTAACTCGAAGGTCGTTGGGGCACCACAGATGATCGTTTAACCAGCGTACTTCATATTTCTCTGTCCTCAGCAACCCTCATGGCTTCGCTCAGTGTCAAGCCAGTCCGTTCTCGAATGTTGTCCTCCCGCCTCTTCTTCTGCCTTCTTGCACCGGCCTTGCAGGATGGTCTTTGCAAGGCCTGATGCTTTGTGATGTGGTCATACCATCGGCGCTTCCGTTTCTTCACCATGTGAGCATGTCATTGTGTTGTCCAATGGCCTGTGTGATGGTCAGTCGGACTTCATTGATGGTGATGTCTTGAGTATAGGAAACGCCCAGAAGTCTTCTGTAGCACCTCATCTCCATGCTTTATATCCTTTTTGTGGATAAGATGTGAGGGTCCATGTTTCGCAAGGGTATAGAAAGATGGAGATGACAAGGGAGCTGAAGCGGCCTTACCTTGGAATGTGTACTGTTGGTTTTGTCTTTCTAAATGGGCTTCAACCTTGTCAGGCCAGCAGTTGTTTGTGCGATCCTGGAGCGGACTTACTGTCGGGACCCATTGTGTGATACAATTGCTCCTAAATATTTGAAGTTATGCACTGTGTTGAGGGATTGGCCTTGGACTTTGATGTCCATGTTGATGCCATTGGTGTTGTTGGTCATCAATTTGGTCTTCTCTGCACTTATTTTCATTCCATAGGCTCTGGCTTTTCAAGCCTCTGTAAAAGCTGTTCAAGTTCTTGTTCCTCTCCAGCCAATTCATCAATGTCATCCGCAAAACGGAGGTTGGATATTGCTCTACCCCCTATGCTAACTGTGCCTTCGTGACTTGCAAGGGCATCTGACATGATGCGCTCGAAGAAGAGTGTTGGAGAGAGTAGGCATTCTTGACGCACCCCGATTGTTGTTCTGAACCAGTTTCCGATGGAGCTGTTGTGGAGGACTGCACTGGTAACCTTTTCATAAAGGCTTTTAATGACTTCAATAATTTTAGGGCTAAAGTTGTACACTCTCATGGTTGTCCACCGAGCTGCATGTCAGACTCAGTCAAATGCTTGCTTGAAGTCTACAAACACATGATATAGATGTTGTTGGTGCTGCAGGTATTTCTTGCAGATTATTCTGAGGTTCAAAATCTGTTCAGTGGTACTTTGCCCTGCCCTCAATTCTGATTTGTTCTTCAGCTATGATTTGTTCAGCTTGGGGTTTCAACCTGTTGAGAATTATTTTCAGGAGGATCTTGCTGGGATGGCTGATGAGGATGATGGTGCGGTAATTATCACACTCTTGAAGGTTACTCTTTTTAGGAAGAGTGATGACAAGCGACTGGATCCATGGTGTAAGCCATTCCGAACTCTGCCAGATCTTGTTATAAATATTGGTGAGGGCATCAATCATCGCTTATCCTCCTGCTTGAAGCAATTCCGCGGGTATGTTGTCCACTCCAGCTGACTTCCCTTTCTTCAATGATTGCACTGCTACCTCAATTTCTTCTCGGAGAATTCGGAGGATTTCTTCCTCTTCTCTGCTGTGGGGACATGCTAGAACTGATATATCTCCGTTTTGTGTGTGGTTGTAAAGGTCAGAACAGTATTCTGTCCATCTATCCAAGACTTCTTGTTCTTCTGTAAGGCACATTCAAGACTTGCTTTGGATCGTGGAGACCTTGGGCTGTTTAACCCTCGTCAACCACTTTATAGTCTGGTAGGCCTTCTTGCAGTTGTTCTTGTTCAGACTGTTCTTTATTTCCTGGCATTGATCTTGTATCCAGTTCCCCTTTGCTGTGCGCATGCCTTTTCGGATGCCATTATTGATTTTTCGGTAGTCATCAGCTCTCTGTGAGGTGTTCTTTTTCTTTTTCATCTCTCTTCGTTTATTACACAGATCCAAAAGTTCAAGTGTGATCCTCGGTTTCTTCTTTGGGCGGTACATGTCAAGGATCTCAGTGGTGGTATCTGTCACAGCTGAGTTGAAGGTAGGGGTCATGATGTTGACATCTACTTCACCAGTTCCCAAAATGAGAAGTGGTGCAAATTTCCCTCCAATTGTGGCTTGGAATATTTCTGCCACCTCCGGGTCTTGCAGTTTGTCCAGGTCGAACTTCAGTCTGGTGCACTTTGCTGTGTTTACTGTCTTCAGGTGGAGCCGAAAGGACATCGTCACTTCCGATGTCTGCCCCTGGGAATGTGTCCTGCCAATGTTGATGCTTGAACTGAAGCGTATCTTTATCATAATTTAGTCAATCTGGTTGAGATGTTCCCCATGGGAACGGTGCCATGTCCATTGTCTGGAATTTTTGTGGAGACCAAACGTGTTTCCCAGTATCAGATTGTTGTATCTGGCAAACTCCTAAAGCTTAGGCCCTTGTCATTTGTTTCTTTGTTGCAGTGGGTTCCACATGTGTCTCCCCAGTTGTGGTGCGCATCTTGACCAACCTAAGCATTCCAGTCGCCTTCCACTATGACCATGTCCTTCTTCGGCACTTAGTCAAGAACAGCCTGTTGATGTTCACAGAAATCCTCGACTTTGATGTCGTCATAGTCTGATGTTGGGGGCATATGACTGGATGATGGTGATGTGGAAAGGGACTGCTCTCAGAGGGATGGTAATGAGTCTACTTGAGACTGGGCGGCAACCCATGACAATGGCTTGAATGTCTTTTTGGACCAAAAATCCAACGCCGGGTTCGTGCCTGTCATCTCCCCCGCTGAAACAAAGCTTGTGGCCTTTGTTAGTCATTGTTTCACTTCGGCCTTTCCAGCGCAGTTCGCTGATACCTAAAATGTTTTATTGATAATGGTCCAGTTCGTGGGTCAGTTCTTCTCATTTTCCCTCCGCAGTTAGGGTCTTGACATTACAGTCCTACGACGATGTATTCTCTCGTGCGGATCCTGCAAAGTTGTCCATCAGTAGTACACTTATTACCTCGTCCTGGTGGCCAAGAGTCCTTGGTGACCCGGGTGACGACCGATCCGGAATGGAGTGAGTGGTTCTTTTCATCATTCGTCTTGGGCAAGAAAGACCTGGCAGGGCCCAATCTGTTGGCCACAGCCGAAATCCACGAGTATAGTGTGGCTCGCCTTGGCACCGAGTACGTGGTCGTTGAACCTGTAGTAACGTGAGGTTCATCCGTCCTGGCCGTTGACTTCTGTGTAGAAGATTTTCGCCCAATGATGCCGTGCTGACCTCATTCCTGTTAGTCGCCTCATACGACACGCCGGGAAACGTTCGGTCTATTCTATTCAGTGCCGGAATCCAGAGGGTTCTATCTATCTATCTATCTATCTATCTATCTATCTATCTATCTATCTATCTATCTATCTATCTATCTATCTATCTATCTATCTATCTATCTATCTATCTATCTATCTATCTATCTATCTATCTATCTATCTATCTATCTATCTATCTATCTATCTATCTATCTATCTATCTATCTATCTATCTATCTATCTATCTATCTATCTATCTATCTATCTATCTATCTATCTATCTATCTATCTATCTATCTATCTATCTATCTATCTATCTATCTATCTATCTATCTATCTATCTATCTATCTATCTATCTATCTATCTATCTATCTATCTATCTATCTATCTATCTATCTATCTATCTATCTATCTATCTATCTATCTATCTATCTATCTATCTATCTATCTATCTATCTATCTATCTATCTTCTTCCTCTTCTTTCTGCAGCCTTCCTGCTCCCTCTCTTACTGTATCTTCTTCGGCTTCTTCACTTGAAACCGCGCCAAAGTTTGTTGTTAAGATCATTTTTGTGTTTGTTTCGAATGCATTTTTTGCCAGAAAACTTGGCTCAAAACAATGCAAAACAGACAAAGACAAATAATTGAAAACAAAATTGTTGTTAGTAATTCCAAACTTAGAATGCAAAATAAAACAAAACAAAAAAAGGTCAAATAATTTAAAACAAAAACAAATATTTTAAAACAAAATTGTTGTTAGTAATTCCAAACGTAGAGAGCATCGATGACGGAAATCTTACCTTGCCGCCAAAAAAAAAGAGAAAAAAAAAAGAAACAAAAAGTAAAAAAGAAAACATGTTGGACTTGTGATTTATTATTTTATCTAACATTTTTGTCTGGAAATATTTAAAAATAGTCGGGGATCAGACGAACCAAATGTCGGTCTGTCGGTATGTGCATTGGACGCCATTTCTCAAGAACCACTGAACGGATTTTGACCAAATTTCATACGAACATTACCTAGGCTAGTGGTTTGCTTCCCTTACCATCAGATTTGCTCTATTGCAAAGGTCAAAGTCATTGAAGCCATTTTGCTCAATAACTAAAAACAGAAACGGCTAAAAATATTTTGTTGAGTTTTGGTTTACTCAGATACTGTAATCAGTGGCAGTCCGTTGTCAGTCAGTCGGTCGGTCGTCGGTCAGAATTTCACCATTTTGTTAAAAAAAAACAAAAAACTTTTAACTCCAGAATAACGCCTGAAATTCATCACTTTTACTTTGCGCATACTTTAACTATAGTATACTAGATCATCCGTATTTGTATTTTGTTAAAGGTCAAGGTCGTTGTTTCTGTTTTTTTTCTCCTTGGCTTCGTTAGGATGAAGCAGTCACAACACTGCCAAGAATATTGACCCTTGTGAAAATGTTTGTGTGTGTGTGTGTGTGGGTGTGTGTGTGTGTGTGTGTGTGTGTGTGTGTGTGTGTGTGTGTGCGAGTGTCTGGTAATACATATGAATGGCTGATCCTCTTTATTTCTTGTTTGTTCTTATTTTTTAACGCACTAAAGAGATGAAAGCGTGGGGAGAGTCATCTGATCAACTTCCGTCCCAGGGGCAGGAGTGAGAACAACTGTACAGACGAGCAATATTGACAAACTAACACGATACTCTCTCTCTCTCTCTCTCTCTCCCTCTCTCTCTCTCTCTCTCTCTCTCTCTCCCCCCTGAAATCTGAGAGTCGCACAAACACAGGATTTTAAAACGGTGAATCCTCCGCAATGCTCTGACTGCTGAGCAACAAATGGATAAAAAAACCGCATGGCCATTTGGACAGAAAAGAAGACAATATATAACCATGGAAGTACAAACTGAAGAATCCATGATATAACGCACATCTTGGGACTAAGCTCTTACTTCATCAGGCAGTCCAAAAAACAGTTATTCTTTGTGTGTGTATGTTTGTGTGTGTGTGTGTGTCTGTGTGTCTGTGAAAGGCAGTCCAGTGTTGTTTTTTTCCATCGCCATGATATGGACGCTATGTTTACGTTCTCGTGCCACACTGCGTGGTTGAGACAGGCTGAGTGCTTCTTCAGGCGAACGTAAGTAAGCCTCGGCGAGTCTCAGTTACGTAGTGTGTACTCATGCTTGTTTCTTTGGATGCTTCTGTTCTTCGTCGGATCAGATGTCTCCGCATTTATATTCATCGTATCGTGGAATAGAAGACGATGCACCTCCATCAATGTCAGATACGAAGTCTAATTCCAAATGGAAACGAAACAGAGCTCTCTGTCTTTGTTTCTGTCTCTCAGTCTCTCTCTCTTTCTCTCTGTCTCTGTCTCTCTGTCTCTGTCTCTCTCTGTCTCTGTCTCTCTCTTTGTCTCTCTCTCTCTCTCTCTCTCTCTCTCTCTCTCTCTCTCTCTCTCTCTCTCTCTCTCTCTCTCTCTCTCTCTCTCTCTCTCTCACCCTTCAGCTACGTTATATTTTACACTCTGCTATGTGAAATAGATCAAAGTGTTCCCGTAATCTTTCGGTCGTTGGGGAAGGAAAGAGATAGAGAGGGCGTTTGACCATCTCTTTTCTGTGGGTCAGCTTAATGAAGGCGGTGACCGTTTCCTCTCCCTCGATGCTGTATCTTCCTCTGGTTCTAAAAGGAGTCAGGCAGGCCCATCCATTCACAGCTGGATGGATTGGTGTGTGGTGTGCGCTTGTTTCATGTGTGTGTGTGTGTTTGCGTGTGCGTGCGTGTGTGCGTGTGTTTGTGTGTATGTATGTGTGTGTATATGTCAGCGCGCGCGCGTTGCTCGGTGGTCGTCTTCCAAGCACAGTCACCCATCCAAGCTGGGCTCGACGTAAATTGCTCCACGAAACATTTTCTAGGGTGTGTCCAAACCACCACTACGCCACTGCGCACACCCCTTGCGACGTAGCACAGAGTCAAGATTATGCGTTACGGTTAGAATACACGAACAGTGTAGGTCTAAGCGTTATGCGTCCAATCTTTAAAAATATAGTGCTGTGGCATCAATATCAGACTGTTGTTTCAGAGGGTTCCTGGGACAAAACAAAGACTCCCAAAGAGTCTACTCCACTAATGATTTTGCACTCTCTTAATAATCCTAAATAGTACATGTGCATATCGTTTTAATATATAATTAAGTTTATGCCTAGATTAATTGAAAGGCGTAAGTCTGTTTGTTCCACATAAAAGATCTTAGACTGGCATTAAATATTTGACACGCACGTCTTACGCAAATGACGATAACAGACAAACCCATAATTCAGTCATTATTTGAGCAGAAAATGAGTCCTTTCCAAATTGGAAAGGAACAAAAGAACCGAAAAATAATGTGGTAAATGATTCATGCATTGCCAAACTTTTGATCACAACTAAACATAGACCCATTATCAGGATTGATTGTCAAGTTTGTTTCTTCAGTGAATGTGTTTCTGAATCTACGAGGAAACAAAAATCAAGATCGACACGCGCCTTGCGCATGCTACAATGAAAAAAAGAAGTATCTGCGCTACAAAAGTCGTCGTCATCATCATCATCATCATCATCACCATTATCATCATCACCATCATCGTCATTATTATCATCATCATCATCGCCATCACCATCATCATCATCATCATCATCATTCTCAGGGACTAGAAAAAAAAAGCGCGAAAAAAGCCACCACACTCGATCGTCCCTACATCGATTAATAACACTAGTTCTCCTAAGACCAACAACTCAACAACAACAACAACAACAACAACAACAACAACAACAACAACAACAACAACAACACTCTGTGCCGTTTTATTAATGACAAAACAAAGCGAGTCTAGCGACGCTATCTTTGAGAAACAGCAATATAGTGTGTCTTGACCACAGTTTTCGTTCCTTTGTGTTTTCATGATTCAGTGTAGTTGTTTTGATCACGCATTTTAAGGACACCTGTCATTCAGAACTCACACTAAATATAGTACGTAAGATTGTCAATGCACTAAACCACCTAAACCATTACTAACTAACTAACGTATTAACTAATGGTAAGTCTCGAGAACAAAAAAAACAATCG